>CM068297.1:44805313-45137813 GCA_034768395.1 Linum lewisii
TTTCCTTGGAATCTTTTGGCTTCTCCTTCCATACTTTTTCCGGGTGCGGTAGCTGGAACGAATTGGTGGTGCAAATGGCTCGTGGAAAGGGGCGGTACAATGGTCTCCAGACCAGTGGTTTTCGTCTTTTGTTTTTCCCCCGAGGTGCTAGGTTTGGCTCGGGGGTTAGAAAGGCTTTCATTTCCCTTTCTTCTTTGGCGGCTTTTGGGAACAATTTTGGTTTCTTTTGGAAATCTGCCCAGCACCTGCAACGCAATTGATCTAGGCACACTAGAAGAGTATATACCGAGTTCCCGGAGTCAACTCCACATTTAAAGCAAACAATAAAATTTTATTTTTAATTATATTTTTCCACTTTTAAGCGGAACGGACATTTTTTTTTACAACCCTCAGATTAAAAAACCCTTTTGGGAACGTTAATTTCATTCCGTGTAGCCATGAAAGGTCGCCCATGAAATGTAGAATACCCTTTACAAGTGTCAATGTAACAAGTCAGCAAAGAACGTGAAAGGACCACTTTAGTAACAACTCTTTGATTTCTCCCCTAGAGTTTTAAGTGATCTATCACAAAGATAATTGCTACTAGGCAGTTCAAGTTCTCCTAGGTTAATTTTTCAATAACTCAGGGGCATAACATTAACAACCGCCAAGTCAACCAAACAACTTCTATCTAAACATCATTAATAACAAGAGTAGAGTGAAAGAACCAGGATCAAGCACTTAGCGGGATAGGGGAGACGGTTTCTTGATACGAATCAGGTACCCTTCTTTTTTTGCTTCATGCCATCTCGATCCTTGATTCGCAAAATGCTCTTGGAAAAGGAGGCTTCACACGTACGGCAAGGGGAGGATCTTCCCCCTTAGGCGCCACTTGTATCTTCCTTCTTCTCCGGAGTTTCAGTGATCCTGCGTAAAATAGCAAAAGCGTCAAGATAAGCTTGTAAATTTTCGAGCAGTTACCATCTTGGCTTGCTCCTTTCTTGGATTGGTTCTGTTTGGCTCGGAAGTTGGGCCAAAGGGTCGACCAATGCTAGCATGCTAAAGATGTTTTTCACAGCTTGCTCAATTCTTTGACCGGCGCTTCTGTTCTTTTTTGGAAGAGCTTGAGCTTTAAATCTGTTATGATCATCGAGTCTGGTGAGCGGCTAACTTCTTGCCCAGGTCCTAACATTGTTTTCCTTCGGGACGCTGCCCGGAAGGTGTTATTCAAATTTTGATTTTGGCGATTGCCAGGAGCAGTTCCAAAAATTTAATTCCCCCGGATTGCGGTGCGGCGGCGGGTAGACACCTGCCGGGATGGTTATGCTTCTGACCCTGAGGGGACCTCAGCGGTTTTTTGGGTTCTGTTATGGTTGCGCCAGCATTGTGGGGAGGTCTGTCTTGATATTTCCCTTGCTGCCTAAATTCGGTACCCACATAACCATTCTGATTATTAACGAAGCCTTGTTGAACGAAATTTCCTCTTCGGGGACCGATTTTGTTTTAAAACCAAAAATTCGCATCGGCCCCCCGTTATTGCGCAAGCTCCACACCACTCGCAATCGGAAACATAGACAGAAGCTCCCGGGCGGTTTGACTGGGGGTAGATTTCTTCAAATTTTCTCTACTTCTGCCTTGATAGCGCTTCGAGATGGGCTGCTCCTTGACCCTTCAGTTTTCGTTCCCAGTTCCTTCTTGGAACACATTTGTAAAGTGAAGAAGACACTTCAGGGTGAGCTAGGCAATCCCCTTCGCTAGAGAATTGACCCACTTGGCAGATTTTCTAAACCTCGAGCAAAGATTTCAGCTAATTCCTCTGGTCGAATCCATGATGGGGCGTTGTAGAGGAGTTCTTGGAATCGATTCCAAGTATCATATAAGCTTTTCTCCTTCTTTCTGGGAGAATCTGGGAATGGTCCTTGATGGCTGTTGTTCTGGCCGGAGGAAAGTATTCTTCAACGATAGGGCCTGAGCCAGTGTATCCCAAATTTGTGTAATATCCAGGTGATTTGCCAGTAAGCCACCTCTTAGCAGCGCCTTTCAGAGGGGAACGGGAAAGTCTCAAACAAAGAGTATTCTTATCGAGGTTTCCGTTCTTGATATGCTGCAGAGATCAAGGAAAACTGCAAGATGAGTGCACGGATTGTCTAGGGCCTGCCTTCGAACTGTAGATCCCTAGAGATCATAGTCAAGAATGGAATCTTGATTTTCATAGTCAGGATCTCTTTCAATGCGTGGTACGACAATGGCAGAATCGAACGCTAGTCGCGCTCGGCTTGTTGTAATCAGCTAGACTTTTCTGTGCAGGCGGCGGTGGTGGATTTCCGCCTGGTGGTGGTGGTGGTAATTGATCAGTCATGGTAGGAGAATGGAGGAGGTGAAAGTGACTCGGGGTATGAAACGGATGTAGGTGACGGTAACGGTGAAGATGAGGGACTCTCCTTCAGTTCCCCAATCTTAATTGGAGTGACGGGTGGAGGGGGATTGATTCTGCTTCTCCTTGGAATCTTGTGATTGTCGAGGTGGAGCAAACGGGTTGGCTCCTATACTCTTAGCCTTGTCGGGTTTTAGAGTGAGTCCAAGGGGGGCGGGGCATGCACCTGTGACAAACCTACAAATAACAAAAACAAACAAAAACCAGTGTAAAATCGAAGTGGGTGGAAAAATGAAAGATGGAAAATAGAAAATAAATTGCCAGTTCTTCTTTCAAAAAATGAAAAGAAGTCCCGGGGAACGGCGCCAATTTGGTGAACCTAGATCGTTTTTTCGGGTTTCAAACAAATAACTAACAAAGCTAACAAGCTAGGGTAGATCGTATTCCACGGGTCTTCTTGATCGAAATACTCAAATAAGCTGGCAAATTACTCGGATTTAAACACTTCGTGCGTGGTGTGAGTTCCACGACTTCTAAATCTAAGAAATGCAGGGGAAATTAAAAATTTTTAACTAAGAACGGAATTAAAATTGTTGATTAAAACAGAGATGACAGACGAACTTAGACTTTGAATCCCCCTTCCCGGGTTCCCAGAGCATTCGCAATCAAAGATCAGCGGGTTTCGATTCTCATTCAATCAATTTTAAGACACCACCCTAAAATCCTTACCTTAGTTTAAGACCGGCGAACGTTCGCTCTATCCGTTTAGCTACCAAATTAATTAGTCGCCCGGGTACGGTCGCCTCTCGCAACGACTTAACTTAACTGGTGGAATTACTAACGATTTATGAGTTACTCTTGCAGTGGATTAACCCTAACCCCGGTTCCTAAGAAAGGCACGCTCCAATTATAAGGTTAATTGTTCAATTTGATGTTCTAAAGTAAGACGAGCGTTCGCTTCTATCCTTAGCTTAACAAAAATCTAATCTAGGTGATCAAAACCAGACAAGAAACATGAACAATGAAGAACAAACCAAACATGAAAGAGAAACTGATTGAACTTCGAATCTAATCACCGCCGATCCGTGACCGCTTTTAAAGCCCTGAGTCACTAGGGTTCATCTAGTCTAAGCTCTAAGAGTTTAGCTACACATATTCATCACAAAAGAATCAAAGACAAAGAAGGAGTTCATCATACAAATGAAGAACAGAAAAGAATCTGAAAAACCTAATTAAGACGACTCCGGCAAACATTCGATCTTCCGGTAGACTGCAATCCTAGCTCCGAGTCCTCAAGATGGAAGGGATGGCGTCACGATCTCTTTCCGGCTCTTCGAACTCTAAAATCTTTGCTTTAGAACTTGAGAGAATTCTGAAGTTTGGTAAAATTGATGTATTATGAGGTATCTTCTTTATAGGTCGCCGGTTAAGTATTTATACTTAACCCTAATTCAGCCGGATTTTGCCAGATATTTACGCCGAAATATTGAAGAATTTTCGGCGAAAATTCCTTTGTAAATGGATGGTCCGCCGGCTGATTTCTCCTGTAAATTTCGGTCCAATAGTTTTCGGTCGAAAACTTAACATTTTCGCCGAAAACTTCCTCAGTCGGCATCAGTGATTTTGTGCATTGTATTTTCGCCGAAAATGCTAAGGGTATTTTTGGCGAAAATTCCTTTGTAAACGGCAGAAATTGTTTTCGACTTGATTGGCTCCTTGGATTGATTTCGGTGCAATTCCTTGAGGTTCCAACGCCTTAGACACGTCCTTGGCTACTTTATTTGACGGCAAAAAATGTGCTAAACAGAAAAACACTAGAAAACCATCAAATAGACCCAAAACGGGCTAAGGTAACACAAATGGCACGAGTAGGGCAATCGATTGATATTCGTTATTCTACCCTAAAAACCATGTCTTAAGCAAGGAAATGTCGCTTAAATGAGGCTGATAATCACGTCAATTCGAGTGCCATCGCATTTTTATTATAACTGGTCTAATTAACATTCTCTCACTATTAACTTTATTTATAATCGTACTAATAATCTTATACATTTTTTTCGGTTAAGAAGCATATTATTAATCCTAATCAAGTCCAAATTCGAGACAAGATAAGAGAGATCATATTTTAATTATTATTACTACTCGTATTAACTAATTCCTGAAATACACTATTAACATCATCTCAATTAAGAATGTATTTCAACATATTCTAGTTATCTAATTTAGAGATGAGAAAGGAGATACCACCATTCGATTTAATCATTTGTCTCATTAATCCACAATTTAATTATCTATTCAAAACTCTAAGTCTAATTATTCTCAAAGAAATATATTAATTACTCATAACCAATTTCATACTAATTTGAGAGAGAAAGATTTAATTTAATATTGAAATAAATTTTTGAAATAAATTCCTATTCTGTAATAAAATCCTATTGTTTATGACTCAATTCCATTTTATTTAAACTATTTTATTACCAAATGATATTTTTCTCATGCTAATATTCAATTAAAGAGTTCTAAGATCAACAGTTAACGAATTAACTGGATTCGTAACTAACTGGACAATTTGAACTAACTCAGAAAGTTAGTTGGGTTCGTTTTAAACATGTTTGAAAGTCACAGACCACCAAGAGTAACACGGGATGACTGATACGGATACCCAAACTTCAGTGACAACAATTGTAATTACCAAAGATCCAGGGACCGACTTTTGCGATTATAAAAGTCCAACAAACCGGTCTGACCCATTCTGGTCCGACCACCGTCTTCAACCCAAAGACTCCCAGAACGTTGAAAACTAGCCGGCGATCAACCCAGATTCCGGCGAGGAGCAAAGACCCCCAAGCGTGAATAATCTACCTTAGGCTACTGGGAATGGAGGAATACCTCCAACGAACTATTCTGACGAGACGGAAACGAGTTGGGGCTTAACTGACCCCGGAATCAGAGAGCTTTGTCGAAGCCGTGCCGTCGGAAGCTGAAATCGAAACCAGAGTTCGGGTGTTCAACTGGAGATCCAGAAAGGCCAAAAGACTAGAGAAACGGTGGATGAAACTTCTTATCGAAGTTTTTAAACTGAGAGACGGAGCAGGAGTGTCCTACGTCGACTCCGAACGGAGACGTGGGCTACGATCGGAAGACGGGATTCTCGTCAAACTGAAATTCGAGTTAATAAGGGTGTCAAACTGGACTGATTACGAAGAGGGAACGGCATGAACTCAATCGAGTTTTTTACTTGAGATTGGGCTGACAAGCAAGCCGGAATAGTTTTGCCGGCGAAGTCGGAATCGCTTCTTCGGTCAACTATTTTGGGCAGAGTTCTTAGATCGAAATATGAAAGAAAGATGGGCTTCATGAGTAACGATTAAGGATAGAAGGGGGTGTAGATTCATTCAATGAATCTGGTTTTCTTCAAGCGATGGAACATTAATTTCGTTCTTGGGATTTTGAATCGCCGGCGGAAAAGGAAAAAAAAAAAAACAAATAAATGCAGCCATGGTTCTAGTTCTGGAAATAGGAGGGGAAGAAGACGATGATAGCACGTCATCGTTTGGGAACAGGTGAACATTTAATTGAAAGTAAGAATAAAACAAAATAAAACGGTGCTACTACCCTGCCAGGATTCGAACTCGAAACCAAAAGCTAGAAATTTCAGGCAGTAACCGCTGGGCCAAGGACTCCATTCAGCTAATAATTTCCTGACAGTTTCTACATAGTTTGGTAAGCTGACTGAATTTCCCCACTCTTACAACGAAATAAAATAAACACCTCGTGTTAAATGTTACGAACAATAACCTAAATATATATATCATGATTAAGACCATCATAATTTCTTGTTGGTTAGAGAAATTTTCCTAAGGTTATTTTAGGGATTTTACACAACATTCTATAGCTAGGTTTTCGGGGTGTAACATTTCTCCCTCACTTGGAAAAAAATTTCGTCCTCGAAATTGAAATGAGCAGGGAAAGAGAAAACTAGAATCACCACTTGCTACTTATAAACCATGATATGACATAATATGGATGTACTAAATCTTACAGGACCTGAGTAGGAGCCTTGATTCGGTGGAGTGGACTTGAGACCTTAAATACTGAAAAATCTTTCAAAGTTGAGACTTGATTTCAAAACTTTAAATCTTTGAAAAACATGATCGACTTCCAGTACTACTTGGTAAGCCAAGCAGCAGAGGAAGACCGGCTCTGATACCAAAATGTAAAACACCCTCTCTTTTGAAATAAAGGGAAATTACCAAATTACCCTTTAGACAGCGGAAATCAAAAAAAAACCAAACGAGGTGCTACGCTTAATTAAAATAATTTAACAAATGCCTTGGCGAAGGACCTTGAAAAAATAAACTTAAATAGAACTTGTGAAACTTTTAAATAAAAATTGTAATCATAAAAACGTAACTCGATAACTGAGCCATAAACAGTTGGGCAAAACTTAACTGAAAACAAGTCTCGAGAAAACATAAAAACACTTGTCTCAAGTCCAAGTCTTACATCACTATAGACACCACTCCACATACCGAATCAGCTCCTCAAGGCTCAAGCTCATAAGCAACTTCTAAACAACCTGGTGGGTGGCTCGGGTGTCAGTCTTTCGTGCTCAAATCAATAAAGAAACATGAAAGCGATCCCAAGAACTTAGGATCAAGAATCATATAACAATCATGCAAAGAATTCATCATAGAGCTAATCATAGCACAATTTCCAACTTTATCTGTAACACCATCCATGACTTAACTCAAGATTGTACTCATGGCATCCACGTTCTAACTATACTAATCATATCATAAGACTTGTAGACTTGTACTCACCATCATGATTCTTAAGTGACTAGTGTTCATTATACATGACTAAGTAGTAACCATTATTATTAAACCTTAGCTAACGCATGAAGAGTATTAATGAAAACCTGATAATATCATAAGTTGGTGCTCAACAAGAATGTGATCAATCATATGACACAACCAGCACATGACATGACTTAATAAAGCATCACTCTTCATAATTCAACATGAATACACATTCTTATCACATCGCTAATCATGATCTGAAACTGAGAATCATATTTCGCATACATAAAATCTCAAGACTTAACTAGTCATCACTATAACCATACTTTAGGCTGGGTCAACTATCATATTAATAATCTTAGCAATAACTAAGGTACTCTATTATTGGCTAGTAGTAGTCGTGATTCTTAAGCTAAGCAAAACATTATTATCACAATACTTCTCACGCAACATTTGTGAGCTATCAATATGTTATTCATACACCAAACTCATCATACATGAAGTCACAATCTGAACTAACACTGAATTCACATTTACTACACCTGACTTGAAGCTGAGAAACATGAACATAACACTTCATGCATACTTGACTTAACATAATTCTGATAAGTTTTTACTTTGGGGCCCCAACTCAACTAACTAGCCTTACCGCCCCTGAAAACTGATAAAGGCACTCTCTGGTCCAACTGAAAACTGAGGGCAACTCTGGCCCCAAAACTGGAAAAAACTGTGGCAATCTGGCCCAATATCGTGCTGAGGGTCGCCAATGACCAATACTGAAAACTGGGGTGGGGCAGAGGTCTAGCTAGAGAGTACCATTTATCAATCCACCTATGACTTCTCTATGTGAGGTGTGTGACTGACTTAACCATACAACATTAATGACATTAATGAAAGCATAACATGCACGTGTGGACAAATCATAATTAACAAGGCTACAAACATAACAATTATAACCTTAAGCACATGAACATAACCTCCACGTGTAAATAAATCATCATTTACTTAACTAGACAGGCACATTATAAATTCCGCTCATAATTGTCTATGAGATGCATTACTGATGCGCAAGATTTAACTCACAACAATCAAGGTCGTATTCCACGAGGGCTCTCTCAAAAGCTAATACTCACACGGTTCATGGACGGTCTATTCATTTAAATGAGTTTTAGTACGAAATAAGAACAAATGAAACATAAAGAAAACTAAGCAAACAAACAAAGCGGTGCAAATCAAAGGTAAAGGAGGTTCACTTGGAAAGATAGGTTCATCATGCTCAAGAGGAACAAATGCACAAACTAGCCAACATGATCGAGGTTGCAATCGAATGCCCACGCAAATCCCTTCTATAGACTCAATGCACTCTCGTCGCACTAAGTCCCTATCCTAGAACCACTCAACCTAGGCTTCGCTCTCAAGCTAAGTGACTAAGGATGCATTAAAGGTGTTTGATGAAATGCCAAGCTACAAAACCCTCTCCTATGACTCTATGACCACTAGGCTAGACACCACACTCTCATGTCAATGTCCTAACACTAAGAGAATCATCAAAAGACTAATCAAAGTTCAATTGAATGAAAAACCTAATGCACACCAAGTGTTCGATAAAATGCACAAGTGAGAAATCATGCAACTATGGTTGAATTGAGATGATCTAATCTCTTAGAACACACTCCCTTCAATCCTAGACCTACAATCCATGTAATCGAAGCACTCTCATGCATTACATCACAAATAATAGACCAATCAAGCCATAGCCATCAATGGAATTAACAACAAGTCTAGAGATCATCTTCTAACAATCCAAGATCAATCATGGCAAATTTGTACAATCAACCTCTATCCTAGCACAACTAATCTATCAATCCAAGGAAACCTAAGAAATCAGCCACACATGGCCAAGGAAATGAAGGAAAGAGAAAGAAAGATATCACCAAGAACACCATGGCAATCCTCCTTTGCAAGCTCCTCTTAAACAATCCATCTATACTTGTCTATATGAGGCTCGACACTCAATCATGCATACAACTTCATAATAGTTAAACACAATTCATTAACCAAACATGACATCATTAACAACGTAAAGTAAACAAGCAACGATAAGCTACTAGCAACTTAATACTACCATCTTAAATCCAACCACCCTATACTTGTCTATATGAGGTGTGACACTCAAACATTCATTCAACTTAATTACATGAACAAAAGCATACGTGCACATGAGGATATATTAACTTGACCAGAAGCATAACAACCACAACGTACAACACATGTAAGGTAACTATAACAACGACAAGATAAGAAACTCATTATTAACTTGCCTAGTAATTGTCTAGGTGAATAGTTACTAACTAATGCTTACTCGGTATGGACATAATATTAGTACATGACTAAAACATGAAATATATCAATCAAACATAGGTCATGGAGCTTAACATAACAGAACAAAGGCATAGTATAATTAATGACGTAAAGTAACTAGCAACGACAAGATATTACCCCCTTTAACCAACCCACATATACTTATCTATCATGGCATAACATAAATTTAGGTGTGACCATTAAACATGCATATAACATATGTAAGGCGCACATAATTCGTAAAAGTAACAGGACATAAATCATGACATAATGTAAACTAGCAACGACAAGATATTACCCCCTTTAACCAACCCACCTTGATTCAAGCGGGAGAAATTCAACGTAGAGAATCTGGTCTAGGGAGCTGATCGTCTTTAAGAACCTAAAGACGAGGAATTCGATTAGACTGAGACCAACTAATGGTGGGACAGTCTTGGGCGACGGTTTGGCGACTTGGGAAGGACCACTTCACAACTAATCATGAAGTATGACGGAAGGCTTCACTTGATGATAGTTATCAATCAACTCTATTAATTTAGAGAAGTAATTAACTGATCTATAATTTCTTCCAAAAATTCCTTGATTAAATATCCTATATATATTCTAATTCAAATCTCATGTCATCTTACTAATTGAATTAACCTTTATATTATTACTCTTTAATCTTAGCATTTTTATTATAACTGGTCCAATTTAACATTCTCTCACTATTAACTTTATTTATAATCGTACTAATAATCTTATACATTTTATTTCGGTTAAGAAGCATATTATTAATTCTAATTTTGGCCACTCTTTTAGCTAATTTTGATTATTTAGCTAATTTTAGCATATTATTAATCGTACTAACATTCTCTCACTCTTTTAGCTATTTCGATTATTTAGCTAATTTTGGCCACTCTTTTAGTGTTGGCATGTATTTGTTTCATTCTCCTGACGCTTCGTTGGCTCACTGGCTTCAGTATGACCTGTTTGGGGTCGCCTTGCCAAGAGTAATTCCTTTTAATAATTAGGGGCTTTGTCCCGCTTTTTCACCAAAAAAAATATTATTAATCTTAATCAAGTCTAAATTCGAGACAAGATAAGAGAGATCATATTTTAATTATTATTACTACTCGTATTAACTAATTCCTGAAATACACTATTAACATCATCTCAATTAAGAATTGTATTTCAACATATTCTAGTTATCTAATTTAGAGATGAGAAAGGAGATACCACCATTCGATTTAATCATTTGTCTCATTAATCCACAATTTAATCATCTATTCATCTCCTAAGTCTAATTATTCTCAAAGAAATATATTATTACTCATAACCTAATTTCATACTAATTTGAGAGAGAAGTATTTAATTTAATATTGAAATAACTTTTTGAAATAAATTCCTAATCTGTAATAAAATCCTATTAGTTTATTACTCAATTCCATTTTATATTAAACTAGTTTATTCACCAAATGATATTTTTCTCATGCTAATATTCAATTTAAGAGTTCTAAGATCAACAGTTAACGAATTAACTGGATTCGTAACTAACTGGACTGATTTGAACTAACTCAGAAAGTTAGTTGGGTTCGTTTTAACAATGTTTGAAACTCACAGACCACAAGAGTAACACGGGATGACTGTTACGGATACATCCAGAACTTCAGTGACTACAATTGTAATTACTAAAGATCCAGGGACCGACTTTTGCGATTATAAAAGTCCAACCAAACCAGTCTGACCGAAATTGGTCAGAACCGTTCTGGTCCGACCACCGTCTTCAACCCAAAGACTCCCAGAACTTTGGAAACTAGCTGGCGATCAAACCCAGATTCCGGCGAGGAGCAAAGACGCAACCCAAGCGTCGAATAATCTACCATAGGCTACTGGAATGGAGGAATACGTCCAACGAACTATTCTGACGAGACTGGAAACGAGTTGGGGCTTAACTGACCCCGGAATCAGAGAGCTTCGTCGAAGCCGTGCCGTCGGAAAGCTGAAATCGAAACCAGAGTTCGGGTGTTCAACTGGAGATCCAGAAATGGCCAATAAGACTAGAGAAACGGTGGATGAACTTCTTACCAAAGTTTTAAACTGAGAGACGGAGCAGGAGTGTCTTACGTCGACTCCGAACGGAGACGTGGGCTACGATCGGAAGACAGGGGATTCTCGTCAAACTGAAATTCGAGTTAATAAGGGCGTCAAACTGGACTGATTACGAAGAGGAGAACGGCATGAACTCAATCGAGTTCTTACCTGAGACTTGAGCTGACAAGCAAGCCGGAATAGTTTTGCCGGCGAGTCGGAATCGCTTCTTCGGTCAACTATTTTGGGCAGAGTTCTTAGATCGAAATATGAAAAGAAAGATGGGCTTCATGAGTAACGATTAAGGATAGAAGGGGGTGTAGATTCATTCAATGAATCTGGTTTTCTTCAAGCGTGGAACACTAATTTCGTTCTTGGGATTTTGAATCGCCGGCGGAAAAGAAAAAAAAAACAAATAAATGCAGCCATGGTTCTAGTTCTGGAAATAGGGAGGGGAAGAAGACGATGATAGCACGTCATCGTTTGGGAACAGGTGAACATTTAATTGAAAGTAAGAATTAAAACAAAATAAAATAGTGCTACTACCCTGCCAGGATTCGAACTCGAGACCAAAAGCTAGAAATTTCGGGCAGTAACCGCTGGGCCAAGGACTCTCATTCAGCTTAATAATTTCCTGATACTTTATACATAGTTTGGTTAGCTGACTGAATTTCCCCACTCTTACAGCGAAATAAATATAACACTCGCGTTAAATGTTACGAACAATAACCTAAATATATATATCATGATTAAGACCATCATAATTTCTTTTTGGTTAGAGAAATTTTCCTAAGGTTATGTTAGGGATTTTACACAACATTTCTATAGCTAGGTTCGGGGTGTAACAGTAGGCGTCTGAGAACCCAAGGGCGGCGTCCTGGACGATGGCAAGAGGGTCGAGTAGGCGGGCGAACTCGTCGAGGGTCTTGTCGTGCTGGACTCCCCCGAGACGGAAACGAATACACTTGAGGAGGCGAAGGGGCTTCTTAGTCGTCCACTAGAACGAACTCCAGAATTCCTGAACGGCGACCCAAGAGTGGTTAGGGATCGCAAGCCGGCTCGGTCAAGGGCGGTATCAATGGTGGTGTGCTGATGTGCGAGATTTAACTCACAACATACAAGATCGTATTCCACGAGGGCACTCTCAAAAGCTAATACTCACACGGTTCATGGACGGTCTATTCTTTTAAAAGGAGTTTTGGTTTGAAATAAGAGCAAAAGAAAACATAAAAGAAAACTAAACAAACAAACAAAATGGTGCAAAACAAAGATAAAGGAGGTTAACTTGGAAAGATAGCTTCATCATGCTCAAGAGGAGTAAATGCACAAACAAGCCAAACATGATCGAGGATGCAATCGAATGACCACGCAAATCCCTTCTATAGACTCAATGCACTCTCGTCGCATTAAATCCCTATCCTAGAACCACTCAACCTAGGCTCTCTCTCTCAAGCTAAGTGACTAAGGATGCATTAAAGGGTTTGATGAAATGCCAAGCTACAAAACCCTCTCCTATGACTCTATGACCACTAGGCTAGACACCACACTCTCATGTCAATGTCCTAACACTAAGAGAATCATCAAAAGACTAATCAAAGTTCAATTGAATGAAAAACCTAATGCACACCAAGTGTTCGATAAAATGCACAAGAGAAAAATCATGCAACTATGGTTGAATTGAGGTGTTCTAATCTCATAGAACACACTCTTTTCAGTCCCTAGACCTACAATCCATGTAATCTAAGCACTCTCATGCATTACATCACAAATAATAGACAAATCAAGTCATAGCCATCAATGGAATTAACAACAAGTCTAGAGATCATCTTCATACAATCCAAGATCAATCATGGCAAATGTGTACAATCAACCTCTATCCTAGCACAATTAATCTATCAATCCAAGGAAACCTAAGAAATCAGCCACACATGGCCAAGGAAATGAAGGAAAGAGAAAGAAAGATGATCACCAAGAACACCATGGCAATCCTCCTCTTGCAAGCTCCTCTTCCAAGGTTGTGGACTTCAATCCAAGCTCCTCTACTTTGATTTGCACCTTGCTCTAGGGTTGTGGATTGGAGATGAGGAGAAAAGTATTTGAGAAGTTGAGAGAAAAGGGTTTTGATGAAGTGTGAAATCAGAATTAATGAATTGTTCTCCTTAATTTTCGTCCGCTTCTCCTTTAAATAGCACGCCGAAATAGCCTTGAATTTTCGGCGAAAATTATGTAAGATTTTCGCCGAAAATATCTTTGAAAAACACAGGCGGCTTTGGCATTCCTTCATACATTTTCGGCGAAAACTCTGAACTATTTTCGCCGAAAATTTCTTCATAAATCGGAAGCCCGTCTTCTGCTTAAGGTTTTCGGTCGAAAACTTAGAGTTCTCGCCGAAAACTCCTTAAGAAATGCTGTGCACTTTTCCCGATTTTGCAACGGCCATATCTCCCCCGTCCAAGCTCCGATTGACCTCCCGTTTGATCCTACGTGCTCCTTGTCACCAGTACAACAATGCCAAAACCTGAAAATGCAAGGAAAACAACTCCAGTAGGCATATAATTGGCCTCAAAGTGGCAACCGGGCAACAAAAGGGCACTTTGCACAAAACATCCATAAAGGCCTATAAATCATAGCAAAATGAGATCAAACATGGGGGATCCCTAGGCTAATCGAGGACTTATAATGCACTAAATATGATCACATCAAATTCCCATACGACTAAGCTTTGCTTGTCCTCAAGCAAATGAATTAGAAAACATCCAAGTCCACGAATGACAAGATCAGTCACATTGAGATTCAAACGATAACAGTTTGGCCTAAACTGTTCCACGAACAAACTTAACCAACACATGCAAGAACGTCAACCAAACAAGTCTAAACCTCACTAATATATGCACACTTCAAGTAGTGGTTAATTGGGATACAGAATAACCGACCACGACAACACCGACTCTAATCAAAAGGACTTGAACTCAGGAAATGGAACGGATAAGGCGGGGGTAAGATAATTTTTGAGAGTGATGAGTGATCATGATGTGGCTATCGACTCAACTTCATCCGCTTCTAAATCCGCACTTTACAAACTCGGGCGTAGGATCAAGGGCTTCAATTGAGAACTCTTTTTTTTTTTTCCATTTTTCATCATTTTTTTCTTCTCTTTTTTTCCTTACTGCATACTAGTGCTCGATCCAACACTTCACTTAGGTGTTGAGCCTGCCTAGCTCACAGCTTTTGCTATTGCTAGTGCTCAACCCGACACTTCACTTAGGTGCCAAGCTTGCCTAGCTTTTCTTTTCTTTTCTTTTCTTTTGAACATTTTCTTTCCAAATTAGCCACTTGATCCGTAGCCCTTTACAACTTCAACACAAGATTTCGAATTGGATTCCATCTAATCTCAAGCCACCATCACAAGGGATCAAAAAGTGAAGAAAACATAGAAAAGGGGTGAAAATTCTGATTGCCCTCATCATCTTACACCGGTGTTATCGAGTGGTACAAAAACACGTATCAAACCAATCAACCAACATACAAGAGTGATAAAATCTCTGTTCTGGCCTAGACTCATTTGATATTAGCTCTAACATGCTGGTTATAGGTTCTAAGTGGAACAGTCTAAACGTCATTGTGAAAGATTGAAGCCAATTAAACACCAAAAGTCAAGAACTGAACGATTCTACAATAGAGGAATTTGACATTCAATTAAGATCATGCAACTCATCAAAGCATAGCCTTAGACTTCTACCGACAAATAATCACACCAAACCTCAAACTCCCCTACGACTAACATGAGCATTGTCCTCAATGATCAAGAGAGAGGGTAAGGTGGAACGAAATTACCGCGTTGGTAGAGAAGAGCATAAGACGTAATAGAGGTGAAAGAGTTCCATGATGATCCTTGGTGAAGAGTGATCCCAATTGCTTGCCAAACTTATTCGAAAAGCTATAACAACACAAAAACGAAAAAGAGCAAACAAGAGCAATAAAAGTAAAGATAACATGGGGTGCCAACCAAGTAGCGCTTGGTTACCGTCTTAAACTCGACGATACCTGTGTTATGGTGTCCAACTTAGTACCTCCTTGATGTCAAGTAGCCTCTTCCACGATGAAAGTTGAGCTCCAAGAAACATCTTGGGAGAATGGTAGACTAGCCAATGCACAATGATGCTTGTAAAGCACTTGATACCTTGGGGTGGCTTGCTACCTTTGAGTTCCGAAACTTGAGGAAAAAAGTATGGTAGGGGGCCACCATTGAGCTCCATCGTCTCCAAGTTGGTGATGCCACTCGAAGAGTCTTCCGGTTCAAACATGGGTGACTCCTCTTCCATTATCACCTTAGGAAAGGTTATGAAGCTTGTGTCCGTCTCTTGACACAAGTACTTCATGATCAAGCAAGAAGATTGAAGAGCACTAACAATCTTTGGTGGGGCCACAATAGGGTGGTGTTGTTCACTTTCATGCTCCACTCTCGGTGCCACCTCTTCTTGAAGCGTCTCCAATCTCCTTGATTCTTCTATCCTCACATCATCGTCACATGGCGTTTCCATGGGAAAAACATGCTCTTCAATCTCCTCCACTACCAAATCTTCTTCCGTGTCAAGCTCTTCCGGTTCACAAGTGTCATCTGCATCATCATAAACATGCTCCAAATGATTGGGATGTCGTTCATTCTCAAGAATCTTCGTGACGAGTTCTATGCTTTGGGATAAGCGGTTAACTCGGTTTGCATTATCCTCCACAATTTGCAAGATCTCTAGCATGAAAGGAGGTGGAAGAGGTTTCTCATGGCTCATGAACTCCTCTTGGGGAAACTCACTTTCTTCTTCTTCCATGACAAGCACTTCCGGTTAAAAAGTTTCGGTGATGAGGTTCACACTTTGAGTTAAACGATCCAACCGAGCCGCATTATCTTCCGCAATTTGTAACATCTCCTCAATTGTGGGGGGAGGTGGAGAGTGTTGTTCATACTCTAGAGCTTCCTTGATGAGCGTCACGCCTTGAGCAAAACGATTAAGTTGGTTCGCATTGTCTTTCGCAATCTTCAAAGCTTCCTCAAGCGTGGGAAGAGACGGAGGAGGTTCCTCATAGCTTACGAACTCCTCTCGAGGACGCTCACTTTCCTTCACCATTTTCAAGAGCTCCTAGCATAGAAGGCGGTGGAGAATGTTGTTCATGACTTGTGAAATCCTCTTGATGATACTCCGGCAAGACTTGATGGTAGGGTGGAGATGGATAGGGACATTGCTCATTCCACATGGGTGTTGAAGCTTGTTGTTCTTGACCCCACCATTGGCTATCTTCCTCACAAGTTTCTTGGTAGTAGTTGGACGGAGTAGGATGACCATAATATGGGTTAGGACATGGATTCCACCCTTGATAGGTACCATAACCTTGATTTCCATGCCACGAGTTCATCTTACTTACAACCTTGCTCCCATGAACTAGATAGGTGGATAAGGGGCCTACAAACACAACACACAGTAGTACAACAATGCGGGATAACAACACCACAAAAAGAAATAACAAAGAAGCAAAACTAAAACGGAAGGAAGTGAATAAAACGGTCCACTACTAAATGCTTTCAAAGGATTGAGAAAGATCCCCAGCAACGGCGCCAAAAACTTGATGTGCGAGATTTAACTCACAACATACAAGGTCGTATTCCACGAGGGCACTCTCAAAAGCTAATACTCACACGGTTCATGGACGGTCTATTCTTTTAAAAGGAGTTTTGGTTTGAAATAAGAGCAAAAGAAAAAATAAAGAAAACTAAACAAACAAACAAAATGGTGCAAAACAAAGATAAAGGAGGTTAACTTGGAAATATAGCTTCATCATGCTCAAGAGGAGTAAATGCACAAACAAGCAAAACATGATCGAGGATGCAATCGAATGACCACTCAAATCCCTTCTATAGACTCAATGCACTCTCGTCGCATTAAATCCCTATCCTAGAACCACTCAACCTAGGCTCTCGCTCTCAAGCTAAGTGACTAAGGATGCATTAAAGGTGTTTGATGAAATGCCAAGCTACAAAACCCTCTCCTATGACTCTATGACCACTAGGCTAGAATTACACTCTCATGTCAATGTCCTAACACTAAGAGAATCATCAAAAGACTAATCAAAGTTCAATTGAATGAAAAACCTAATGCACACCAAGTGTTCGATAAAATGCACAAGAGAAAAATCATGCAACTATGGTTGAATTGAGATGTTCTAATCTCTTAGAACACACTCTCTTCAATCCCTAGACCTACAATCCATGTAATCTAAGCACTCTCATGCATTACATCACAAATAATAGACCAATCAAGCCATAGCCATCAATGGAATTAACAACAAGTCTAGAGATCATCTTCATACAATCCAAGATCAATCATGGCAAATGTGTACAATCAACCTCTATCCTAGCACAATTAATCTATCAATCCAAGGAAACCTAAGAAATCAGCCACACATGGCCAAGGAAATGAAGGAAAGAGAAAGAAAGATGATCACCAAGAACACCATGGCAATCCTCCTCTTGCAAGCTCCTCTTCCAAGGTTGTGGACTTCAATCCAAGCTCCTCTACTTTGATTTGCACCTTGCTCTAGGGTTGTGGATTGGAGATGAGGAGAAAAGTATTTGAGAAGTTGAGAGAAAAGGGTTTTGATGAAGTGTGAAATCAGAATTAATGAATTGTTCTCCTTAATTTTCGTCCGCTTCTCCTTTAAATAGCACGCCGAAATAGCCTTGAATTTTCGGCGAAAATTATGTAAGATTTTCGCCGAAAATATCTTTGAAAAACACGGCGGCTTTGGCATTCCTTCATACATTTTCGGCGAAAACTCTGAACTATTTTCGCCGAAAATTGCTTCATAAATCGGAAGCCCGTCTTCTGCTTAAGGTTTTCGGTCGAAAACTTAGAGTTCTCGCCGAAAACTCCTTAAGAAATGCTGTGCACTTTTCCCGATTTTGCAACGGCCATATCTCCCCCGTCCAAGCTCCGATTGACCTCCCGTTTGATCCTACGTGCTCCTTGTCACCAGTACAACAATGCCAAAACCTGAAAATGCAAGGAAAACCACTCCAGTAGGCATATAATTGGCCTCAAAGTAGCAACCGGGCAACAAAAGGGCACTTTGCATAAAACATCCATAAAGGCCTATAAATCATAGCAAAATGAGATCAAACATGGGGGATCCCTAGGCTAATCGAGGACTTATAATGCACTAAATATGATCACATCAAATTCCCATACGACTAAGCTTTGCTTGTCCTCAAGCAAATGAATTAGAAAACATCCAAGTCCACGAATGACAAGATCAGTCACATTGAGATTCAAACGATAACAGTTTGGCCAAAACTGTTCCACGAACAAACTTAACCAACACATGCAAGAACGTCAACCAAACAAGTCTAAACCTCACTAATATATGCACACTTCAAGTAGTGGTTAATTGGGATACAGAATAACCGACCACGACAACACCGACTCTAATCAAAAGGACTTGAACTCAGGAAATGGAACGGATAAGGCGGGGGTAAGAGAATTTTTGAGAGTGATGAGTGATCATGATGTGGCTATCGACTCGACTTCATCCGCTTCTAAATCCGCACTTTACAAACTCGGGCGTAGGATCAAGGGCTTCAATTGAGAACTCTTTTTTTTTTCTTTTCTTTCCATTTTTCATCATTTTTTTTCTTCTCTTTTTTTCCTTACTGCATACTAGTGCTCGATCCAACACTTCACTTAGGTGTTGAACCTGCCTAGCTCACAGCTTTTGCTATTGCTAGTGCTCAACCCGACACTTCACTTAGGTGCCAAGCTTGCCTAGCTTTTCTTTTCTTTTCTTTTCTTTTGAACATTTTCTTTCCAAATTAGCCACTTGATCCGTAGCCCCTTACAACTTCAACACAAGATTTCGAATTGGATTCCATCTAATCTCAAGCCACAATCACGAGGGATCAAAAAGGTGAAGAAAACATGGAAAAGGGGTGAAAATTCTGATTGCCCTCATCATCTTAGACCGGTGTTATCGAGTGGTACAAAAACACGTATCAAACCAATCAACCAACATACAAGAGTGATAAAATCTCTGTTCTGGCCTAGACTCATTTGATATTAGCTCTAACATGCATGGTTATAGGTTCTAAGTGGAACAGTCTAAACGTCATTGTGAAAGATTGAAGCCAATTAAACACCAAAAGTCAAGAACTGAACGATTCTACAATAGAGGAATTTGACATTCAATTAAGATCATGCAACTCATCAAAGCATAGCCTTAGACTTCTACCGACAAATAATCACACCAAACCTCAAACTCCCCTACGACTAACATGAGCATTGTCCTCAATGATCAAGAGAGAGAGGGTAAGGTGGAACGAAATTACCGCGTTGGTAGAGAAGAGCATAGGACGTAATAGAGGTGAAAGAGTTCCATGATGATCCTTGGTGAAGAGTGATCCCAATTGCTTGCCAAACTTATTCGAAAAGCTATAACAACACAAAAACGAAAAAGAGCAAACAAGAGCAATAAAAGTAAAGATAACATGGGGTGCCTCCCAAGAAGCGCTTGGTTACCGTCTTAAGCTCGACGATACCTGTGTTATGGTGTCCAACTTAGTACCTCCTTGATGTCAAGTAGCTTCTTCCACGATGAAAGTTGAGCTCCAAGAAACATCTTGGGAGAATGGTAGACTAGCCAATGCACAATGATGCTTGTATAGCACTTGATACCTTGGGGTGGCTTGCTACCTTTGAGTTCCGAAACTTGAGGAAGAAAGTATGGTAGGGGGCCACCATTGAGCTCCATCGTCTCCAAGTTGGTGATGCACTCGAAGAGTCTTCCGGTTCAAACATGGGTGACTCCTCTTCCATTATCACCTTAGGGAAGGTTATGAAGCTTGTGTCCGTCTCTTGACACAAGTACTTCATGATCAAGCAAGAAGATTGAAGAGCACTAACAATCTTTGGTGGGGCCACAATAGGGTGGTGTTGTTCACTTTCTGCTCCACTCTCGGTGCCACCTCTTCTTGAAGCGTCTCCAAACCATCTCTCACCTCCTCTAAAGGGTCATCATCCTCAAGTCTCCTTGATTCTTCTATCCTCACATCATCGTCACATGGCGTTTCCATGGGAAAAACATGCTCTTCAATCTCCTCCACTACCAAATCTTCTTCCGTGTCAAGCTCTTCCGTTCACAAGTGTCATCTGCATCATCATAAACATGCTCCAAATGATTGGGATGTCGTTCATTCTCAAGAATCTTCGTGACGAGCTCTATGCTTTGGGATAAGCGGTTAACTCGGTTTGCATTATCCTCCAGCAATTTGCAAGATCTCTAGCATGAAAGGAGGTGGAAGAGGTTTCTCATGGCTCATGAACTCCTCTTGGGGAAACTCACTTTCTTCTTTTCCATGACAAGCACTTCCGGTTCAAAAGTTTCGGTGATGAGCTTCACACTTTGAGTTAAACGATCCAACCGAGCCGCATTATCTTCCGCAATTTGTAACATCTCCTCAATTGTGGGGGGAGGTGGAGAGTGTTGTTCATACTCTAGAGCTTCCTTGATGAGCGTCACGCCTTGAGCAAAACGATTAAGTTGGTTCGCATTGTCTTCCGCAATCTTCAAAGCTTCCTCAAGCGTGGGAAGAGATGGAGGAGGTTCCTCATAGCTTACGAACTCCTCTCGAGGACGCTCACTTTCCTTCACCATTTTCAAGAGCTCCTCTAGCATAGAAGGCGGTGGAGAATGTTGTTCATGACTTGTGAAATCCTCTTGATGATACTCGGCAAGACTTGATGGTAGGGTGGAGATGGATAGGGACATTGCTCATTCCACATGGGTGTTGAAGCTTGTTGTTCTTGACCCACCATTGGCTATCTTCCTCACAAGTTTCTTGGTAGTAGTTGGACGGAGTAGGATGACCATAGTATGGGTTAGGAGATGGATTCCACCCTTGATAGGTACCATAACCTTGATTTCCATGCCACGAGTTCATCTTACTTGCAACCTTGCTCCCATGAACTAGATAGGTGGATAAGGGGCCTACAAACACGCACAACAAACACAACCAAGTAGTACAACAATGCGGGATAACAACACCACAAAAAGAAATAACAAAGAAGCAAAACTAAAACGGAAGGAAGTGAATAGAACGGTCCACTACTAAATGCTTTCAAAGGATTGAGAAAGATCCCCGGCAACGGCGCCAAAAACTTGATGTGCGAGATTTAACTACAAACATACAAGGTCGTATTCCACGAGGGCACTCTCAAAAGCTAATACTCACACGGTTCAAAGACGGTCTATTCTTTTAAAAGGAGTTTTGGTTTGAAATAAGAGCAAAAGAAAACATAAAGAAAACTAAACAAACAAACAAAATGGTGCAAAACAAAGATAACGGAGGTTAACTTGGAAATATAGCTTCATCATGCTCAAGAGGAGTAAATGCACAAACAAGCCAAACATGATCGAGGATGCAATCGAATGACCACTCAAATCCCTTCTATAGACTCAATGCACTCTCGTCGCATTAAATCCCTATCCTAGAACCACTCAACCTAGGCTCTCGCTCTCAAGCTAAGTGACTAAGGATGCATTAAAGGTGTTTGATGAAATGCCAAGCTACAAAACCCTCTCCTGTGACTCTATGACCACTAGGCTAGACACCACACTCTCATGTCAATGTCCTAACACTAAGAGAATCATCAAAAGACTAATCAAAGTTCAATTGAATGAAAAACCTAATGCACACCAAGTGTTCGATAAAATGCACAAGAGAAAAATCATGCAACTATGGTTGAATTGAGATGTTCTAATCTCTTAGAACACACTCTCTTCAATCCCTAGACCTACAATCCATGTAATCTAAGCACTCTCATGCATTACATCACAAATAATAGACCAATCAAGCCATTGCCATCAATGGAATTAACAACAAGTCTAGAGATCATCTTCGTACATTCCAAGATCAATCATGGCAAATGTGTACAATCAACCTCTATCCTAGCATAATTAATCTATCAATCCAAGGAAACCTAAGAAATCAGCCACACATGGCCAAGGAAATGAAGGAAAGAGAAAGAAAGATGATCACCAAGAACACCATGGCAATCCTCCTCTTGCAAGCTCCTCTTCCAAGGTTGTGGACTTCAATCCAAGCTCCTCTACTTTGATTTGCACCTTGCTCTAGGGTTGTGGATTGGAGATGAGGAGAAAAGTATTTGAGAAGTTGAGAGAAAAGGGTTTTGATGAAGTGTGAAATCTGAATTAATGAATTGTTCTCCTTAATTTTCGCCCGCTTCTCCTTTAAATAGCACGCCGGAATAGCCTTGAATTTTCGGCAAAAATTATGTAAGATTTTCGCCGAAAATATCTTTAAAAAACACCGGCGGCTTTGGCATTCCTTCATACATTTTCGTCAAAAACTCTGAACTGTTTTCGCCGAAAATTTCTTCATAAATCGGAAGCCCGTCTTCTGCTTAAGGGTTTCGGTCGAAAACTTAGAGTTCTCGCCGAAAACTCCTTAAGAAATGCTGTGCACTTTTCCCGATTTTGCAACGGCCATATCTCCCCCGTCCTAGCTCCGATTGACCTCCCGTTTGATCCTACGTGCTCCTTGTCACCAGTAAAACAATACCAAAACCTGAAAATGCAAGGAAAACAACTCCAGTAGGCATAGAATTGGCCTCAAAGTAGCAACCGGGCAACAAAAGGGCACTTTGCATAAAACATCCATAAAGGCCTATAAATCATAGCAAAATGGGATCAAACATGGGGGATCCCTAGGCTAATCGAGGACTTATAATGCACTAAATATGATCACATCAAATTCCCCTACGACTAAGCTTTGCTTGTCCTCAAGCAAATGAATTAGAAAACATCCAAGCCCACAAATGACAAGATCAGTCACATTGAGATTCAAACGATAACAATTTGGCCTAAACTGTTCCACGAACAAACTTAACCAACACATGCAAAAACTCAACCAAACAAGTCTAAACCTCACTAATATATGCACACTTCAAGTAGTGGTTAATTGGGATACAGAAAAACGACCACGACAACACCGACTCTAATCAAAAGGACTTGAACTCAGGAAATGGAACGGATAAGGCGGGGGTAAGAGAATTTTTGAGAGTGATGAGTGATCATGATGTGGCTATCGACTCGACTTCATCCGCTTCTAAATCCGCACTTTACAAACTCGGGCGTAGGATCAAGGGCTTCAATTGAGAACTCTTTTTTTTTTTCGTTTCTTTCCATTTTTCATCATTTTTTTTCTTCTCTTTTTTTCCTTACTGCATACTAGTGCTCGATCCAACACTTCACTTAGGTGTTGTACCTGCCTAGCTCACAGCTTTTGCTATTGCTAGTGCTCAACCCGACACTTCACTTAGGTGCCAAGCTTGCCTAGCTTTTCTTTTCTTTTCTTTTCTTTTGAACATTTTCTTTCCAAATTAGCCACTTGATCCGTAGCCCCTTACAACTTCAACACAAGATTTCGAATTGGATTCCATCTAATCTCAAGCCACAATCACGAGGGATCAAAAAGGTGAAGAAAACATGGAAAAGGGGTGAAAATTCTGATTGCCCTCATCATCTTAGACCGGTGTTATCGAGTGGTACAAAAACACGTATCAAACCAATCAACCAACATACAAGAGTGATAAAATCTCTGTTCTGGCCTAGACTCATTTGATATTAGCTCTAACATGCTGGTTATAGGTTCTAAGTGGAACAGTCTAAACGTCATTGTGAAAGATTGAAGCCAATTAAACACCAAAAGTCAAGAACTGAACGATTCTACAATAGAGGAATTTGACATTCAATTAAGATCATGCAACTCATCAAAACATAGCCTTAG
The DNA here is from genome assembly GCA_034768395.1 of Linum lewisii. NCBI lineage: Eukaryota > Viridiplantae > Streptophyta > Magnoliopsida > Malpighiales > Linaceae > Linum > Linum lewisii. The sequence continues at coordinate 44,829,750 of CM068297.1, forward strand.
ACTTCTACCGACAAATAATCACACCAAACCTCAAACTCCCCTACGACTAACATGAGCATTGTCCTCAATGATCAAGAGAGAGAGGGTAAGGTGGAACGAAATTACCGCGTTGGTAGAGAAGAGCATAGGACGTAATAGAGGTGAAAGAGTTCCATGATGATCCTTAGTGAAGAGTGATCCCAATTGCTTGCCAAACTTATTCGAAAAGCTATAACAACACAAAAATGAAAAAGAGCAAACAAGAGCAATAAAAGTAAAGATAACATGGGGTGCCTCCCAAGAAGCGCTTGGTTACCGTCTTAAGCTCGACGATACCTGTGTTATGGTGTCCAACTTAGTACCTCCTTGATGTCAAGTAGCTTCTTCCACGATGAAAGTTGAGCTCCAAGGAAACATCTTGGGAGAATGGTAGACTAGCCAATGCACAATGATGCTTGTATAGCACTTGATACCTTGGGGTGGCTTGCTACCTTTGAGTTCCGAAACTTGAGGAAGAAAGTATGGTAGGGGGCCACCATTGAGCTCCATCGTCTCCAAGTTGGTGATGCCACTCGAAGAGTCTTCCGGTTCAAACATGGGTGACTCCTCTTCCATTATCACCTTAGGGAAGGTTATGAAGCTTGTGTCCGTCTCTTGACATAAGTACTTCATGATCAAGCAAGAATATTGAAGAGCACTAACAATCTTTGGTGGGGCCACAATAGGGTGGTGTTGTTCACTTTCGTGCTCCACTCTTGGTGCCACCTCTTCTTGAAGCTTCTCCAAACCATCTCTCACCTCCTCTAAAGGGTCATCATCCTCAAGTCTCCTTGATTCTTCTATCCTCACACCATCGTCACATGGCATTTCCATGGGAAAAACATGCTCTTCAATCTCCTCCACTACCAAATCTTCTTCCGTGTCAAGCTCTTCCGATTCACAAGTGTCATCTGCATCATCATAAACCTGCTCCAAATGATTGGGATGTCGTTCATTCTCAAGAATCTTTGTGACGAGCTCTATGCTTTGGGATAAGCGGTTAACTCGGTTTGCATTATCCTCCGCAATTTGCAAGATCTCTAGCATGAAAGGAGGTGGAAGAGGTTTCTCATGGCTCATGAACTCCTCTTGGGGAAACTCACTTTCTTCTTCTTCCATGACAAGCACTTCCGGTTCAAAAGTTTTGGTGATGAGCTTCACACTTTGAGTTAAACGATCCAACCGAGCCGCATTATCTTCCGCAATTTGTAACATCTCCTCAATTGTGGGGGGAGGTGGAGAGTGTTGTTCATACTCTAGAGCTTCCTTGATGAGCGTCACGCCTTGAGCCAAACGATTAAGTTGGTTCGCATTGTCTTCCGCAATCTTCAAAGCTTCCTCAAGCGTGGGAAGAGATGGAGGAGGTTCCTCATAGCTTACGAACTCCTCTCGAGGACGCTCACTTTCCTTCACCATTTTCAAGAGCTCCTCTAGCATAGAAGGCGGTGGAGAATGTTGTTCATGACTTGTGAAATCCTCTTGATGATACTCCGGCAAGACTTGATAGTAGGGTGGAGATGGATAGGGACATTGCTCATTCCACATGGGTGTTGAAGCTTGTTGTTCTTGACCCCACCATTGGCTATCTTCCTCACAAGTTTCTTGGTAGTAGTTGGACGGAGTAGGATGACCATAGTATGGGTTAGGAGATGGATTCCACCCTTGATAGGTACTATAACCTTGATTTCCATGCCACGAGTTCATCTTACTTGCAACCTTGCTCCCATGAACTAGATAGGTGGATAAGGGGCCTACAAACACGCACAACAAACACAACCAAGTAGTACAACAATGCGGGATAACAACACCACAAAAAGAAATAACAAAGAAGCAAAACTAAAACGGAAGGAAGTGAATAGAACGGTCCACTACTAAATGCTTTCAAAGGATTGAGAAAGATCCCCGGCAACGGTGCCAAAAACTTGATGTGCGAGATTTAACTCACAACATACAAGGTCGTATTCCACGAGGGCACTCTCAAAAGCTAATACTCACACGGTTCATGGACGGTCTATTCTTTTAAAAGGAGTTTTGGTTTGAAATAAGAGCAAAAGAAAACATAAAGAAAACTAAACAAACAAACAAAATGGTGCAAAACAAAGATAAAGGAGGTTAACTTGGAAATATAGCTTCATCATGCTCAAGAGGAGTAAATGCACAAACAAGCCAAACATGATCGAGGATGCCATCGAATGACCACTCAAATCCCTTCTATAGACTCAATGCACTCTCGTCGCATTAAATCCCTATCCTAGAACCACTCAACCTAGGCTCTCGCTCTCAAGCTAAGTGACTAAGGATGCATTAAAGGTGTTTGATGAAATGCCAAGCTACAAAACCCTCTCCTGTGACTCTATGACCACTAGGCTAGACACCACACTCTCATGTCAATGTCCTAACACTAAGAGAATCATCAAAAGACTAATCAAAGTTCAATTGAATGAAAAACCTAATGCACACCAAGTGTTCGATAAAATGCACAAGAGAAAAATCATGCAACTATGGTTGAATTGAGATGTTCTAATCTCTTAGAACACACTCTCTTCAATCCCTAGACCTACAATCCATGTAATCTAAGCACTCTCATGCATTACATCACAAATAATAGACCAATCAAGCCATAGCCATCAATGGAATTAACAACAAGTCTAGAGATCATCTTCATACAATCCAAGATCAATCATGGCAAATGTGTACAATCAACCTCTATCCTAGCACAATTAATCTATCAATCCAAGGAAACCTAAGAAATCAGCCACACATGCCATATCTCCCCGTCCTAGCTCCGATTGACCTCCCGTTTGATCCTACGTTCTCCTTGTCACCAGTACAACAATGCCAAAACCTGAAAATGCAAGGAAAACAACTCCAGTAGGCATAGAATTGGCCTCAAAGTAGCAACCGGGCAACAAAAGGGCACTTTGCATAAAACATCAATAAAGGCCTATAAATCATAGCAAAATGGGATCAAACATGGGGGATCCCTAGGCTAATCGAGGACTTATAATGCACTAAATATGATCACATCAAATTCCCCTACGACTAAGCTTTGCTTGTCCTCAAGCAAATGAATTAGAAAACATCCAAGTCCACAAATGACAAGATCAGTCACATTGAGATTCAAACGATAACAATTTGGCCTAAACTGTTCCACGAACAAACTTAACCTAAACTGTTCCAAGAACGTCAACCAAACAAGTCTAAACCTCACTAATATATGCACACTTCAAGTAGTGGTTAATTGGGATACAGAAAAACCGACCACGACAACACCGACTGATGCGCGAGATTCAACTCACAACAATCAAGGTCGTATTCCACAAGGGCTCTCTCAAAAGCTTCTACTCACACGGTTCATGGACGGTCTAATCATTTAAAATTGATTTTAGTTTGAAAGAACAATTGAAAACATAAAAGAAACTAAACAAACAAGCAAATCAAAAGGGTGCAAATCAAAGGTAAAGGAGGTTAACTTGGAAAGATAGGTTCATCATGCTCAAGAGGTATAAATGCACAAACAAGCCAAACATGATCGAGGATGCAATCGAATGACCATGCAAATCCCTTTTATAGACTCAATGCACTCTCGTCGCACTAAATCCCTATCCTAGAACCACTCAACCTAGGCTCTCGCTCTCAAGCTAAGTGACTAAGGATGCATTAAAGGTGTTTGATGAAATGCCAAGCTACAAAACCCTCTCCTATGACTCTATGACCACTAGGCTAGACACCACACTATCATGTCAATGTCCTAACACTAAGAGAATCATCCAAAGACTAATCAAAGTTCAATTGAGTGAAAATCCTAATGCACACCAAGTGTTCGATAAAATGCACAAGTGAGAAATCATGCAACTATGGTTGAATTGAGATGTTCTAATCTCTTAGAACACACTCTCTTCAATTCCTAGACCTACAATCCATGTAATCCAAGCACTCTCATGCATTACATTACAAATAATAGACCAATCAAGCCATAGCCATCAATGGAACTAACAACAAGTCATAGAGACCATCTTCTTACAATCCAAGATCAATCATGGCAAGTTTATACAATTAACCTCTATCCTAGCACAACCATCTATCAATCCAAGAAAACCTAGGAAATCAGCCACACATGGCCAAGGGTACACAAGAGAAAGAAAGAGAGATGGTCACCAAGGGTTCCATGGCAATCCTTTTCTTGCAAGCTCCTCTCCCCAAGGTTGTGGGCTTCAATCCAAGCTCCTTACTCCAATTTGCACCTTGCTCTAGGATGTGAGAGGATTGGTTGATGAGGAGAAAGTGTTGGAGAAGTTGAGAGAAAAGAAGAATTGATCGGCAATTGTAAAAATTAGAATTGAGCTCCCCCTATTTTCGCCGCCTTCTCCCCTTATATAGCCGCTGAAAATGCCCAATATTTCGGCGAAATTATGCAATAAGTTCGTCGAGAATGCCTTTGAAGAATCGGCTGGAAATTTCTTCATATATTTTCGGCGAAAACATTTAAGGGATTTCGCCGAAAATCCTTCATAGATCAAAAGTCCGCTCTCTGCCTAGAGTTTTCGGACGAAGACTTGACAACTTTCGCCTAAAGCTTCTTCTTCGGCGAAAACTATATGATAGTTTCGCCGAAACTGTCTTCAGCTGAAAATCGTATTTTCTTTGATTTTGCCTTGTCCATATCTCGTCCGCCCTAGCTCCGATTGACCTCCCGTTTGATCCTACGTGCTCCTTGTCACCAGTAATACAAAGCCAAGACCTGAAAATACAAAGAAAACACCTCCAATAGATATGGAATTGGCCTCAAAGAGGCAACCGGGCAACAGAATAGCACTTAGCACAAAACTTCGATAAAAGCATAATAAGCATGGCATTTAAGGATCAAACACGGGCATTTCATAGGCTAATCGAAGGCTTAAAATGCACCATATAAAGTCACATCAAATTCCCCTACGACTAAGCTTTGCTTGTCCTCAAGCAAATGAACTAGAAAACATCCAAGCTCACAAATGACAAGATCGGTTCCATTGAGATTCAAGCAATAACAATTTGGCTTAAACTGTTCCACGAACAAACTAAACCTACACATGCAAGAACATCAACCAAACAAGTCTAAACCTCACTAATTTCTGCACACTTCAAGTAGTGGTTGATTGGGACACAGCAAAACCGACCACGACAACACCAATTCTAATCAAAAGGACTATTTTTTTGAAAGTGATGAGTGATCATGATGTGGCTATCAACTCGACTTCATCCGCTTCTAGATCCGCACTTTACAAACTCTGGCATAGGATTAAGGGCTACATTTGAGAACTCTTTTTTTTTCCTTTTCTTTTCTTTTCATTTCCATTTTTTTCTTCTTTTTTTTTTCTTTTTTCCTTACTGCATACTAGTGCTCGACTCAACACTTCACTTAGGTGTTGAACCTGCCTAGCTCACAGCCTTTGCCCTTTTGCTAGTGCTCAACCCGACACTTCACTTAGGTGCCGAGCTTGCCTAGCTTTTCTTTTGAGCATTTTCTCTTTTTTTTTTCTTTTCTTCACAATTTAGCCACTTGATCCTTAGCCCCTTACAACTTCCACACAAGATTTTGAATTGGATTCCGTCTAATCTCAAGCCACAATCACGAAGGATCAAAAAGGGTGATGAAAAGCATGGAATAGGGTGCCTTTATCTTCTTAGGCTGGTGTTATCGAGTGGTACAAAAACACGTATCAAACCAATCAACCAACATACAAGAGTGATAAAATCTCAGTTCTGGCCCAGACTCATTTGATATTAGTGCTAACATGCTGGTTATAGGTTCTAAGTAGGACAGTCTAAACGTCATTGCGAAAGCGTTCCAGTCAACTAAACATCAAAAGTCAAGAACTGAACGATTCTACAATAGAGGAATTCAACATTCAATTAAGATCATGCAAATCATCAAAGCATAGCCTTATATCTCTACCACAAATAATCACACCAAAACCTCAAACTCCCCTACGACTAACATGAGCATTGTCCTCAATGATCAAGAGAGAGAGGGTAAGGTGGAACGAAGTTACCGCGTTGGTAGAGAGGAGCATAGGACGTAATAGAGGTGAAAAAGTTCCCTGATGATCCTTGGTGAAGAGTGATCCAAAATGCTTGCCAAACCTTATTCAAAAAGCTAAAACAACACAAAAACCTCAAACAAGAATTAAAAGCGAAAAAGTAAAGATAACATGGGCTGCCTCCCAAAAAGCGCTTGGTTACCGTCTTAAGCTCGACGATACCTGCGTTATGGTGTCCAACTTAGTACCTCCTTGATGTCAAGTAGCTTCTTCAATGATGAAAGTTGAGCTCCAAGTAGCATCTTGGAGGAATGGTAGACTAGCCAATGCACATTGATGCTTGTATAGCACTTGAGACCTTGGGGTGGCTTGCTACCTTTGAGTGTCGAAGCTTGAGGAAGAAAGTATGGTAGGCAGCCTCCATTGAGATCCATTGTCTCCAAGTTGGTGATGCCACTCAAGGAGTCTTCCGGTTCACACATGGACGACTTCTCTTCCATTATCACCTTAGAGGAAGTTATGAAGCTTGTGTCCGTCTCTTGACACAAGTATTTCATGATCAAGCAAGAGGATTGAAGAGTACTCACAACCTTTGGTGGGACCTCAATAGGGTGGTGTTGTTCACTTTCGTGTTCCACTCTCGGTGCCACCTCTTCTTGAAGCGTCTCCAAATCATCTCTCACCTCCTCTAAAGGGTCATCATCCTCAAGTCTCCTTGGTTCTTCATACCCCACATCATCGTTACTTGGTGTGTCCTCGGGAAGAACATGTTCCTCAATCTCCTCCACTACCAACTCTTCTTCCGTGTCAAGCTCTTCCGGTTCACAAGTGTCATCTTCATCATCATAAAAATACTCCAAATGATTGGGATGTCGTTCATTCTCAAGAATCTTCGTGACGAGCTCTATGCTTTGAGATAAGCGGTTAACTCGGTTTGCATTATCCTCCACAATTTGCAAGATCTCTAGCATGAAAGGAGATGGAAGAGGTTTCTCATGGCTCATGAACTCTTCTTGGGGAGACTCAGCTTCTTCTTCTTCCGTGACTAGCACTTCCGGTTCAAAGGTGTCAGAGATGAGCTTCACACTTTGAGTTAAACGATCCAACCGAGCCGCATTATCTTCCGCCATTTGCAACATCTCCTCAATTGTGGGGGGAGGTTGAGAGTGTTGTTCATACTCTAGAGCTTCCTTGATGAGCGTCACGCCTTGAGCAAAATGATTAAGTTGGTTCGCATTGTCTTCCGCAATCTTCAAAGCTTCCTCAAGCGTGGGAAGAGATGGAGGAGGTTCCTCATAGCTTACGAACTCCTCTCGAGGACGCTCACTTTCCTTCACCATTTTCAAGAGCTCCTCTAGCATAGAAGGCGGTGGAGAATGTTGTTCATGACTTGTGAAATCCTCTTGATGATACTCTGGCAAGACTTGATGGTAGGGTGGAGATGGATAGGGACATTGCTCATTCCACATGGGTGTTGAAACTTGTTGTTCTTGACCCCACCATTGGCTATCTTCCTCACAAGTTTCTTGGTAGTAGTTGGACGGAGTAGGATGACCATAGTATGGGTTAGGAGATGGATTCCACCCTTGATAGGTACCATAACCTTGATTTCCATGCCACGAGTTCATCTTACTTGCAACCTTGCTCCCATGAACTAGATAGGTGGATAAGGGGCCTACAAACACGCACAACAAACACAACCAAGTAGTACAACAATGCGGGATAACAACACCACAAAAAGAAATAACAAAGAAGCAAAACTAAAATGGAAGGAAGTGAATAGAACGGTCCACTACTAAATGCTTTCAAAGGATTGAGAAAGATCCCCGGCAACGGCGCAAAAAACTTGATGTGCGAGATTTAACTCACAACATACAAGGTCGTATTCCACGAGGGCACTCTCAAAAGCTAATACTCACACGGTTCATGGACGATCTACTCTTTTAAAAGGAGTTTTGGTTTGAAATAAGAGCAAAAGAAAACTTAAAGAAAACTAAACAAACAAACAAAATGGTGCAAAACAAAGATAAAGGAGGTTAACTTGGAAATATAGCTTCATCATGCTCAAGAGGAGTAAATGCACAAACAAGCCAAACATGATCGAGGATGCAATCGAATGACCACTCAAATCCCTTCTATAGACTCAATGCACTCTCGTCGCATTAAATCCCTATCCTAGAACCACTCAACCTAGGCTCTCGCTCTCAAGCTAAGTGACTAAGGATGCATTAAAGGTGTTTGATGAAATGCCAAGCTACAAACCCCTCTCCTATGACTCTATGACTACTAGGCTAGACACCACACTCTCATGTCAATGTCCTAACACTAAGAGAATCATCAAAAGACTAATCAAAGTTCAATTGAATGAAAAACTTAATGCACACCAAGTGTTCGATAAAATGCACAAGAGAAAAATCATGCAACTATGGTTGAATTGAGATGTTCTAATCTCTTAGAACACACTCTCTTCAATCCCTAGACCTACAATCCATGTAATCTAAGAACTCTCATGCATTACATCACAAATAATAGACCAATCAAGCCATAGCCATCAATGGAATTAACAACAAGTGTAGAGATCATCTTCTTACAATCCAAGATCAATCATGGCAAATGTGTACAATCAACCTCTATCCTAGCACAATTAATCTATCAATCCAAGGAAACCTAAGAAATCAGCCACACATGGCCAAGGAAATGAAGGAAAGAGAAAGAAAGATGATCACCAAGAACACCATGGCAATCATCCTCTTGCAAGCTCCTCTTCCAAGGTTGTGGACTTCAATCCAAGCTCCTTTACTTTGATTTGCACCTTGCTCTAGTGTTGTGGATTGGAGATGAGGAGAAAAGTATTTGAGAAGTTGAGAGAAAAGGGTTTTGATGAAGTGTGAAATCTGAATTAATGAATTGTTCTCCTTAATTTTCGTCCGCTTCTCCTTTAAATAGCACGCCGGAATAGCCTTGAATTTTTGGCAAAAATTATGTAAGATTTTCGCCGAAAATATCATTGAAAAACACCGGCAACTTTGGCATTCCTTTATACATTTTCGGCGAAAACTCTGAACTATTTTCGCCAAAAATTTCTTCATAAATCGGAAGTCCGTCTTCTGCTTAAGGTTTTCGGTCGAAAACTTAGAGTTCTCGCCGAAAACTCCTTAAGAAATGCTGTGCACTTTTCCCGATTTTGCAACGGCCATATCTCCCCCGTCCTAGCTCCGATTGACTTCCCGTTTGATCCTACGTGCTCCTTGTCACCAGTACAACAATGCCAAAACCTGAAAATGCAAGGAAAACAACTCCAGTAGGCATAGAATTGGCCTCAAGATAGCAACCGGGCAACAAAAGGGCACTTTGCATAAAACATCCATAAAGGCCTATAAATCATAGCAAAATGGGATCAAACATGGGGGATCCCTAGGCTAATCGAGGACTTATAGTGCACTAAATATGATCAAATCAAATTCCCCTATGACTAAGCTTTGCTTGTCCTCAAGCAAATGAATTAGAAAACATCCAAGTCCACAAATGACAAGATCAGTCACATTGAGATTCAAACGATAACAATTTGGCCTAAACTGTTCCACGAACAAACTTAACCAACACATGCAAGAACCTCAACCAAACAAGTCTAAACCTCACTAATATATGCACACTTCAAGTAGTGGTTAATTGGGATACAGAAAAACCGACCACGACAACACAGACTCTAATCAAAAGGACTTGAACTCAGGAAATGGAACGGATAAGGCGGGGGTAAGAGAAATTTTGAGAGTGATGAGTGATCATGATGTGGCTATCGACTCGACTTCATCTGCCTCTAAATCCGCACTTTACAAACTCGGGCGTAGGATCAAGGGCTTCAATTGAGAACTCTTTTTTTTCTTTTCTTTCCATTTTTCATCATTTTTTTTCTTCTCTTTTTTTCCTTACTGCATACTAGTGCTCGATCCAACACTTCACTTAGGTGTTGAACCTGCCTAGCTCACAGCTTTTGCTATTGCTAGTGCTCAACCCGACACTTCACTTAGGTGCCAAGCTTGCCTAGCTTTTCATTTCTTTTCTTTTCTTTTGAACATTTTCTTTCCAAATTAGCCACTTGATCCGTAGCCCCTTACAACTTCAACACAAGATTTCGAATTGGATTCCATCTAATCTCAAGCCACAATCACGAGGGATCAAAAAGGTGAAGAAAACATGGAAAAGGGGTGAAAATTCTGATTGCCCTCATCATCTTAGACCGGTGTTATCGAGTGGTACAAAAACACGTATCAAACCAATCAACCAACATACAAGAGTGATAAAATCTCTGTTCTGGCCTAGACTCATTTGATATTAGCTCTAACATGCTGGTTATAGGTTCTAAGTGGAACAGTCTAAACGTCATTGTGAAAGATTGAAGCCAATTAAACACCAAAAGTCAAGAACTGAACGATTTTACAATAGAGGAATTTGACATTCAATTAAGATCATGCAACTTATCAAAGCATAGCCTTAGACTTCTACCGACAAATAATCACACCAAACCTCAAACTCCCCTACGACTAACATGAGCATTGTCTTCAATGATCAAGAGAGAGAGGGTAAGGTGGAACGAAATTACCGCGTTGGTAGAAAAGAGCATAGGACGTAATAGAGGTGAAAGAGTTCCATGATGATCCTTGGTGAAGAGTGATCCCAATTGCTTGCCAAACTTATTTGAAAAGCTATAACAACACAAAAACGAAAAAGAGCAAACAAGAGCAATAAAAGTAAAGATAACATGGGGTGCCTCCAAGAAGCGCTTGGTTACCGTCTTAAGCTCGACGATACCTGTGTTATGGTGTCCAATTTAGTACCTCCTTGATGTCAAGTAGCTTCTTCCACGATGAAAGTTGAGCTCCAAGAAACATCTTGGGAGAATGGTAGACTAGCCAATGCACAATGATGCTTGTATAGCACTTGATACCTTGGGGTGGCTTGCTACCTTTGAGTTCCGAAACTTGAGGAAGAAAGTATGGTAGGGGGCCACCATTGAGCTCCATCGTCTCCAAGTTGGTGATGCCACTCGAAGAGTCTTCCGGTTCAAACATGGGTGACTCCTCTTCCATTATCACCTTAGGGAAGGTTATGAAGCTTGTGTCCATCTCTTGACACAAGTACTTCATGATCAAGCAAGAAGATTGAAGAGCACTAACAATCTTTGGTGGGGCCACAATAGGGTGGTGTTGTTCACTTTCGTGCTCCACTCTCGGTGCCACCTCTTCTTGAAGCGTCTCCAAACCATCTTTCACCTCCTCTAAAGGGTCATCATCCTCAAGTCTCCTTGATTCTTCTATCCTGACATCATCATCACATGGCGTTTCCATGGGAAAAACATGCTCTTCAATCTCCTCCACTACCAAATCTTCTTCCGTGTCAAGCTCTTCCGGTTCACAAGTGTCATCTGCATCATCATAAACATGCTCCAAATGATTGGGATGTCGTTCATTCTCAAGAATCTTCGTGACGAGCTCTATGCTTTGGGATAAGCGGTTAACTCGGTTTGCATTATCCTCCATAATTTGCAAGATCTCTAGCATGAAAGGAGGTGGAAGAGGTTTCTCATGGCTCATGAACTCCTCTTGGGGAAACTCACTTTCTTCTTGTTCCATGACAAGCACTTCCGGTTCAAAAGTTTCGGTGATGAGCTTCACACTTTGAGTTAAACGATCCAACCGAGCCGCATTATCTTCCACAATTTGTAACATCTCCTCAGTTGTGGGGGGAGGTTGAGAGTGTTGTTCATACTCTAGAGCTTCCTTGATGAGCGTCACGCCTTGAGCAAAATGATTAAGTTGGTTCGCATTGTCTTCCGCAATCTTCAAAGCTTCCTCAAGCGTGGGAAGAGATGGAGGAGGTTCCTCATAGCTTACGAACTCCTCTCGAGGACGCTCACTTTCCTTCACCATTTTCAAGAGCTCCTCTAGCATAGAAGGCGGTGGAGAATGTTGTTCATGACTTGTGAAATCCTCTTGATGATACTCTGGCAAGACTTGATGGTAGGGTGGAGATGGATAGGGACATTGCTCATTCCACATGGGTGTTGAAACTTGTTGTTCTTGACCCCACCATTGGCTATCTTCCTCACAAGTTTCTTGGTAGTAGTTGGACGGAGTAGGATGACCATAGTATGGGTTAGGAGATGGATTCCACCCTTGATAGGTACCATAACCTTGATTTCCATGCCACGAGTTCATCTTACTTGCAACCTTGCTCCCATGAACTAGATAGGTGGATAAGGGGCCTACAAACACGCACAACAAACACAACCAAGTAGTACAACAATGCGGGATAACAACACCACAAAAAGAAATAACAAAGAAGCAAAACTAAAATGGAAGGAAGTGAATAGAACGGTCCACTACTAAATGCTTTCAAAGGATTGAGAAAGATCCCGGCAACGGCGCCAAAAACTTGATGTGCGAGATTTAACTCACAACATACAAGGTCGTATTCCACGAGGGCACTCTCAAAAGCTAATACTCACACGGTTCATGGATGATCTACTCTTTTAAAAGGAGTTTTGGTTTGAAATAAGAGCAAAAGAAAACTTAAAGAAAACTAAACAAACAAACAAAATGGTGCAAAACAAAGATAAAGGAGGTTAACTTGGAAATATAGCTTCATCATGCTCAAGAGGAGTAAATGCACAAACAAGCCAAACATGATCGAGGATGCCATCGAATGACCACTCAAATCCCTTCTATAGACTCAATGCACTCTCGTCGCATTAAATCCCTATCCTAGAACCACTCAACCTAGGCTCTCGCTCTCAAGCTAAGTGACTAAGGATGCATTAAAGGTGTTTGATGAAATGCCAAGCTACAAACCCCTCTCCTATGACTCTATGGCCACTAGGCTAGACACCACACTCTCATGTCAATGTCCTAACACTAAGAGAATCATCAAAAGACTAATCAAAGTTCAATTGAATGAAAAACCTAATGCACACCAAGTGTTCGATAAAATGCACAAGAGAAAAATCATGCGACTATGGTTGAATTGAGATGTTCTAATCTCTTAGAACACACTCTCTTCAATCCATAGACCTACAATCCATGTAATCTAAGAACTCTCATGCATTACATCACAAATAATAGACCAATCAAGCCATAGCCATCAATGGAATTAACAACAAGTCTAGAGATCATCTTCTTACAATCCAAGATCAATCATGGCAAATGTGTACAATCAACCTCTATCCTAGCACAATTAATCTATCAATCCAAGGAAACCTAAGAAATCAGCCACACATGGCCAAGGAAATGAAGGAAAGAGAAAGAAAGATGATCACCAAGAACACCATGGCAATCATCCTCTTGCAAGCTCCTCTTCCAAGGTTGTGGACTTCAATCCAAGCTCCGTTACTTTGATTTGCACCTTGCTCTAGGGTTGTGGATTGGAGATGAGGAGAAAAGTATTTGAGAAGTTGAGAGAAAAGGGTTTTGATGAAGTGTGAAATCTGAATTAATGAATTGTTCTCCTTAATTTTCGTCCGCTTCTCCTTTAAATAGCACGCCGGAATAGCCTTGAATTTTCGGCAAAAATTATGTAAGATTTTCGCCGAAAATATCTTTGAAAAACACCGGCGGCTTTGGCATTCCTTTATACATTTTCGGCGAAAACTCTGAACTATTTTCGCCGAAAATTTCTTCATAAATCGGAAGTCCGTCTTCTGCTTAAGGTTTTCGGTCGAAAACTTAGAGTTCTCGCCGAAAACTCCTTAAGAAATGCTGTGCGCTTTTCCCGATTTTGCAACGGCCATATCTCCCCCGTCCTAGCTCCGATTGACTTCCCGTTTGATCCTACGTGCTCCTTGTCACCAGTACAACAATGCCAAAACCTGAAAATGCAAGGAAAACAACTCCAGTAGGCATAGAATTGGCCTCAAGATAGCAACCGGGCAACAAAAGCGCACTTTGCATAAAACATCCATAAAGGCCTATAAATCATAGCAAAATGGGATCAAACATGGGGGATCCCTAGGCTAATCGAGGACTTATAGTGCACTAAATATGATCACATCAAATTCCCCTATGAATAAGCTTTGCTTGTCCTCAAGCAAATGAATTAGGGGGTTGTTTGGTATGGGTGCTATTGATATTAATAGCACCCAATAGCTAGCTATTCGAAATATCATCGTTTTTCGTTGCTCCGAATAGCTAGCTATTGGGTGCTATATTGAATATCAATAGCACCTTTTAGATATCCACCTAAATAGGTGGATATCTAATACCCACCCCCAATATCATTCTGTATACCAATTTTACCCCTTGCAATTCAACTGAATTATATGCCACTGGACCCACACAAAAAATTATTTTTCCCCCAATTTTTGTATAAAAGTTATATCTTTTACATATGAACTCGGAATTGGAAAATTTTTATGTCAATATCTTAGTTTTACGAAAACGAATCCAACAAGACCGCTCTCGATATATTTTCGATGATGGTGTTTACATATGACTTTGACGAAAAATAAGGTCAAATGTGTAATTGCATAAGAAAAACCATTTCCATTTCATATTCAATACCAAACAAGAATTTCACCTCAAATATCAATATCTCCCAATAACTAGATATCTCAAATAGCTAGCTATTTGAAATATCCCATACCAAACGACCCCTAGAAAACATCCAAGTCCACAAATGACAAGATCAGTCACATTGAGATTCAAACGATAACAATTTGGCCTAAACTGTTCCACGAACAAACTTAACCAACACATGCAAGAACCTCAACCAAACAAGTCTAAACCTCACTAATATATGCACACTTCAAGTAGTGGTTAATTGGGATACAGAAAAACCGACCACGACAACACCGACTCTAATCAAAAGGACTTGAACTCAGGAAATGGAACGGATAAGGCGGGGGTAAGAGAAATTTTGAGAGTGATGAGTGATCATGATGTGGCTATCGACTCGACTTCATCCGCCTCTAAATCCGCACTTTACAAACTCGGGCGTAGGATCAAGGGCTTCAATTGAGAACTCTTTTTTTTTTCTTTTCTTTACATTTTTCATCATTTTTTTCTTCTCTTTCTTTCCTTACTGCATACTAGTGCTCGATCCAACACTTCACTTAGGTGTTGAACCTGCCTAGCTCACAGCTTTTGCTATTGCTAGTGCTCAACCCGACACTTCACTTAGGTGCCAAGCTTGCCTAGCTTTTCTTTTCTTTTCTTTTCTTTTCTTTTGAACATTTTCTTTCCAAATTAGCCACTTGATCCGTAGCCCCTTACAACTTCAACACAAGATTTCGAATTGGATTCCATCTAATCTCAAGCCACAATCACGAGGGATCAAAAAGGTGAAGAAAACATGGAAAAGGGGTGAAAATTATGATTGCCCTCATCATCTTAGACCGGTGTTATCGAGTGGTACAAAAACATGTATCAAACCAATCAACCAACATACAAGAGTGATGAAATCTCTGTTCTGGCCTAGACTCATTTGATATTAGCTCTAACATGCTGGTTATAGGTTCTAAGTGGAATAGTCTAAACATCATTGTGAAAGATTGAAGCCAATTAAACACCAAAAGTCAAGAACTGAACGATTCTACAATAGAGGAATTTGACATTCAATTAAGATCATGCAACTCATCAAAGCATAGCCTTAGACTTCTACCGACAAATAATCACACCAAACCTCAAACTCCCCTACGACTAACATGAGCATTGTCCTCAATGATCAAGAGAGAGAGGGTAAGGTGGAACGAAATTACCGCGTTGGTAGAGAAGAGCATAGGACGTAATAGAGGTGAAAGAGTTCCATGATGATCCTTGGTGAAGAGTGATCCCAATTGCTTGCCAAACTTATTCGAAAAGCTATAACAACACAAAAACGAAAAAGAGCAAACAAGAGCAATAAAAGTAAAGATAACATGGGGTGCCTCCCAAGAAGCGTTTGGTTACCTTCTTAAGCTCGACGATACCTGTGTTATGGTGTCCAACTTAGTACCTCCTTGATGTCAAGTAGCTTCTTCCACGATGAAAGTTGAGCTCCAAGAAACATCTTGGGAGAATGGTAGACTAGCCAATGCACAATGATGCTTGTATAGCACTTGATACCTTGGGATGGCTTGCTACCTTTGAGTTCCGAAACATGAGGAAGAAAGTATGGTAGGGGGCCACCATTGAGCTCCATCGTCTCCAAGTTGGTGATGCCACTCGAAGAGTCTTCCGGTTCAAACATGGGTGACTCCTCTTCCATTATCACCTTAGGGAAGGTTATGAAGCTTGTGTCCGTCTCTTGACACAAGTACTTCATGATCAAGCAAGAAGATTGAAGAACACTAACAATCTTTGGTGGGGCCACAATAGGGTGGTGTTGTTCACTTTCGTACTCCACTCTCGGTGCCACCTCTTCTTGAAGCGTCTCCAAACCATCTCTCACCTCCTCTAAAGGGTCATCATCCTCAAGTCTCCTTGATTCTTCTATCCTCACATCATCGTCACATGGCGTTTCCATGGGAAAAACATGCTCTTCAATCTCCTCCACTACCAAATCTTCTTCCGTGTCAAGCTCTTCCGATTCACAAGTCTCAAGAATCTTTGTGACGAGCTCTATGCTTTGGGATAAGCGGTTAACTCGGTTTGCATTATCCTCCGCAATTTGCAAGATCTCTAGCATGAAAGGAGGTGGAAGAGGTTTCTCATGGCTCATGAACTCCTCTTGGGGAAACTCACTTTCTTCTTCTTCCATGACAAGCACTTCCGGTTCAAAAGTTTCGGTGATGAGCTTCACACTTTGAGTTAAACGATCCAACCGAGCCGCATTATCTTCCGCAATTTGTAACATCTCCTCAATTGTGGGGGGAGGTGGAGAGTGTTGTTCATACTCTAGAGCTTCCTTGATGAGCGTCACGCCTTGAGCAAAACGATTAAGTTGGTTCGCATTGTCTTCCGCAATCTTCAAAGCTTCCTCAAGCGTGGGAAGAGATGGAGGAGGTTCCTCATACCTTACGAACTCCTCTCGAGGACGCTCACTTTCCTTCACCATTTTTAAGAGCTCCTCTAGCATAGAAGGCGGTGGAGAATGTTGTTCATGACTTGTGAAATCCTCTTGATGATACTCCGGCAAGACTTGATGGTAGGGTGGAGATGGATAGGGACATTGCTCATTCCACATGGGTGATGAAGCTTGTTGTTCTTGACCCCACCATTGGCTATCTTCCTCACAAGTTTCTTGGTAGTAGTTGGACGGAGTAGGATGACCATAGTATGGGTTAGGAGATGGATTCCACCCTTGATAGGTACCATAACCTTGATTTCCATGCCACGAGTTCATCTTACTTGCAACCTTGCTCCCATGAACCAGATAGGTGGATAAGGGGCCTACAAACACGCACAACAAATACAACCAAGTAGTACAACAATGCGGGATAACAACACCACAAAAAGAAATAACAAAGAAGCAAAACTAAAACGGAAGGAAGTGAATAGAACGGTCCACTACTAAATGCTTTCAAAGGATTGAGAAAGATCCCCGGCAACGGCGCCAAAAACTTGATGTGCGAGATTTAACTCACAACATACAAGGTCGTATTCCACGAGGGCACTCTCAAAAGCTAATACTCACATGGTTCATGGACGGTCTATTCTTTTAAAAGAAGTTTTGGTTTGAAATAAGAGCAAAAGAAAACATAAAGAAAACTAAACAAACAAACAAAATGGTGCAAAACAAAGATAAAGGAGGTTAACTTGGAAATATAGCTTCATCATGCTCAAGAGGAGTAAATGCACAAACGAGCCAAACATGATCGAGGATGCAATTGAATGACCACTCAAATCCCTTCTATAGACTCAATGCACTCTCGTCGCATTAAATCCCTATCCTAGAACCACTCAACCTAGGCTCTCGCTCTCAAGCTAAGTGACTAAGGATGCATTAAAGATGTTTGATGAAATGCCAAGCTACAAAACCCTCTCCTATGACTCTATGACCACTAGGCTAGACACCACACTCTCATGTCAATGTCCTAACACTAAGAGAATCATCAAAAGACTAATCAAAGTTCAATTGAATGAAAAACCTAATGCACACCAAGTGTTCGATAAAATGCACAAGAGAAAAATCATGCAACTATGGTTGAATTGAGATGTTCTAATCTCTTAGAACACACTCTCTTCAATCCCTAGACCTACAATCCATGTAATCTAAGCACTCTCATGCATTACATCACAAATAATAGACCAATCAAGCCATAGCCATCAATGGAATTAACAACAAGTCTAGAGATCATCTTCTTACAATCCAAGATCAATCATGGCAAATGTGTACAATCAACCTCTATCCTAGGACAATTAATCTATCAATCCAAGGAAACCTAAGAAATCAGCCAGACATGGCCAAGGAAATGAAGGAAAGAGAAAGAAAGATGATCACCAAGAACACCATGGCAATCCTCCTCTTGCACGCTCCTCTTCCAAGGTTGTGGACTTCAATCCAAGCTCCTCTACTTTGATTTGCACCTTGCTCTCGGGTTGTTGATTGGAGATGAGGAGAAAAGTATTTGAGAAGTTGAGAGAAAAGGGTTTTGATGAAGTGTGAAATCTGAATTAACGAATTGTTCTCCTTAATTTTCGTCCGCTTCTCCTTTAAATAGCACGCCGGAATAGCCTTGAATTTTCGGCGAAAATTATGTAAGATTTTCGCCGAAAATATCTTTGAAAAACACCGGCGGCTTTGGCATTCCTTCATACATTTACAGCAAAAACTCTGAACTATTTTCGCCAAAAATTTCTTCATAAATTGGAAGCCCGTCTTCTGCTTAAGGTTTTCGGTCGAAAACTTAGAGTTCTCGCCGAAAACTCCTTAAGAAATGCTGTTCACTTTTCCTGATTTTGCAACGGCCATATCTCCCCCGTCCTAGCTCCGATTGACCTCCCGTTTGATCCTACGTGCTCCTTGTCACCAGTAAAACAATGCCAAAACCTGAAAATGCAAGGAAAACAACTCCAGTAGGCATAGAATTGGCCTCAAAGTAGCAACTGGGCAACAAAGGGGCACTTTGCATAAAACATCCATAAAGGCCTATAAATCATAACAAAATGGGATCAAACATGGGGGATCCCTAGGCTAATAGAGGACTTATAATGCACTAAATATGATCACATCAAATTCCCCTACGACTAAGCTTTGCTTGTCCTCAAGCAAATGAATTAGAAAACATCCAAGTCCACAAATGACAAGATCAGTCCCATTGAGATTCAAACGATAACAATTTGGCCTAAACTGTTCCACGAACAAACTTAACCAACACATGCAAGAACGTCAACCAAACAAGTCTAAACCTCACTAATATATGCACACTTCAAGTAGTGGTTAATTGGGATACAGAAAAACCGACCACGACAACACCGACTCTAATCAAAAGGACTTGAACTTAGGAAATGGAACGGATAAGGCGGGGGTAAGAGAATTTTTGAGAGTGATGAGTGATCATGATGTGGCTATCGACTCGACTTCATCCGCTTCTAAATCCGCACTTTACAAACTCGGGCGTAGGATCAAGGGCTTCAATTGAGAAGTCTTTTTTTTCTTTTCTTTCCATTTTTCATCATTTTTTTTTCTTCTCTTTTTTCCTTACTGCATACTAGTGCTCGATCCAACACTTCACTTAGGTGTTGAACCTGCCTAGCTCATAGCTTTTGCTATTGCTAGTGCTCAACCTGACACTTCAGTTAGGTGCCAAGCTTGCCTAGCTTTTCTTTTCTTTTCTTTTCTTTTGAACATTTTCTTTCCAAATTAGCCACTTGATCCGTAGCCCCTTACAACTCCAACACAAGATTTCGAATTGGATTCCATCTAATCTCAAGCCACAATCACGAGGGATCAAAAAGGTGAAGAAAACATGGAAAAGGGGTGAAAATTATGATTGCCTTCATCATCTTAGATCGGTGTTATCGAGTGGTACAAAAACACGTGTCAAACCAATCAACCAACATACAAGAGTGATAAAATCTCTGTTCTGGCCTAGACTCATTTGATATTATCTCTAACATGCTGGTTATAGGTTCTAAGTGGAACAGTCTAAACGTCATTGTGAAAGATTGAAGCCAATTAAACACCAAAAGTCAAGAACTGAACGATTCTACAATAGAGGAATTTGACATTCAATTAAGATCATGCAACTCATCAAAGCATAGCCTTAGACTTCTACCGACAAATAATCACACCAAACCTCAAACTCCCCTACGACTAACATGACCATTGTCCTCAATGATCAAGAGAGAGAGGGTAAGGTGAAATGAAATTACCGCGTTGTTAGAGAAGAGCATAGGACGTAATAGAGGTGAACGAGTTCCATGATGATCCTTGGTGAAGAGTGATCCCAATTGCTTGCCAAACTTATTCGAAAAGCTATAACAACACAAAAACGAAAAAGAGCAAACAAGAGCAATAAAAGTAAAGATAACATGGGGTGCCTCCCAAGAAGCGCTTGGTTACCGTCTTAAGCTCGACGATACCTGTGTTATGGTGTCCAACTTAGTACCTCCTTGATGTCAAGTAGCTTCTTCCACGATGAAAGTTGAGCTCCAAGAAAAATCTTGGGAGAATGGTAGACTAGCCAATGCACAATGATGCTTGTATAGCACTTGATACCTTGGGGTGGCTTGCTACCTTTGAGTTCCGAAACTTGAGGAAGAAAGTATGGTAGGGGGCCACCATTGAGCTCCATCGTCTCCAAGTTGGTGATGCCACTCGAAGAGTCTTCCGGTTCAAACATGGGTGACTCCTCTTCCATTATCACCTTAGGGAAGGTTATGAAGCTTGTGTCCGTCTCTTGACACAAGTACTTCATGATCAAGCAAGAAGATTGAAGAGCACTAACAATCTTTGGTGGGGCCACAATAGGGTGGTGTTGTTCACTTTCGTGCTCCACTCTCGGTGCCACCTCTTCTTGAAGCGTCTCCAAACCATCTCTCACCTCCTCTAAAGGGTCATCATCCTCAAGTCTCCTTGATTCTTCTATCCTCACATCATCGTCACATGGCGTTTCCATGGGAAAAACATGCTCTTCAATCTCCTCACTACCAAATCTTCTTTCGTGTCAAGCTCTTCCGGTTCACAAGTGTCATCTGCATCATCATAAACATGCTCCAAATGATTGGGATGTCGTTCATTCTCAAGAATCTTCGTGACGAGCTCTATGCTTTGGGATAAGCGGTTAACTCAGTTTGCATTATCCTCCGCAATTTGCAAGATCTCTAGCATGAAAGGAGGTGGAAGAGGTTTCTCATGGCTCATGAACTCCTCTTGGGGAAACTCACTTTCTTCTTCTTCCATGACAAGCACTTCCGGTTCAAAAGTTTCGGTGATGAGCTTCACACTTTGACTTAAACGATCCAACCGAGCCGCATTATCTTCCGCAATTTGTAACATCTCCTCAATTGTGGGGGGAGGTGGAGAGTGTTGTTCATACTCTAGAGCTTCCTTGATGAGCGTCACGCCTTGAGCAAAACGATTAAGTTGGTTCGCATTGTCTTCCGCAATCTTCAAAACTTCCTCAAGCGTGGGAAGAGATGGAGGAGGTTCCTCATAGCTTACGAACTCCTCTCAAGGACGCTCACTTTCCTTCACCATTTTCAAAAGCTCCTCTAGCATAGAAGGTGGTGGAGAATGTTGTTCATGACTTGTGAAATCCTCTTGATGATACTCCGGCAAGACTTGATGGTAGGGTGGAGATGGATAGGGACATTGCTCATTCCACATGGGTGTTGAAGCTTGTTGTTCTTGACCCCACCATTGGCTATCGTCCTCACAAGTTTCTTGGTAGTAGTTGGACGAAGTAGGATGACCATAGTATGGGTTAGGAGATGGATTCCACCCTTGATAGGTACCATAACCTTGATTTCCATGCCACGAGTTCATCTTACTTGCAACCTTGCTCCCATGAACTAGATAGGTGGATAAGGGGCCTAAAAACACGCATAACAAACACAACCAAGTAGTACAACAATGCGGGATAACAATACCACAAAAAGAAATAACAAAGAAGCAAAACTAAAACGGAAGGAAGTGAATAGAACGGTCCACTACTAAATGCTTTCAAAGGATTGAGAAAGATCCCCGGCAACGGCGCCAAAAACTTGATGTGCGAGATTTAACTCACAACATACAAGGTCGTATTCCACGAGGGCACTCTCAAAAGCTAATACTCACACGGTTCATGGATGGTATATTCTTTTAAAAGAAGTTTTGGTTTGAAATAAGAGCAAAAGAAAACATAAAGAAAACTAAACAAACAAACAAAATGGTGCAAAACAAAGATAAAGGAGGTTAACTTGGAAATATAGCTTCATCTTGCTCAAGAGGAGTAAATGCACAAACGAGCCAAACATGATCGAGGATGCAATCGAATGACCACTCAAATCCCTTCTATAGACTCAATGCACTCTCGTCGCATTAAATCCCTATCCTAGAACCACTCAACCTAGGCTCTCGCTCTCAAGCTAAGTGACTAAGGATGCATTAAAGATGTTTGATGAAATGCCAAGCTACAAAACCCTCTCCTATGACTCTATGACCACTAGGCTAGACACCACACTCTCATGTCATTGTCCTAACACTAAGAGAATCATCAAAAGACTAATCAAAGTTCAATTGAATGAAAAACCTAATGCACACCAAGTGTTCGATAAAATGCACAAGAGAAAAATCATGCAACTATGGTTGAATTGAGATGTTCTAATCTCTTAGAACACACTCTCTTCAATCCCTAGACCTACAATCCATGTAATCTAAGCACTCTCATGCATTACATCACAAATAATAGACCAATCAAGCCGATTTTCTTACTTTACTTTTTTTTTCTTTTGTGCCGATTTTTCTTTTAGTTGCTAGAGGGGTTTACACGTCTGGACATATTAGCTAAAACCACCTGTTTAATGGCTATAGGCAGGTTACCACAAACTGACTTCCGGTAGGTCAGTCTAGAACTACAACCACAGGGGATCAATGGGGAATGAAAGAAATGGGAAATGGCTGTAATCTATTATCGAACCGAAAGAACAGGCCAAGCTCAAGGGTCTAAACCTAGTGGATTTATCGTTTGGTAGGCTATCTGGCTTAGTAGCTGAATCTAAGTGCCCCTATCCTTCTAGAACTCGTGTCATCGTGTGGTCTCGAGTAGGTCTCATGCAAATTCTAACTCATTCAAGTAAACAGAAAACCACTCAGAAAGAATTAAAATTGCAAGTTACGTGCAATGGATCAAAAGCTCACAGTTGGTTTGCTAGTCGGATTTGGTCATTTTCATGCAATCAGGGCTACAAACTACAAGTGTGATTTTAAAATTCTGTTCTGACCAGACAATTTAGCATCAAGGTATACAAGTTGGTTCTCAAGTTCTAGGTTAAGCAGTCTAAGCATCATTATGAAAGTTTGAACAACAACTTAACATCAAAAATCAAGAACTGAGCCATTCTAATGCTAGAGAGACTGGAATGGAATCACGAGGCACACATAAAACACAATCAAGGGCAATCAAGTTCATGCAAGGTTCTCTAGCATCCTACCCCACACTTAAATCGGACTGTGTCCTCACAGGACTAATTCTAGAGTTCAGAGTGGAATGAAAGAACCTGGATGAGGACGGTTGATTTCAGAGGGTGAGCACGGATCTAGAGAGCGGAGGTAAGTGTAGCAGAACCTGAAGCAAAGGGAGTCTCCCTAATGCCTACAAAACAAAAACAAATGAAACATAAAAAGGAAACCGGGACAAGTGCCCCGGATCCACACAGAAAAAAGTTGGACCGAAATCCGAAAAGAATAAATAAAAGGAAGACACCAGAAACGGAATACAACCCGATCACTGCTAGTCCGGTGAACCGGGAGGTGGAAAGTGGAGAAATTCGCCGAGCTGGCGTTGCCACGCCATCTGTGCCTCATATCGCCGGTCGGCGCGGCGCATATGTTGCTGCATAATAGTCCATCGCGCCTCCTGAGTGGCGTTGTCAGTGATGTGCCACTCCTAAAGTCGCTCGTATAACTCTCCAACATCCGCGGGGTGATGTCGGGGCTGATGAGTAGGCGCCGGATATGGATCGGGAATGTGCGGCGACGACTGATGGATGTACCCTGCCTGATGGTGTGGCGAGGGTATATAATCATGAAACTCAGGCGGCGGCTACGGCTGCTGCTCCTCAGCATCATCTTCTTCCTCCGACTCGACCACAGGCTGGAGTGGAGGATCAGCTGCTACATGGGGACTGAGGTCGAGTTCTAAGTCGTACTCAACCGCCAAGTCTCCTCCAACGGTCCTAACTAGGTGTCGTGGAATGTGCGGGCCATATTCATGGCTGATGCCGAAGGAGAGGATGAGCTGTCCTATGAAGTTGCCCCCCAAGAGTTTGTGGGGTGGCGTCTTCCTCTTGGTCTTCTGGCGGAAGATGCGAGCAAGTACCCAGCCGGGGTGTAGAGGGTAGCTCTCTCGGATGGCTCGGAGAAGCATGAGCTCGTCCTTGAGGATATGGTGGCGGTCCTTGTCTCGAACATATAAAAGCGACCTCCGCCAAACCATATGAATAAACTTATAGAGCGGGTGAGAGAGAGACTTAACTGAGTTGCTCACCCCGAGGCGATCTCCAGGCACGCCTGTCATGTGGCTCCAAAGCGCGTGGTACTCCTCGTCATCATCATCTTCTCCCCAACCGAGGTGATGATCGTGATAGTGCTCGTAGGGGATGCCGAGATAAGTGGTAAACTCATCGTAGGTGAGCTGCCTGTACACCCCACTAAGATAGAAGGTGATAACCTTCTGGCGCTGCTTCCTCTTGTGCTCATCCAGATCAAAGGTTGCTTAGAACTCCTGGAGGGCAATGTCTGGGAACTCGGCAGCGATGGTGGTCAGTTCGAGGAGGCTAGCCGGTGCTAAGGCGTCATGCACGTTTCGGTGGTAGTCCTCGTCATGCTCCTGGAGTGACTCCATGGACAGAGGGCGCACGTCAGCTCCACGGATGTGCTGAATCTTCTGGAAGCACTCAAAGTAGTAGTCAGGTAGACGGGTGATAGTGCGATGGTATCCAGCCCGGCGAGGGAGTGCGGGTGGTGGACCCAGAATGGCGGGTGTGACGGGAGCGACAGCTCCTGAGCTCGAGGCGCCATCGAGTCACGCATTAGTCCTGCGCTCAAAGGTGTTCCTAAACCATAATGACACCAAATTAGTCGACCAAAACCTTACCCCACACTTAGTAGAAAAACTCAATTTCACAAAGAAACGAGGGAAACTAAGTGGGGTAAGGAAAGCGGAGTAACCGGTAATCATAGACAGTAAAATACATACTTCGGAACAGCCAGAATCGGATAATTACAATCAGAGTTCAAAAAGTCAAACTAACATTTAGAAAGTCAACCTTTAAGCATATTGGACCCCAATCATGGCGAGACTGTCACAACTCGGAGAATGACGGTAAAATATTATTTCAAATGGCAGCACGATAATATGAACAAGAATGAACACTTGGGGCAGCCAAATGATCAACACAGTTCAAAGTCAAACCGACATTTCTCACAAAAGTCAGCATAACAAGAAATTAATCGTATGCATAGCAACACATGACCAAATGATATGGAGATTAAGCACGGAACTCCCTAAGCATCCTAGAACAGTTCTATAAGTTCAGTCAATCCTAGTTCACACGAAACAGTCGGCACGCAAAACGAGGCAAACCGAAAAGTCAACCGAAAGTCAACCTCGACGAAATTCAGCAATCTATATGTCAAAAGATTCGTATTGAAAAGTTATACAGCTTACCTTGAAGTCATGATTGCTAAAAATGAACGAGGTGAGAGGAATCGGTGAAAAACTTGAAAACTGGGGTTTCGGAGAACTGGAGCTGCAAAGCTCCGATTCGAACGTTCTAGGGCTTGGTGGGCTTGGAATGAGGAGGGGAGAGGTGCGGCGGCGGTCGGCGATGGCGGCGGCGGCGGGTAGTGGCGGCGACGGGTTTTAAAATGGGGCGGTCAGCGGCGTTTTGAAAATAGAGGGGAGGGAGTTTTCGGCTTTTTGAACGAAAATGAAAGAAGGGAAGGAAGGAGAGAGAGGAAGACCGGATTTAAAGTGGGAATTTTCTGCTTTTTCAAATCAGTTTCGGCGAAAGTAGGGGGTGGTTTCGCCGAAACTACAAGTTAACATGGATTGACCGATTTGAAAAGGTGGTTTCCCCGAAAATGGAAGCTCGGTTTCGCCGAAAATTTAGTTGGGATGCTTTCGCCGAAATCAGAAAATTTTCAAACCGAAAATAGGAAACAGGAAGAATGAGTTCGAAAATCAAGAATCAGTTTCGCCGAAAATGGTAGTGGTTTCGCCGAAAATTTTGAACTGTTCGGGTTTAAAATATTTTCGCAAATCCAACCAACTTCAGAAAATCACAGTTAAATCCACAAAAATCGGAACGACCTCAATCAACTTGCAACTGACTCTATGACATGCAGACTCTACATGAAAACTAATAAATCAAACAAACTGACACTTTTGGCTCTCCCGAACCGACTCTAAAATACCAAGGTTGAAACAAAACAAAACTGACTCCAGCCGTGGGTTGCCTCCCACGAAGCGCTCTTTTATTAACGTCCTTGAGCTGGACGATACCTGGACGGTATTAGGAGACATCCCAACTTAGATTCTTCGTCACGCTCGCGTCGGAGTTCATGAAGTACAGCTTCGGGACTTCTCCGGTAAGCGTGAATCTCTTCCCGTTTGCATGTAGTAGTTTGGTACGTCCGTCGGGAAGATGATCAACGAACTTGAATGGTCCGTACAGCTCTCTAGGGAGGTCATCCTTCTTTAGTGTGATGATGGAAGGAATTAGGACTGTCGGCTTCTCTTTTTCTTTCTTCTTCGGCTTGTTATCACCAGGATCGGTGATCGCTAGTACTTCCTTAGGAGATGCTTTCGGCTTCTCCCTCCATACTTGTCCCGGCGCCGGTTTCTCGGAACAAATTGGTGGTGCAGCTGGCTCGGTGGAAGACGGTGGAGCTTTTGGTCTCCAGACCATTTGGGACTTTGTCTTCTTGTTCTTTCCTCGAGGTCTGCTCGGTGATTTAGAAGAGGCTTGCAGTTCCTTCTTCTTCTTCTTAAGCGGCTTCTGAACCGAAATTTTTGGCTTCTTCTCGGTACCCTATCCAGCACCTGCAGTGTCAATTGATCTCGAAACACAGGAAGAAACATTAGAAATGAAGTTGACCGAGGCCAACTCCACAATCTCTACAGATAAACAATTTAATTCTTCCTTAGGAATGTATTTCATCCCGTCCTTGAGACGGAATGTTGCAGTATCCTTCCCCACCCTTACAGTTAAAGAGCCATTAGGAACATTGACATTAATTCCGGCTGTCGCCATGAATGACCGGCCTAAGAGAAGTGTGGAATATGTCTCTTGAGTATCCATAACTATATAATCAACGAAAAACCGGAACGGGCCACAGCAAGTGATTACATCCTGGATCATTCCTCTAGGTTCTCTTAGAGTTTTGTCACCGAACATTAAATTCATGTTGGCAGGTTGGAATTCCCCTAGGTTCAGTTTCTTATATAAACACATAGGCATGACATTTATAGAAGCACCTAGGTCAATTATGCTACGCTCGATTTCAATGTCATTAATTCTCAAAGGTAAAGTAAAAGGACCAGGGTCGGGGCACTTAGCTGGAATAGGTATGGGTGGTGGTCGAGGGATGATAGCCGAGCACTCTCCCTCATTGGAAACAGGAATTTCTTCCTTCTCAGACGGGCTGGTCTGCTCACTGCTCCTGGTTGTTACGGCCTTAGCGTGCTCGTTCTTCACGGTGGAGCTGTCTGGAGACGGAGCCTGATTGAAGATGGGAAGACGAGCCATCGCACTAGCAATTTTATTTATCATATCCTCTATTCTCTGTCCTTGTGCGATCTGCCCTTTGTTAAGAGCATCATGCGCTCTAAATCTTTCCTCGTGATCATCAAGTCTTGTTGTAATTAGATCAAACTTCCTGGCTATTCTCCTCTCCCAATTGTCGTCAGATCTAAAATTCAGAGGCTGCTGTACTCTGGGCAATCTGGAAGGATCTTGATAACCATTGTCCATGTATTGATTCCGGCTCTGGTCGAGTTGGAAGTTGTAGGGAGGGCGCTCATAGAAGCCTTCCCGTTGTTGAGGAGGTGTTCTGAACTGACGGTAGTCGAGGTCGCCTCTTTGATCCCTGGTGAAGCTGTGATCAATGAAGTTGACTTCCTTTTTAGGCCAGTTATTAGTTGTACCGAGGATCTCTTCCATTTGTTTCTGTACTGCGATCTTAATCTGATCTTCACAACTTGGTTGACTCATGGCTGCTCCAAACTGTCTTTCCCTATTTCTGGACTTAGATGCGCAGTCCGCAAAGTGAAGTAGAGCAGCTTTTGGTTCAAGTGCTGTGCAGTCGCCATCAGCTAAGATGTTGACCCATTCAGCTGTTTCTTCATTCATCCCTTGGGCAAAGATTTCAGCTAGCTGCCCCTGGTTGAATCCGTGATGAGGGCATTCAGAGAGAAGCGCTTGGAAGTCGTTCCACGCGTCGTGTAAACTTACTCCTTCCTTCTGAGAGAATCTAGCGATACTATCCTTGTAGAATGTAGTTCTTGAAGGGGGATAGTATTCTTCTATGAAGTCTTGAGCTAGATGATCCCAGTCAGTGTAGTAGCCAGGTGGTTTCGAGTTGAGCCATACCTTGGCGTTGCCTTTAAGAGAGAATGGGAATACTCGTAAGAAAAGATTATTCTTACCGAGATTCCCTTTTTTAAACGTCTCGCACATGTCAAGGAAGTTTGCCAAATGTGTGCGGGGGTTTTCTTGCGGCTTCCCTTCGAAGTGAAGATCCTTAGAGACCATGCTCAGGAAAGAGATTGTGATCTTTTCGTCGGGGTCATCATCACTGTGTGGCACGACGACGCTAGCTCAGAGGTAAGCCGCATTTGGCCTACAGTAGTCCGCCACGGTGCGCTGAGCAGCTAGTACGGGAGGAGAAGGTGGTGGTGAATCTGAAGTAGTGGATGAAACGGATGAAGATGAGGAGTTCTCCTTCAACTCCTCAATCTTTTGAGGGCTAGGTGGTGTAGGCGGTGTGGTTATGACTTGCTTCTGAGCTCCCGGTTTCTTCGGCGAAGTAGAATTACCCGGCTTAAACTGAGAATGAGCAATCGAGCGGTTCATGAACCTGTAGAACAACCTACAAGCAACAAAAGCAAACATACCGGCGTAAAATCGAAGTGGGTGGAAAAATGAAAGATGGAAAGTAGAAGAATAAATTGCCAGTTCTTCTTTCGAACAATCAAAAGAAGTCCTCGGCAACGGCGCCAATTTGGTGAACGCCACCCGGTCGTTGTTATGCGGGCGGTTCAGCACAATAAAAACTACTAATGCTAAGAAGCGTATAGCAGATCGTATTCCGAGGGCTTTCTATGATTGGTTACTTCAGAACTAGCAAAATACTCAAAGGTAAACACGTTGTGCGTGGTGTGAGTTCCACGACTTCTATTTATAAGAAATGCAGAAAAATTAAAACAAATTAAACTAAAGCAGATTGAGAATTAGGGTTTGGAAACAAGAATGACAGACGAACTTAGACTTTGAATCCCCCTTCGTTCCCCAGAGCATTGGCAATCAACAGATCAGCGGATTTCGATTCTTATTCAATCAATTACTAAGACACCACCATAACTCCTTACCCTTAGGTTTAAGACCGGCGAACGTTCGCTCTATCCGTTCTAACTACCAAGATTAACTAGCCGCCCGGGTACGGTCGCCTCTCGCAATGACTTAATTAATTGGTGTAATTACTAGGGATTAATGAGTTACTCTTGCAGTGAATTAACCCTAACCGGTTCCTACGAAAGGCACACTCCAATTGTTTAATTCGATGTTCTAAAGTAAGGCGAGAGTTCGCTTCTATCCTTAGCTTAACAAGAATCTAATCTAGGTGATCAGTCCAGACAAGAAACATGAACAATGAAGAACGAACCAAACATGAAAAAGAACTGATTGAATTTCGAATCTAATCACCGCCGATCCGTGACCGCTTTAAAGTCCTGGGTCACTTAGGGTTCATCTAGTCTAAGCTCTAAAGGGTTTAGCTACTCATGATCATTACAAAAGACATAAAGACAAAGAAAGAATTCATCATTCAGAGGAAGAACAGAAAAGAATCTGAAAAACCTAATTCAAACGACTCTTGACAGACTCCGATCTTTGGTAAGTTGCACTCCTAGCTCCGGTTCTCCGAGGTGGAAGGGATGGCGTCACGATCTCTATCCGGCTCTTCGAACTCCAACTCCTCGCTCCAGAACTTTAGAGAATTCTGATCTCAAAAAGTTGTATTATGATTAATTATGATTGTCTCTTCTCCCTTTCCGGGCCGCCGGATTAAGTATAAATACTTAACCCTAATTGGGCCGGGTTGAGCTGATGGTTTCGCCGAAACCATAGGGATAGTTTCGGCGAAACTGGCTTTGAGTTCAATGCTCTGCCGGCTGTTCAATGTCTTTGGTCTGAGCAGTTGATTGGTTTCGCCGAAACCATCCTTCTCTTGGCATCAGTTGATTTGAACTGCTGGTTTCGCCGAATATGGAGGCCTGGTTTCGCCGAAACTGTAACTGTAAATGGCAGATTTTTAGTTTGACTTGATTGGCTCCTTGGATCGATTCCAGTTTGATTCCTCGAGGTTCCAACGCCTTAGACACGTCCATGGCTACTTCATTTGACGGCAAAAACCTGTGCTAACATGAACACACTAGAAAACCATCAAATAGACCCGAAACGGGCCAAGGTAACACAAATGGCACGAGATAGGGCAATCGATTGAATATTCGTTATTCGACCCTAAAAACAATGTCTTAAGCAAAGAAATGTTGCTTAAATGAGGCTGATAATCACGTCAAATCGAGTGTCATCAGGCGGCTTTGGCATTCCTTCATACATTTTCGGCAAAAAATCTGAACTATTTTCGCCAAAAATTTCTTCATAAATCGGAAGTCCGTCTTCTGCTTAAGGTTTTCGGTCGAAAACTTAGAGTTCTCGCCGAAAACTCCTTAAGAAATGCTGTGTTCCTGATTTTGCAACGGCCATATCTCCCCCGTCCTAGCTCCGATTGACCTCCCGTTTGATCCTACGTGCTCCTTGTCACCAGTACAATAATGCCAAAACCTGAAAATGCAAGGAAAACAACTCCACTAGGCATATAATTGGCCTCAAAGTAGCAACCGGGCAACAAAAGGGCACTTTGCATAAAACATCCATAAAGGCCTATAAATCATAGCAAAATGGGATCAAACATGGGGGATCCCTAGGCTAATCGAGGACTTATAATGCACTAAATATGATCACATCATGTGCCAGGCCGGATTGTGGTCCTTGAGACTGTCTATGGAGATAACCGCCAACTTGGTCGGAGGGATTCCTTTGATCTTCTGATATACCTCCAAGTGGTTCGGCTCAAGAGCAACGAGAAATGGATGCAGGGCCCCATTGACGGGTGCGGGAGCACAGGAGATAGGGATCACGGGGGCCGGTACAGCCTGCGGGGCTATGTTCCCAACCGCCGGTATCGGTGTAGATGGTGTGGGCGGACGGGTGGGTTGAGACTTGCTCTGTCGAGCCTTGGACCGCTGCTCTCTATCTGCATTGGTGGTCTTGAAGCGCTTCAGATTCCTGTAATACATAACTCAGGGCAGACCAGAATTAGAGGACAAGAATCCTACCCCACACTTAGTTTGAAACCACGGTTCTGGGAAGAACGAAGCGGGCAAGTGTGGGTAAGCAAATAAACCGAGTTACCACAAATTCGAAACATAGCAGAAAAGAACTGTCCAGCATGCAGGGGAAAAACGACATTCAATCACCAACTATGAAAAAGGATCAAAAGACAAGTCATTGGCACAATATCATAGAACTCCATCCACGAGGGCAAAAATAGATCAAAAGTACTCTAAAAGTTCAGCCAGATTACACCGAAACAGCAAATACGCAATTCGAGGAAAAACCGAAAAGTCAACCATGCCGAAAACCAAAAGTCAATACGTCAAAAGATTCAAAATCAAGGGCTGAACAACTAACCGTGAAGACATGAATCGAGAAAACGATTGGAAATCCAGGAAATCGACGAAAAGCTTGAAGACTCGTTCGGGCGGAACCATAGCTGTAGAGCTCCGATACTAGAGCTCTAGGCTGAGACTACCAATGAAAAGGAGGGGGGGCTGCTGCGGTGGCGGCTGGTCGGTGGGAACAAGGGCGAGCAGTGATGGCGAAAATAAGGAGAGGGAGTCGGCGGGGGTTTTGATTTTTGGGGGGGGGGTTGCGAAAAGCAAAGGCGAAATCAGGTTACATACCCGGCTGAAAAGCTCCAATTTTTTGGCGAAAAATCCTTTATAAATCAAAATGATGGCCGTTTAAGACAGGGAGTTTTCGCCGCGAAGTCGGAATTTTGGCGAGAAGTTTTCGAAACCGAGAAACCGGAGGATTAGGAAGCTTTATAACCAGAGTTTTCAGCAAAAACTAGTGGAGTTTTCGGCGAAAACTCGTTTGAAAATCTGATCGCCAGTTTTTTTTCCAAAAGGGATTTAAAAGAAAATGACTCGAAATGAAAATGAACTGACTCCAGCCGTGGGTTGCCTCCCATGAAGCGCTCTTGTTTAACGTCCGTGAGCTGGACGATACCTGAATTCGTGTCATGGGTCTGATGCAAAGTAGTGCACGTCGATGAGAGAAACAGCTAATCCCTGCAGATACCTCTTTAGCCTGTGACCGGTGACCATAAACGGTTCTTGATCATGCAATTTAATTAGGACGCTGCCCAAGGATGTCTGCCGCACCACGGTATAAGGACCGGGCCATCGGGATTTTAGTTTACCCGGGAAGAGCTTCAACCGAGAGTTATATAAGAGGACTTCATCTCCGGGGTAGAACTGCTTGATCGTTTTCAATTGGGAGTCATGAATTCTCTTGGTGCGTTCCTTATAAAGCTTTGTACTCTCGTACGCGTGGAGACGGTGCTCTTCAAGCTCAGCGATCTGGTCGTGGCGCATATTACCTGCCACTTTCTTGCAGTGCGATTGCCGCCGAAATGTCCTCCAAACTGGCCTTCATGGCATTTACGCATGATGTCAGCCACGTCGATGTAAGAGACACATCTTCGGATCATCCCGTCAGTACTTATACGGTACAAGAAAGGCTCATCCTAGAAGTATGACTTGACCTCTTTAAAGAGCTTCTTGCGTGCATTATAATCTAGCTCAGGAGGTATGATGGCGTGAGAGAGATAATTAGCCAGGGTGGCATACCAGGGCTCTTCTGAATTGGTTGCGTCACTTAGCTCTTGAGCGTGAGGGATTGCCCAGGTCTCAATGGCTATGCTATTGACTTGTTTATAAATTTCGACATGCAACAACTCGTCAGGGAAAGAATCATTGACAGGGGTAGTAGTAGACTTACCTGTCTGTGATTCCTCGAGTCGGGAAAGGTGATCGGCTGCTAGGTTCTCAGCTCCCTTTTTGTCTTTAATCTCTATGTCGTACTCTTGGAGAAGAAGGATCCACCGGATGAGCCTTGGCTTCGAATCCTGCTTGGCTAACAGATGGCGTAGAGCAGCATGATATGTATAGACGATGGTGTGTGAAAGAACCAGGTACTATCTGAACTTATCAAAGGAAAAGACGATAGCTAGAAGCTCTTTCTTTGTAGTAGTGTAGTTCCTCTAAGCATCGTTAAGCGTCTTGTTAGGAAAGTAGATGGGATGAAATGTCTTTTCTTTTCGCTGTCCAAGAACTGCACCAACGGCAAAATCACTAGCATCGCACATAATCTCGAATGGAAGATTCCAATCTGGTGCTGTAAGGATTGGTGCGGTGGTGAGTCTAGTCTTCAGAGTCTCAAAGGCTGCAAGACAAGCTTTATCAAAAACGAAAGGAATATCTTTCTCAAGAAGCTTGGTCATTGGGAGAGTGATCTTGGAAAAGTCTTTCATGAATCTCCGGTAGAATTCAGCATGACCGAGGAAACTTCGAACTGTCTTGACCGAGGTCGGCGGTGGCAGACTGGCGATGGTTTCAAGCTTGGCATGATTGACTTCTATTCCGAGCTTAGAGATCCGATGGCCAAGAACAATGCCTTCGGTAACCATGAAGTGACATTTCTCCCAACTAAGAGCCAGGTTGGTTCCCTCACAACGAGCTAGCACCTTGTCCAGGTTGGCTAGGCACTTGGAAAATGAGTCTCCATAGACGGAGAAGTCGTCCATGAATACCTCCACCACATTCTCTACTAGATCTCCAAATATAGCAAGCATGCATCTTTGAAAAGTAGCGAGAGCATTGCATAAACCAAAGGGAATACGACGATAAGCAAACGTACCAAACGGGTAGGTGAAAGTCATCTTCTCTTGATCATCATGCTCGATGGGGATCTGGAAGTAACCGGACATCCCATCTAAGAAGCAGTAGTAGTCATGACCAGCCAACCGTTCTAACATCTAATCAATGAACGGTAGTGGAAAGTGATCCTTCTTAGTGGCGTCATTGAGTCGTCGATAATTGATACAGACACTCCATCCGGTAACTGTGCGAGTGGGAATGAGTTAACCCTTCGGATTAGGGATGACGGTGATTCCTCCTTTCTTCGGGACAACTTGAGTCGGACTGACCCAAGGACTGTCGGCAATAGGGTAGATAATACTGGCATTCAAGAGCTTAAGAACTTCTTTCTTCACAACTTCCTGCATCAGAGGGTTTAAACGGCGTTGCGGTTGTCTAACTAGCTTGAACTCTTCATCTACAACTATCCGGTGTTTGCAGAAGGTTTCAGAGATGCCTCTGATGTCGGCCAACTGCCAGGCTATAGCTCGGACATGCTTCTTGAGTAGCCTGATCAGTTGCTCTTTCTGCTCGGGAGATAAACTCGAATTGATGATGATTGGTAACTGGCATTCCTTCCCCAGGAATGCATATTCTAGATGGTCAGGCAGCTCCTTTAAGTCGAGTTCTGGTGGATTCTCATATGAGGTAGTGATCCGACTCGATGCTGGTTTGATGTGTGCAGGCGCAGAAGTGGCTGTAAATGTCGCCTTCCGATCGTCTAACTCATCTTGCCACAGGCGCTGCTCTGGATCTTCTAGTGCACTGTCAATTCCTGAAATCAAACACAACTCTAGTGGATCACTAGATAAGGCGTTAGTGATGAAGATGGCCGAGGCCAACTCCATAGAACCAACAGTATAACAATTATCATCTTGAGCAACAGAGTATCTCATGCTATCCTTAATGCGAATGTAACACTGTCCTGTCCTACATTTAAAGTTAACAGGCCTTGTTTGCAGTTCATATTTGCGCTAGCAGTTGTTAAGAAAGGTCAGCCTAGAATAAGCGTTCCATCTAACTCACGGGTATCTAGAACAACGAGCTGCAATTATAGTAAAAGGGCCACAGCAAACAGCTACATCTTCTATTATACCCCTAGGTAGTTTGACAGACCTATCGGCTAGCACGAGATGCAAAGTAAGCGGTTTTAATTTCCCTAGGTTCAACTTTTCATACAGATAGACAGGCATAACATTAATAGAAGCACCAGAATCAGCCAGACTACGGTCAATTTTAATACCATTAATGATGCAGGGTAATGTAAAAGGACCGTGATCAGAGCACTTAACTGGCGGTGGTGGTGGCTGTCGCATAGGAGATGGTGCACCGAAGAGAGAAGCACATTTGTTGGTAAGCGTGACAGAGTACGCCTTTCCGTTCTTCACCTTCTTCACGAGATCCTTAAAGAACTTCCCAAGTGGTGGTATGATCTCTACAGCTTCAGTTACTGGTATCTTGATCTATGCAGTGTTCAGAACATTGTACCACTTCTTATACTCGGTGTCGTGATCCTTGGCTTTGCTCATTGCAGCTTTTGGAAAGGGAATCCGAGGTATATATGGCGTCAAGACGCGCTCAGGAGATGTCTTGGGAGGAGGAGTCGGTGCTGCCTCTTCCTCTTCTGTGATATCTTCAATCTCTGGCATATCCCTGGCAGTAGTATTTGGTATCATGTCAGGTCTGGAGCCTTTGGATCGGTTGTTTGCTTGCCGCTCCTTGAGGTGATAGCTTGAGCATGTTCACTCTTTGCACCGAAGTCTCCTTCAAATGCTGCTTGATTAAGGAGAGGATTGTTGGTAAGAATTCTAGTCATATTGCTTATTGCATCCTCTATCCTTTGACTTTGAGCCCTCTATCCTTGATTGAGTGCAGCTTGAGCTTTGAATTGGTTGTCATGTTCGCCGAGTCTGCTCATGATTTGGTCGAACTTCCTCTCAAAGTTCTCGTCTCTATTGTAATGATGCGGCTTTTCTCGAGGCTGTTGCTTTCCTCCAATGAATCCAGGAGGTCTTTGGTATGGATATGCAAACCGGTTGTTCTGGTTCTACGGTAGATAGTTCCTGTAATCGGTGTAGCCTTTCTGATTGTTGGCGAAACCTTGACTAATGAAGTTCACCTCTTCTGTAGACCAGTCATCTATTTTACCAAAGTTAAGGTAGCTTCCACCGTTATGAGCACAGGTTCTGCACCATCCACAGTCAGCCAAAAAGACGGTGGCTGACTGGGGATCGAGGGAGATACCAACTGTCTGTAGATGCTTTGAACTTCTGCTTTGACCTGATCTGAAATGCTCATCTGACTCTTGGTACCTTCTCTTTGTCTCTCCCAGTTTCTTGATTTTAAAGCACAACTAGCAAAATGCAGAAAAGCGTCCTGAGGGGTAAGAGCGCTGCAATCTCTGCCAACTAGGGAGTTGACCCACTTTGCAGATTCTTCGCGCATACCACGAGCAAAGAATTTAGCTAGCTGCCTTTGTTCATACCCATAGTGAGTGCAGTTGAAGAGAAGGGCTTGGAATTCATTCCAAGTGTCGTACAAGCTTGCATCTTCTCTCTGAGTAAACCTGGAGATGCTGTCCTTGTAGGCAGTTGTCCTTGATGGAGGGAAGTATTCCTCAACGAAGTCTTGAGCTAAAGTCTCCCAATCAGTGTAATGACCGGGTGGTTTGCTTCCAAGCCATCTCTTAGCTGCACCTCTGAGAGAGAATGGAAAGGCTCGGAGACATAGAGCGTTCTTGTTGAGGTTTCCAGACTTGAAAGTTTCACAGACAGCCAGAAAGTGAGATAGATGTGTGTAAGGATTATCATCTGGCTTACCTTCAAATTGTACGTCCCTAGAGATTAGTCCCAGGAAAGGGATCTTGATCTCATAGTCAAGATCATCGTCGTCATGAGGTACGGTGATCAGAGACCGAACGTTAGACGCGCTTAGCTTACTGTAGTCCGCAAGACTCTTTGGAGCAGCCATTGCGGTAGGGAAGATGGAACGGAAGTGATTCGATTCTGTACCTGCTATGATCTGCAAGGGACAAAAACAAACACAACCGGTGTAAAATCGAAGTGTGATGGAAAATGAAAGATGGAAAGATAGAAGAATAAAAATGCCAGCTCTTCTTTCAACGAAATAGAAAGATTTCCCTGGCAACGGCGCCAATTTGATGGACGTTGTAATGCAGTCAATCAAATAACTGTCAAGCACAGAGTATGACAGATCGTATTCCACGGGCCTCTTCTACTTGCTTACTCAAATGTGTTGGCAATTTTATTCAAGGTTTAACACTTTGTGCGTGGTGTGAGTT
This sequence comes from Linum lewisii, assembly GCA_034768395.1. NCBI lineage: Eukaryota > Viridiplantae > Streptophyta > Magnoliopsida > Malpighiales > Linaceae > Linum > Linum lewisii. Next base: position 44,867,470 of record CM068297.1, read on the forward strand.
CCACGACTTCTATACTAAAATGCAAGGTAAACTAAAAAGAAATTAAAACGAAGAATGATTGATTGATTGACTAAGACAGACGACAGAAAAGCTTAGACTTTGAATCCGCCTTAGATCACCAGAGCAACAGCAGTCAACAGACCAGCGATTTGCAATTCTAGTTCATTCAGTTCACAAACACTCCCATAACTCCTGACCCTTAGGTTTAAGACTGGCGAACATTCACTCTATCCGATCTAGCTACCAAGATTAATTAGTCGCCCGGGTACGGTCGCCTCTCACAACGGCTTAATTAACTGGTGGAATTACTAACGATTTATGAGTTACTCTTGCAGTGGATTAAGTCTAACTGGTTCCTACAAAAGGCACACTCCAATGAATAGGTTAATTGCTTGATTTGGTGTTTTAAAGTAAGGCGAGCGTTCGCTTCTATCCTTTGCTTAACAAGAATCTAATCTAGGTGGCCAAATCAGACAAGAAACACAGAGAACAAAGAACAAACCAAACATGAAGGAGAACTGAATGAATTTCGAATCTAATCACCACCGATCCGTGACCGTCTTAAAGCCCTGGGTCACTTAGGGTTCATCTAATCTAAGCTCTACAAGTTTTAGCTACTCATATTTAATACAGGAGAATCAAAGACGAACAAAGAATAAATCTCAGGTAGGAAAGACAGAGAAGAACTGTAAAACCTAATTTCGACGAATCCTTGAAGCTTCAATCTGCTGGATCTTCAACTCCTGGCACTGGTTCTCCGAGATGGAAGGATGGCGTCATGATCCGTTCCTGGCTCCTCGAACACTTTTCACTCTCTCTCTCTTGGTCTCCGTCTTCGAATTTTTTCCAAAGTGTAAGTTATTCCCTTTATTTCAGCCCGCGGTTTTCCTTTTTATACTTGTACGCGGATGGCTTGAAATTCACTTGAATTTTCGCCGAAAATTTGGGGAGTTTTTGGCAAAAACTCCCTTTGAAAAGTTGTCTTGCTCCATCTAATTCTTCTGTTTGAAATAGCTTGGAGTTTGCGACAAGAACTTTGGAGTTTTCGCCGAAAACTCCTCCTTCTGATGATCTGCCAATTCCTGTTGAGTTTTCGGCGAGAACTCAAGGACTTTTTCGCCGAAAACTGCTGTGTAATTCGGGCAGGTGATTTGTTGACTTTAATTGACTCCTTGGTTACAGTATTTGACGGCAGAACCCTGTGCTATCATGGAAATACTAGAAAACCATCAAATAGACCCGAAAAGGGCCAAGGTAACACAAATGGCACGAGATAGAGCAGATGAGTGAATATTCGCTATTCTACCCTAAAAACCATGTCTCAAGCAAAGAAATGTCGCTTAGATGAGGCTGATAATCACGTTAATTCGAGTGTCATCAATTACTGAATGATTTGGATTGTGTTGGTTTGTGTGATGTTGGGATTGAGATGATGCTAGGTGTTGATGCATGAATTATGCAATGTGCCTTTTAGGTAGAAATGATGATGCGTGTGAAGGTGGTTGTTAATGTGTTTAGGGTGGTAGACTTATGACTTAGAATTGACTAATAGAATTGGTAAGGGAATTTGTACATGGAAGTGGACAATAGAATCGGTACGTGAAATTGGCTAATGGAATTGGTACTTGGAATTGCCTAGGAGAATTGGGACTTGGTTCGATTGATTGGATTTGCATTGTGGATGTGTGTAGTTGTTTGAGTTGTGATATGTTGAACGTGGGTTGGAGTTGCGTTAATAATGGAATTGATGCGGGAATTGTTGTTGGACTTGATGATTGGAATTGGTTGGTTTGAATGAGGAATTTGAGCATGATGTTGACGTGGAAAGTGATGATGGATTGATGTTGGTTTTGGGTGATTTGATGGATGGTTTTGGTTGTTGGGTTTAAGTGATGAATTCTTGTTTGTGATTAGTAAATGATAGAACTGGTAGGAGTCCACAGTGTCCACCTTGAGATGTGTTGAGTTGTGTCCGGTTCACGTTGAGTGAATCACTCTGGTCAGCTACCAGGGATTATTGTTGAGTCGGTCTACGTTGAGTGGATCACCTTGGTCAAGTACCAGGGATTATTGGTTTTATCGGTCTACGTTGAGTAGATCACCCTGGGTTGTATTACCAGGGATTGTTGGCCGGCAGTGGTGGTGTGGAGCAACTCCTAGGCGCCTAATAACTCACCTAGAATTTAATGAGTTGAGTCATGTTGTGACTGTGTGATGTGTTGAGTCTGTGGAACAGAGATTGGTTGGGTTGTGCTTGGTTGATGTCGGTAATTGTGAAGCTGTGAATTGTGAGTTGTGTGGTTGATGTATGAATGTGGGTACTACTCATGTTGGAAGATGCACTGTGATTAAGTGTTGTATCATGTGTATGATGACTCCGTTGATGTTGTTATATTGTGAACTGATGACTTGTATGCATTGCTGAATTTTATTAATTGTGTATATCGGTGGAGGTAAGTTCTTGGGTGATCACCTAGTAGCATGTTAGGAATTAAAATGAGATTGGCTGTGTCAGATTCCCCTGTTGTTTGTGTGTGGAGTTGGGATCGCTCCTAGGCTAGGTCCAGCGCATAGGTAGACCTAGTGGGTTCACTCAGTTTCATTAGGAAGCTGATCCCCCCCCAGTTTCTCTTTTCAGGTTCGCTTGGTAGTGAGAGAGAGTTGAAGTTCAGGTGTGCTGTTGAGTTCAGAAGAGTTGCAGGTTGGAGTGGTGAAGTGAAGTTTAGGAAGCTACTTTGGAGTGACCATTGTTTTGAGTTTTGTGTTTTCAGTTGACACCTTTGGTTGGGAATTTTGTAATCGATTTGAGCTTTGGTTTCGGATTTCGGATTTTATGTAATGAAGGCCTTCGGTTGTCTTTGAGCATTTTAATAAAGAGTTGTTTCTGTTTCCGCTGCGTTATACCCCATTTATTTAAATGTTGTATCTTCGAGTAGCACTCAAACTGGTTCGACACACACTCTCCATGCCTTCCAAGGAAGAATGCTCTGCCACTCATGATCTAAAGCTCGCCATACCAATCCCAGCTAAGTGCTCTGATCCTGGTTCTTTTACTATTCCTCTAATTATTAATGATATTGCAATCGAGCGTAGTCTAGTTGATTAGGTGTATCTATAAATGTCATGCCTGTGTGTTTGGATGAGAAACTCAATCTAGGCGAATTAAAACCGACCAGCATGCATTTAGTGTTCGCCGATAAATATTTAAAGACACCTGTAACATCCGTCCCGAATCAGCCCGGTTTACCCGAAGTTAAACCGAGATCGAACGCCACTCAAGCACAGGTTTAACCAAAACGCGAAACAATAAAAGAAAGAATTAAACTTCTCATTAAAATCCACAATCAAACAGAGGCCTCCAATATAAAATCCACCATAAAAATCCAAAATCAAAACCAATCCAACCTCAACAGTTTACAAAAGTTCCCAACCCAAATAACATGGTCAACTGAAATATAATAAATACAGAATTAAGTAAACTACAAGCAAATCACCGATCTTCACCTCATGGTTCCAACATGTAACCTTCTCGAACTCAACCGTCAACTGTCTCTCCAACCTAGCACTAGCCACGAGCACCTGAAAGAGAAACTGGGAGGGGATCAGCTTCCTAGTGAAACTGAGTGAACCCTCTGGGTCTACCTATGTGCCGAACCTTGCCTAGGAGCGATCCCTACTCCACACACAAACGAGCAACGGAATTGGACTCAGCCATTCTCATTTTAAGTCTTATCATGCTACTAGGCGATCATATAAGCTCAATGTCATACAACAGAAGCACAGCATGCACAAATGCAACATTATAAGCGAAGGATTCCAACAAGCGTATAACACGTCATCACATATCATGCAACAAGTTGTCCTTCAATTCAACCTATATCCCAACATTCACAATCAGGTACAACTTCACTTACACCCACTCATACTCATCACACTCATACACAACACGTACGACGCAACCACGAACTCAACTTACATAACTTAACCACAACGTCGACACATTCATCTATGTAAGTTAAATTAGGCGCCAATGGAGTTTGTCCATACACCACCCCAGCCGGAAAGACGCACCCACTCTTCCAGGAGGGTCCAAGACGCATCCTCTGTACGAGCAGGATCCATGGCCCAACATACCTCAACACATCAACAACAACACAATAGATGACGCCACTCTTCCAGGAGGCGTGACCGCACCTCACTCTTCGAGGAGAGGTGACTATTTGTGGGCAGTGTAGGCTCCAATCCAGTTCTAACATTCAATCAACACAACAATTACTCAACACTTACAATCAACCGTCGTACTCATCACAAAACTCATTCGCATCAGTCAAACCAACCACCGAGATTCAGATCAATTCCCACCACCAACAACAACATCAACCGCATACTTAATCATATCCCACATTGTACCAATTGCACTCATTCACATACATCAATAGCCACACATAGCATCACCGTAATCCCACATCACTCATAACTACACAACACAAGTCATTCAACGCCTCCCACGGCACAAACAGTTTAAGGGTAAACGGCTAGCTCACCGGCCACCCCCACCTGCAAGTACAGGGAAGCCATGTCATGAGTCGTAGGGTTACCCTCCTGTACATCCTTCATTGGACGACCCCACATTGGTGGGACCATCCACATGTTCATCATTTAAGGGCGACCCCACATTGGCAGGACCACCCTCCTGCAACCACAATTATCAATTCCAGGCAGAAACACAGTTACAGTATCATACCCCAACCCTCCTACACTCGTTACTACATCCAATCCATTAAGCATCAAGGTTAATCTTTCCCCCATTCATGGCACATAACAAACAGCCCGCTATCATCACACAACTCATCATATAAACATGCATACAACAAGCACCATCAACCACAAATTCACAACAATCAATTCACAGAACAATTCCCCTTTTACTCTCTTCCAATTCATGCAAATCCTAAGTTCATCTAGGTTGAAATTGTAACTCCTCACACCGACCACACTACCTATCGTACGCTAAACCCTCACCTGACAAGAAGACGAGGCTCTAAAACGACTCCCGGAACCCGAACCACCAAGCTCAACAACTCCAAACTCGTAGCCCTTCTCCTCCTCACTGACAGCAGCCTACTCCAAACCAGCCAGAACCACGACGTGCGATCTCTTCCTCTCGTCGCCACGAACGCGTAGCAACAAACCGATCGACAATTGATGACACTCAATTTGACGTGATTATCAGCCTCATTTAAGCGATATTTCCTTGCTTAAGACATGGTTTTTATGGTAGAATAACCAATATTCAATTAATTGCCCTATATCGTGCCATTTGTGTTACTTTGGCCCGTTTCAGGTCTATTTGATGGTTTTCTAGTGTTTTTATGTTAGCATAGGGTTTTGCCAACAAATAACGTAGCCAAGGACGTGTCTAAAGCGTTGGAACCTCGAGGAATTGCACCGGAATCGATCCAAGGAGCCAATCAAGTCGAAACAATTCCTGCCCCGGTTTACAAAGGAGTTATCGCCAAAAATACCTCAGCATTTTCGGCGAAAATATCAGTACAAATCGACTGATGCTCATGAACAGAAGTTTTCGGTGAAAACCCTAAGTTTTCGACCGAAAACTATTGGACCAGAATTTACAGAAGAAATCAACCGGCGGGCTCCCCATTTACACCAAGATTTTCAGCGAAAATACCCTAGTATTTTCGGCAAAAATATCAGGCAAGATCCGGCTGAATTAGGGTTATGTATAAATACTTAACCGGCGGCCCAAAAATCGGAGATATACTTTTCATACCTCATAATATCAATCATAATTTCGAGACCTAGAAGTTCGAGAGAGAGTTTAGAGAGTTCAAAGAATCGTGGAGAGATCGTGACGCCATCCCTTCACCTTGGAGACTCGGAGCTTGGATTGAAGATTACCGGAGATTGAAGCTTCACGGATTCGTTAAATTAGGTTTTACAGCTTCACGGATTCCTTGTTTGTTTTCGATTCTCTTGTTCCTAATATGAGTAGCTAAACTCGTAGAGGTTAGATTAGATGAACTCTAAGTGACCCAGGGCTTTAAAGCGGTCACGGATCGGCGATGATTAGATTCAAAGTTCAATCAGTTTCTTTTTGCATGGTTGTTTTGTTCTTCATTGTTTATGTTTTTTTCTGATTGATCGCCTAGATTATGTTTGTGTTGAATTAGGGTTTGTCGCCAGACAGTTTCTCTACTTTAAACATTAAAACTTGTCTTTCCTGATCACCTAGCTTAGATTCGTGTTAAGCTGAGGATAGAAGCGAACGCTCGCCTCACTTTAGAACATCAATTCAACCAGTTAACCTTATAATTGGAGTGTGCCTTTCGTAGGAACCGATTAGGGTTAATCCACTGCAAGAGTAACTCATAAATCATTAGTAATTGCACCAGTTAAGTTAAGTCGTTGCGAGAGGCGACCGTACCCGGGCGACTAATTAATCTTGGTAGTTAGATCAGATAGAGTGAACGTTCGCCAGTCTTAAACCTAAGGGTCAGGAGTTATGGTGGTGTATAGAAATTGATTGAACGAGAATTGAAATCCGCTAATTTGTTGATTGCTGTTGCCTTAGTGATCTAAGGGGGATTCGAAATCTAAGCTTGTCTGTCGTCTGTCTGAACCATCCAATCATTCTGTCTTTCAATTTCATTTTAATTTTCTTGCATCTTAGTCTAGAAGTCATGGAACTCACATCTTAAGTGTTTAAACCTGAATAAATTACCAGCTTCTTTGAGTAGTCGATTAGAAGAAACCCTGTGGAATACGATCTGCTTAGCTTTCCAGCCTGGTAGTATTTGATCACTGTTCTGCAGCTCATCACCAATCGGAGCTCTATAACTCCCGGAATCAAGGATTGAAACTTGGGGAATTTTAGTTCGTCAAAAAGAATTCCGGGGAAAGAGAAAGAAGGGGAAGTTGTGAATTTTCGTGAAAATCAGCATTTAATAGTCAGGCCACGATACACGGCGTGTATTACAATACACGGCGTGTATTAGATACACGGAGTGTATTACAATACACGGCGTGTATTAGATACACGCCGTGTATTGCTGATACACGGCGTGTATTAGATACACGCCGTGTATTGCTGATACACGGCGTGTATTAGATACACGGCGTTTATTGCTGATACACGGCCATGTATCATGGTCTGCCCACCTTGACAAATTCTAGCGTACTCGCTTGTACCTTCGACCTGACTCAACTATGAACGTCCCGGACTTCGATGGTGCCTCAAGAACATTGTTTCCAATGTCTCAAACACTCAAAATCGAGTTCCAAACCGTTCGGTTGGGCGGGGATGTTACAAGTCTCCCAAACTTTAACAGATTTCGTCTCCGAAATCACAACCCGACCCGCTCTAGCAATGCAACCATCAATCACAGCAACAAATGCAGCAATACAAGATCACATTACCTCCCGAAATTCCTCTAACGGTTCTGGTGAGTCACACCCTCTAAAGACACAACTCACCCCTACTCCGATCTTCCTTCTAACAAACACGCACAACTGAACCACGAAAGCACCACAAGAACACAACAACACAAGAAACCAAGGGAACAACACTACTAACAAACACCACCACACTAAGACTCTACACCCTTCAACCACTCTATCTAGCTTCACCAAAGACTACCAAGCTCTACTCCACTAGCCAACTCTACCTAATCTACCAACCCCTACTACTCCTCTACTACCCAAACACCCACAAGAACAAAGAATAAGGACGAGCTCGAATTTAAACAAAGACGCAAACGGAAGGAACCAAGAAAGATATCATACCGTTCGCCTCATCGTTCGCATTCTCCTCTACACCTCCGGCAAGAGCATACAAGCCTCCTTGATCTCCTCCAGCTCCAAGTGGTGCAGCATTAGCTCCGGTCCCTCTCCTAGCACTCGCGGCACCACGACCAACACTACCTCCAACACACTCGGACGGAGCCCTAGGTCCTTGCACAGAACCCACGGACTGAGTCGGCACCGCCATCCCTGAATGACAGTTAGCACTCCTGTGCCCTGGCTATCCACAGGTAAAGCAAGTCACCGGAGCAGACATCAACAGATGACAATCTCCATAATGAGGCTTCCCACGAGTGCCACAGATTGGCAAACCCGATAATGCTCCACCCGACCTAGTCATCCCCACATTCCTCGACCCGCACATGTTACTCCTAGGACCAGGTTGACCACAAGTATAACAAGTCATAGCTCCCCACTGTGGAGCTGACTGCGCACTCCGAGAACTAGGGTAAGATGATTGGGCACGCTTAGCCGGATGACTATGCGTAGCAACCTGTTGGGGTGGGGCAGGCGCCTTCCTTTTCCTCTCCTCCTTCTTCCTCTGCTCTAACCTCTCCCTACTCAAGGCAGCCGCCTTCACAGACACTAAGCTCACCATGTCTGCAGAAGTGACTCCCTCCTGAATCTTCGTCCTCAGACCATTCTTAAACTTCACAATAAGCTTCCTTTCCCTACCAGTAGTCTCATCATACCACTTGGAGAGGGAGGTAAACTCTATTTAGTAAGCAAGAACGGTCTTCTCCCCCTGCTCCAACTCTAAGAACTCCCTAGCCTTCTCCTCACGCCACAAATCCGGAAAGAATTGATCACGAAACTCCTCAACAAACTCCTCTAGACTCAACTTAGGCGGCACTACCCTACTCTGAGGCAAAGACCTCCACGATTCTAAAGCATGACCCTCGAGCAAGAAAGTCATGGCCGACACTCTAACATCTCCCTCAAGTCCCATCTGCAGGAACTTGTACTCACACTCCTGGAGCCACTGCTTCGCCAGAGCAGGGTTAGCCACGTCCCCATGGAACTCTCCAAAGTTCCAACCCTTCAGCAACCCCGGTTGAAACCTAGGAACTCCAACTCTAAACCTAGAATCCCCAACCGAACGACTTCCCATGGCTTGGCTCGATTCACTACAGGAGAACATTTAGAACATTTCAGTTGACCATTAAAGAAAACTCACAACCAACTTCAAAACACTTTCACTTTAAAACTCCCACCCATTTCAAAACAGTTTGAAGATCCCTGGAATGCCAGTACTGCATCAATGTTGCGTCCTTTCCATTAAGAGGGTGGAAGGAACGCTGCAGAGCGGTGATCAAATACTACCAAGCTAACAAGAGCTAAGCAGATCATATTCCAGGGGTCTTCTAAGATTAACTACTTCAAAACTGGCAAAATACTCGAACGCAAGCAAGTTGTGCGTGGTGTTAGTTCCACGACTTCTAATTCTAAGAAATGCAGAGAAATTAAAAATTAAACTAAAGCAGATTGGAAATTAGGGTTTGAAAATAGAGATGACAAACGAACTTAGACTTTGAATCCCCCTTCGTTCCCCAGAGCATTGGCAATCAACAGGTCAGCGGATTTCGATTCTCGTTCAATCAATTACTAAAACACCACCATAACTCCTTACCCTTAGGTTTAAGACCGGCGAACGTTCGCTCTAGCCGTTCTAACTACCAAGATTAACTAGCCGCCCGGGTACGGTCGCCTCTCGCAACGACTTAATTAACTGGTGCAATTACTAATGATTAATGAGTTACTCTTGTAGTGGATTAACCCTAACCGGTTCCTACGAAGGCACGCTCCAATTATAAGGTTAATTGTTCAATTCGATGTTCTAAAGTAAGGCGAGCATTCGCTTCTATCCTTAGCTTAACCAGAATCTAATCTAGGTGATCAATCCAGACAAGAATCATGAACAATGAAGAACAAATCAAACATGAAAAAGAAGTGATTGAATTTCGAATCTAATCACCGCCGATCCGTGACCGCTTTAAAGCCCTAGGTCACTTAGGGTTCATCTAGTCTAAGCTCTAACGAGTTTAGCTACTCATGTTTATCACAAAAGAAACAAAGACAAAGAAAGAGTTCATCATCCAGAGGAAGAACAGAAAAGAATCTGAAAAACCTAATTTAGACGACTCTAACCGACTTCAATCTTCGGTAAACTACACTCCTAGCTCCGGTTCTCCGAGATGAAAGGGATGGTGTCACGATCTCTTTCCGGCTCTTTGAACTCTAACTCTTCGCTCCAGAACTCCAGAGAAAATCGTAGGATTCTGATTCGAAAAGTATTTTCTGATGTAAAATTATTATTATTCTCTAGTGGGCCGCCAGTTAAGTATTTATACTTAACCTAGCCCAGCCGGATTTCTTCTAATATTTTTGCCGAAAATAGTGAATTATTTTCGCCGAAAATATGCTTGTGAATGGAAGTCCCGCCGGCTGATTCTCCTGTGATTTTCATTTCGGTCCGAAAACCCAACGGTTTCACCGAAAACTTCTTTGGCTGAGCATCAGTGAATTGTTCTTGCATTTTCGCCGAAAACCATAGGCCATTTTCGCCGAAAATGTAAGTGTGAACGGGCAGACTTTTCGTTTGACTTGATCGGCTCCTTGGATCGATTCCGGTTTGATTCCTCGAGGTTCCAATGCCTTAGACACGTCCATGGCTACTTTATTTGACGGCAAAAACCTGTGCTAACATAAAAACACTAGAAAACCATCAAATAGACCCGAAACGGGCCAAGGTAACACAAATGGCACGAGATAGGGCAATCGATTGAATATTCATTATTCTACCCTAAAAACCATGTCTTAAGCAAAGAAATGTCGCTTAAATTAGGCTGATAATCACGTCAAATCGAGTGTCATCAAATACCCCACACTTAAGCTTTTGCTTGTCCTCAAGCAAACTGAATAGAGACGCTCATGTTCATAAATGATAAGATCGATTAAATTGGAGCTCAATCAAACACAATGAATTATTAGACAGATCGATCCTAGAACAAGAAACCTAACATGCATACAGATCAGCCAAACTACCTGGTCTCACTAATAAACTGCACACAACAAGTAATTAGCAACCAATTATGCACGAATTTGACCTGACCGACCAGACTCCTCACACAAGATATATATAGTATAATGGGGACTCTCACTCTCTGTGTTTAAGGACGTGTTTCTGCTCTCAATCATTTTCTGCTACCAAATTCTGTCATAGGTTTGCATTTCGACCACATCTCCACCACTGTGACAACACGAGTATCTAGTCAAGAAGGACTTCCCTGCTAGGACCGTAATGAAATCTACACTACTCGGGTTTATAATGAGATGGATGATGGGAATGTATGATGATGGCTTGGTGCAGTATAGCTTTCGACTAACTTCCCTCGAATCTAATCTATGGCTTCCTACCGTCTAACCAAACATGGGTGGAATGATGAACGCTCGTCCTATGATACCCTCAAGCAACCTAGCACTTATTCTTTTTCTTTACACGATTTTTTTCTTTTCTTTTCAACTTTTCTTTTGACTTCGTTCTTCCATTTGTAGGGAGAAGAACGTTTTATTGAACTAAAACTTTGAACTTTTTTTGATTTTTTTATTTTCTTCACTTTTTTTTTCTTCGAAATTTTCTTCTTTTCTTACTTTTCTTTTCTTTCTTTCTTTTGTGCCGAATTTCTTTTAGTTGCTAGAGGGGTTTACATGTCTGGACATATTAGCTAAGACCACCTGTTTAATGGCTATAGGCAGGTTACCACAAACCGACTTCTGGTAGGTCAATCTAGAACTACAACCACAGGGGATCAACGGGGAATGAAAGAAATGGGAAATGGCTGTAATGTATTATCGAACCAAAAGAACAGGCCAAGCTCAAGGGTCTAAACCTAGTGGATTTATCGTTTGGTAGGCTATCTAGCTTAGTAGCTGGATCTAAGTGCCCCTATCCTTCTAGAACTCGTGTCATCGTGTGGTCTCGAGTAGGTCTTATGCAAATTCTAACCCATTCAAGCAAACAGAAAACCACTCAGAAAGGATTAAAATTGTGAGTTACGTGCAATGGATCAAAAGCTCACAGTTGGTTTGCTAGTCAGATTCGGTCATTTTCATGCAATCAAGGCTACAAACTACAAGTGTGATTTTAAAATTTTGTTCTGACCAGGCAATTTAGCATCAAAGTATACAAGTTGGTTCTCAAGTTCTAGGTTAAGCAGTCTAAGCATCATTATGAAGGTTTGAACAACAACTTAACATCAAAAATCAAGAACTGAGCCATTCTAATGCTAGAGAGACTGGTATGGAATCACGAGGCACACACAAAACACAATCAAGGGCAATCAAGTTCATGCAAGGTTCTCTAGCATCCTACCCCACACTTAAATCGGATTGTGTCGTCACAGGACTAAAATTAGAGTTCAGAGTGAAGTAGAAGAACCTGGACCGAGATGATTGGCGTAGGGGATGAGCACGGGTCCTCAGAGCGGAGGGAATCTACCCAAGCGAAGCAAAGGGAATCTCCCAACTGCCTACAAAACAAAAACAGATGAAACATAAAAAGGAAACCGGGACAAGTGTCCCGGATCCACACAGAAAAAAGTTGGACCGAAATCCGAAAAGAATAAATAAAAAGAAAGGACCAGAAAAGGAATACAACCTGATCATTGCTGGTCAGGTGAGCCGGGAGGTGGAAAGTGGAGGTGCTCGCTGAGCTGACGTTGCCACGCCAGTTGTGCCTCATATCGCTTGTCGGCGCGGCGCATATGTTGCTGCATAATAGTCCATCGCGCCTCTTGAGTGGCGTTGTCGGTGATGCGCCACTCTTGCAGTCGCTCGTACAACTCTCCAACATCCGCGGGGTGGTGTCGGGGCTGTTGGGGAGGCGCCTGGTGTGGATCGGGAATGTGCGGCGGTGACTGGTGAGCATACCCTGCCTGATGATGCGGCGAAGGTATATAGTCTTGGAATTCTGGCGGCGGCTGGGGCTGCTCCTGCTCAACATCATCTTCTTCCTCCGACTCGACCATAGGCTGGAGTGGAGGATCTGCTGCTACATGGGGACTGAGGTCGAGTTCTAAGTCGTACTCAACCGCTAAGTCTCCTCCAACAGTCCTAACTCGGTGTCGTGGAATGTTCGGGTCATATTCATGGCTGATGCGGAAGGAGAGGATGAGCTGCCCTATGAAGTTACCCCCCAAGAGTCTGCGAGGTGGCGTCTTCCTCCTGGTCTTCTGGCGGAAGATGCGAGCCAGTACCTAGCCGGGGTGTAGAGGGTAGCTCTCTCAGATGACTCGAAGAAGCATAAGCCCCTCCTTGAGGATATGGTGGCGATCCTTATCTGGAACATATAAAAGTGACCTACGCCAAACCATATGAAAAAATTTAAAGAGCGGGTGAGAGAGAGACTTAACTGAGTTGTTCGCCCCAAGGTGATCACCAGGTACGCCTGTCATGTGGCTCCAGAGCGCGTGGTACTCCTCCTCGTTATCATCTTCGCCCCAGCCTAGGTGATGATCGTGATAGTGCTCGTAGGGGATGCCGAGATGAGCAGCAAACTCATCGTAGGTGAGCTGCCTGTACACCCCACCAAGATAGAAGGTCACAACCTTCTGGCGCTGCTTCCTCTTGTGCTCATCCAGATCAAAGGTTGCCCAGAAATCCTGGAGAGCAATGTCTGGGAACTCGGCAGCTATGGTGGTCAGCTCTAGGAGACCTGCCGGTGCTAGGGCGTCATGCACGTTCCGGTGGTAGTCCTCGTCGTGCTCGTGCAGGGACTCCATGGAAAGAGGGCGCACGTCAGCTCCCCGAATGTGCTCGATCTTCTGGAAGCACTCGAAGTAGAAGTCAGGTAGACGAGCTATAGTGCGATGGTATCCAGCCCGGCGAGGTAGTGCGGGTGGAGGACCCAGAACGGCGGGTGTGACGGGAGCGCAGCTCCTGAGCTCGAGGCGCCATCAAGTCGCGCCTTAGTCCTGCGCTCATAAGTGGTGTTCCTAAAACCAGAATAAAACCAGATTAGTCAAACTTAAACCCTACCCCACACTTAGTAGAAAAACTCAATTTCACAAAGAAATGAGGAAAAACCGAGTGGGGGTAAGCAAATAGGAGTAACCGGTAATCATAGACAGTAAAATACATACTTAGGAACAGCCAGAATCGGATAAGCACAATCAGAGTTCAAAAAGTCAAACCGACATACAGAAAATCAACATTATAGCATACTGAACCCTAATCATAGCAAGACTATCACAACTTGGAGAATGATGGTAAATTATTATCTCAAATGGCAAGCACGAAAGTCTGAACGAGAATGAACACAAACGACAGCCAAACGATCAAATACAGTTCATGGTCAAACCGGCATTTCTCACAAGTCAACATAACAAACAATCAATCGTATGCATAGCAACACATGATCAAATGATATGGAAATGAAGCACGGAACTCCCTAAGCATGCTAGAACAGTTCTACAAGTTCAGCTAACCTAGTTCACACGAAAACAGTCGGCACGCAAATCGAGGCAAACCAAAAAGTCAACTGAAAGTCAACCCCGACGAAATTCAGCAATCCATATGTCAAAATATTCGTATTGAAAAGCTCTACAACTTACCTTGAAGCCATGGGTGCTAAAAACGAATGGTTTCAGAGAAATCGGTGAAAAACTCTGAAAACAAGGGTTTCGGTGAACTGGAGCTGTAGAGCTCCGATTTGAACGTTCTAGGGCTCAAAAAGATCGGAATGGAGAGGGGAGTTGAGTGGCGGTGGCGGCGAAGGAAAACGGCGGCGGCGGTTTAAAAAGAAGTGGCGGTCGGCGGTTTGAAAACAAAGAAGGGGGGGTTTCGGCGTTTAAAACGAAAATGGCAAGTGAGAGAGAGAGGGTCTGAAACTCTGATTTTAAATGGTGAATTTCTGGATTTTCACAGGAATTTTCGGTGAAACCAATAGGTTGTTTTCGCCAAAAATTGGAGTTAAAATGACCACCGGATTTCAAAAGGATTTTCGCCGAAAACACACAACTTTTCGAACCGAAAATGTGAAACAGGAGAACGGGTTCGAAAATCAAAGGGCAATTTCGCCGAAAATAAGGGGTGATTTCGCCGAAAATAAGGGGTGATTTCGCCGAAAATTTTGAACTACTCGGGTGAAAATATTTTCGCAAATCCGGCCAACTTCAGAAAATCACAGTTAAATCCACAAAAAATGGAACGACCTCAATCAACTTGCGACTG
This sequence comes from Linum lewisii, assembly GCA_034768395.1. NCBI lineage: Eukaryota > Viridiplantae > Streptophyta > Magnoliopsida > Malpighiales > Linaceae > Linum > Linum lewisii. The sequence continues at coordinate 44,882,521 of CM068297.1, forward strand.
ACTCTATGACACACAGACTCTACACAGAAAATAATAAATCAAACAAACTGACACTTTTGGCTCCCCCAAACTGACTCTAAAACACTAAGGTTGACAAAAATTAAAAACGGACTCCAGCCGTGGGTTGCCTCCCACGAAGCGCTCTTTTATTAACGTCCTTGAGCTGGACGATACCTGGACGGTATTAGGAGACATCCCAACTTATATTCTCCTTAACGCTCGCGTCGGAGTTCATGAAGTACAGCTTCGGGACTTCTCCGGTAAGCGTGAATCTCTTCTCGTTTGCATGCAAAAGCTTGGTACGTCCATCGGGAAGATGATCAATGATCTTGAAGGGCCTGAACAGCTCTCTGGAGAGGTCATCCTTCTTGATTGTTACGATGGAAGGAATGAGGAATGTCGGCTTCTTCTTTTCTTTTATCTCTGGCTTGTTATCACCAGGATCGGTGATCGTCAGTACTTCCTTAGGAGATGCTTCCGGCTTCTCCCTCCATACTTGTTCCGGCGCCGGGTTCTCGGAACGATTTGATGGTGCAGCTGGCTCGGAGAAGGACGGCAGAATTTTTGGCCTCCAGACAATTTGGGTCTTCGTCTTCTTGTTCTTTCCCCGCGGCCTGCTCGATTTAGTGCTCGGTGGCTTAGAAGAGGCTTGCAGTTCCTTCTTCTTCTTGGGCAGCTTCTGAACCGAAGTCTCTGGCTTCTTCTTAATAACCTGGTCAATATCTGCAGCAACAACTGATCTAGAGACACTGGAAGAAGCATTAGTAACGTTTTCGTTTCTTTACCGACCCTTAGAGTTAAAGAACCATTTGGAACGTTAATATTCATTCCAGTAGTAGCCATCAAAGGTCGACCTATGAGAATGGTAGAATCATCTGTACTAGTATCCATAATCACATAGTCAGCTAAGAACGTGAACGGACCACATTTAGTAACAACGTCTTTAATCTCTCCATTAGGGGTTTTAAGTGATCTATCAGCAAAGACAAGTTGCATACTAGGCGGTTCAAGTTCTCCTAGGTTTAACTTTTCAAACAGGCTCATAGGCATGACATTAACAGACGCTCCTAGATCAACTAAACAACGTTCAATCTCAACATCATTGATGACCAAAGGCAAAGTAAAAGAACCAGGATCAGATAACTTAGCTGGATATGGAGAGGTAGGTTTCTTAATACGAATGTCAGGATATCCTTCCTTGTTCCCCTTCATGCCAGTCTCGATCCTTGCATTTGGCAGCAATGCTCTAGGAAAAGGAGGCTTCACGACGTACGGTGTAAGAGGAGGATCATCCTCCTTAGGCGCCGGTTCCTGTTCTTCTTCTTCCTCCAGAGTTTCAGCGATCCTGCGTAAGACCGAACAAGCATCAGCAATTAAGTTTGGGAGTTTTCGAGCGGTTACCATCTTGGCTTGCTCTTTTCTCGGATTCGGCTCTGTCTGGCTTGGAAGTTGGCCAAATGGTCGACCACATGCTAGCATGCTCGAGATGTTGTTCATGGCTTGCTCAATCCTTTGTCCAGATGCTATCTGTTCTTGAGTGAGAAGAGCTTGAGCCTTGAACTGACTGTCATGATCATCGAGTCTTGTGATGATCTGGCTGAGCTTTTTATCCAGGTCACTGACATTGTTCTCTCTTTGATGATGCTGCCCTGGATAGGTATTATTAAGGTATTGATTCTGGCGATTGCCAGTAGCAGTTCCATAATTACCCGGATTGCGATGCGGCGGCTGGTAGACACCTGCCGGCGGATGGTTAGGCTTCTGATCCTGAGCTGGACCAGCTGGGCGCTTATTCTGGTTCTGGTTATGGTTGGCGCCGGCATTGTAGGGAGGTCTGTCTTGATAGTTCCCTTGCTGTCAGAAGTTACGGTAGCCAGCATAACCATTCTGATTATTAACGAAGCCTTGTTGAATGAAATTTACCTCTTCGGCAGACCAGACTTCTGCCTTACCAAAATTCTGACAACGGCCTCCGTTATGTGCGCAAGCTCCACACCACTCGCAATCGGCAACGTAGACAGAGGCTGCCGGCGGCTTGATCGGTGTGGTAGACTTCTTTAAATGCTTTTCTACTTCTGCTTTGATTGTAGCTTCGAGATCTAGCTTGCTCTTTGATCCTTCAGATTGTCGTTCCCAGTTCCTTGACTTGGACGCACAGTTTGCGAAGTGAAGAAGAGCAGCTTCAGGTGTTAGTGTAGTGCAATCCCCTTCAGCTAGAGAATTGACCCACTTGGCAGATTCTTCTCGAAGTCCTTGAGCAAAAATTTCAGCTAACTGCCTCTGCTCGAATCCATGACGAGGGCAGGTGTAGAGAAGTTCTTGGAATCGATTCCAAGTATCATATAAGCTTTCTCCTTCTTTCTGGGAGAATCTGGCGATGCTGTCCTTGATGGCGGTTGTTCTGGCCGGAGGAAAGTATTCTTCAACGAAGTCCTGAGCTAGAGTATCCCAATCAGTGTAATAGCCAGGTGGTTTGCCAGTAAGGCACCTCTTAGCAGGGCCTTTCAGAGAGAACGGGAAAGCTCTCAGACAAAGAGTGTTTTTGTCGAGGGTTTCCGCTCTTGAAAGTGCTGCAGAGATCAAGGAAGTCTGCAAGATGAGTGCACGGATTGTCTAGGGGCCTGCCTTCAAACTTTAAATCCCTAGAGATCATAGTCAAGAATGGAATCTTGATCTCATAGTTAGGATCTCCTTCAATTCGCGGAACGGCAATGGCAGATCGAACGCTAGTCGCGCTCGGCTTGTTATAGTCTGCTAGACTCTTTTGTGCAGGTGGTGGCGGCGGCGGTTGATCGCCATTCGGTGGTGGTGGTGGTAATCTATCGTCCATGGCAGGAGATGGAGGAGGTGAGAGTGACTCGGTGTAGGAAGCGGATGAAGATGATGGTACAGGTGAAGATGGAGATGAGGAACTCTCCTTCAGTTCCTCGATCTTGATCGGAGTGATGAATGGATCAGATCTGCCTTTCTTCAGAATCTGTGATCATAGAGGTGGAGCAGAACTGCATGGTCTCTCTGCACTCTTAGCCTGTTCGGTTTGAGAGCGAGTCCAAGGACGGTGAGGCATACACCTGTAAACCTACAGATAACAAAGACAAACAAAACCAGTGTAAAATCGAAGTGGATGGTAGGGTGAAAGATGGAAAGTAGAAGAATATATTGCCAGTTCTTCTTTCGAACAATCAAAAGAAGTCCCCGGCAACGGCGCCAATTTGATGGATAGCTGCAGAGCGGTGATCAAATACTACCAAGCTAACAAGAGCTAAGCATATCGTATTCCAGGGTCTTCTGAGATTGACTACTTCAAAACTGGCAAAATACTTGAATGCAAGCAAGTTGTGCGTGGTGTGAGTTCCACGACTTCTAATTCTAAGAAATGTAGAGAAATTAAAAATTTAACTAAAGCAGATTGGAAATTAGGGTTTGAAAATAGAGATGACAAACGAACTTAGACTTTGAATCCCCCTTCGTTCCCCAGAGCATTGGCAATCAACAGATCAGCGGATTTCGATTCTCGTTCAATGAATTACTAAAACACCACCATAACTCCTTACCCTTAGGTTTAAGACCGACGAACGTTCGTTCTATCCGTTCTAACTACCAAGATTAACTAGCCGCCCGGGTACGGTCGCCTCACTTAATTAACTGGTGCAATTACTAATGATTAATGAGTTACTCTTGCAGTGGATTAACCCTAACCGGTTCCTACGAAAGGCACGCTCCAATTATAAGGTTAATTGTTCAATTCGATGTTCTAAAGTAAGGCGAGCGTTCGCTTCTACCCTTAGCTTAACAAGAATCTAATCTAGGTGATCAATCCAGACAAGAAACATGAACAATGAAGAACAAATCAAACATGAAAAAGAACTGATTGAATTTCGAATCTAATCACCGCCGATCCGTGACCGCTTTAAAGCCCTGGGTCACTTAGGGTTCATCTAGTCTAAGCTCTAACGAGTTTAGCTACTCATGTTTATCACAAAAGAAACAAAGACAAAGAAAGAGTTCATCATCCAGAGGAAGAACATAAAAGAATATGAAAAACCTAATTTAGACGACTCTGACCGACTTCAATCTTCGGTAAACTACACTCTTAGCTCCGGTTCTCCGAGATGAAAGGGATGGCGTCACGATCTTTTTCCGGCTCTTCGAACTCTAACTCTTCGCTCCAGAACTCCAGAGAAAATCGTAGGATTCTGATTCGAAAAGTATTTTCTGATGTAAAATTATTATTATTCTCTAGTGGGCCGCTGGTTAAGTATTTATACTTAACCTAGCCCACCCGGATTTCTTCTAATATTTTTGCCGAAAATAGTGAATTATTTTCGCCAAAAATATGCTTGTGAATGGAAGTCCCGCCGGCTGATTCTCCTGTGATTTTCATTTCGGTCCGAAAACCCAACGGTTTCACCGAAAACTTCTTTGGCTGAGCATCAGTGAATTGTTCTTGCATTTTCACCGAAAACCATAGGCCATTTTCACCGAAAATGTAAGTGTGAACGGGCATACTTTTGGTTTGACTTGATCGGCTCCTTGGATCGATTCTGGTTTGATTCCTCGAGGTTCCAACGCCTTAGACACGTCCATGGCTACTTTATTTGACGGCAAAAACCTGTGCTAACATAAAAACACTAGAAAACCATCAAATAGACCCGAAACGGGCCAAGGTAACACAAATGGCACGAGATAGGGCAATCGATTGAATATTCGTTATTCTACCCTAAAACCCATGTCTTAAGCAAAGAAATGTCGCTTAAATGAGGCTGATAATCACGTCAAATCGAGTGTCATCAAATCCCCTAGAAGAAAGGACAGCTCACCTATACAGCAGAGGCAAACCAGGCTCTGATACCATTTATAACATCTGTCCCGAATCAGCCCGGTTTACCCGAGGTTGAACCGAGATCGAACGCCACTCAAGCACAGGTTTAACCAAAACGTGAAACAATAAAAGAAAGAATTAAACTTCTCATTAAAATCCACAATCAAACGGAGGCCTCCAATATAAAATCCACCATAAAAATCCAACATAAACCGAAAATCAAAACCAATCCAACCTCAACAGTGTACAAAAGTTCCCAACCCAAATAACATGGTCAACTGAAATATAATAAATACATAATTAAGTCAACTCCAAGCAAATCACCAACCTTCACCTCATGGTTCCAGCAGGTAACCTTCTCGAACTCAACCGTCAACTGTCTCTCCAACCTAGAACTAGCCACGAGCACTTGAAAGAGAAACTGGGAGGGGATTAGCTTCCTAGTGAAACTGAGTGAACCCTCTGGGTCTACCTATGCGCCGAACCTAGCCTAGGAGGGATCCCTACTCCACACACAAACAAGCAACGGAGTCGGACTCAGCCATTCTCATTTTAAGTCTTATCATGCTACTAGGCGATCATATAAGCTCAATGTCATACAACAGAAGCACAGCATGCACAAATGCAACATTATAAGCGAAGGATTCCAACAAGCGTATAACACGTCATCACATATCATGCAACAAGTTATCCTTCAATTCAACCTATATCCCAACATTCACAATCAGGTACAACTTCACTTACACCAACTCATACTCATCACACTCATACACAACACGTACAACGCAACCACAAACTGAACTTACATAACTTAACCACAACGTCGACACATTCATCTATGTGAGTTAAATTAGGCGCCAATGGAGTTTGTCCATACACCACCCCAGCCGGCAAGACGCACCCACTCTTCCAGGAGGGTCCAAGACGCATCCTCTTTACGAGCAGGATCTAGGGACCAACATACCTCCACTCATCAACAACAACACAATAGATCACGCCACTCTTCCAGGAGGCGTGACCGCACCTCACTCTTCCAGGAGAGGTGACTATTTGGGGGCAGTGTAGGCTCCAATCCAGTTCTAACATTCAATCAACACAACCAATACTCAACACTTACAATCAACCACCGTACTCATCACACAACTCATTCGCATCATTCAAACCAACCACCGAGATTCACATCAATTCCACCACCAACAACAACATCAACCGCATACTTAACCATATCCCACATTGTACCACTTGCACTCATTCACATACATCAACAGCCACACATAGCATCACCGTAATCACACATCACACATAACTACACAACACAAGTCATTCAACGCCTCCCATGGCACAAACAGATTAAGGTAAACGCTAGCTCACCGCCACCCCCACTGCAAGTAAAGGGAAGTCATGTCATGAGTCGTAGGTTACCCTCCTGTACATCCTTCATTGGACGACCCCACATTGGTGGACCATCCACCTGTTGTCATTTAAGGGCGACCCCACATTGGCAGGACCACCCTCTTGCAACCACAATTATCAATTCCAGTAGAAACACAGTTACAGTATCATACCCCAACCCTCCTACACTCGTTACTACATCCAATCCATTAAGCATCAATGTTAATCTTTCCCCCATTCATGGAACATAACAAACAGCCCTCTATCATCACACAACTCATCATATAAACATGCATACAACAAGCACCATCAACCACAAATTCACAGCAATCAATTCACAGAACAATTCCCCTTTTACTCTCTTCCAGTTCATGCAATTCCTAAGTTCATCAAGGTTGAAATTGTAACTCCTCACACCAACCACACTACCTATCATACGCTAAACCCTCACCTGAAAAGAAGATGAGGCTCTAAAACGACTCCCGGAACCCGAACCACCAAGCTCTACAACTCCAAACTCGTAGCCTTTCTCCTCCTCACTGACAGCATCCTACTCCGAACCAGTCAGAACCACGATGTGCGATCTCTTCCTCTCCTCCCCACAAACGCGTAGCAACAAACGGATTGCCAATCGGAGCTCTACAACTCCCGGAATCAAGGATTGAAACTTGGGGAATTTTAGTTCGTCAAAAAGAATTTCGGGGAAAGTGAAAGAAGGGGAAGTTATGAATTTCCGTGAAAATCAGCGTATTACAATACACGGCGTGTATTAGATACACGGCGTGTATTAGATACACGGCGTGTATTACAATACACGGCGTGTATTAGATACACGGCGTGTATTACAATACACGGCGTGTATTAGATACACGGCGTGTATTACAATACACGGCGTGTATTAGATACACGATGTGTATTACAATACACGGCGTGTATTAGATACACGGTGTGTATTGCTTATACACGGCCATGTATCATGGTCTACCCACCTTGACAAATTCTCGCGTACTCGCTTGTATCTTCGACCCGACTCAACTATGAACGTCCCGAACTTCGATAGGGCCTCAAGAACATTGTTTCCAATGTCTCAAACACTCAAACTCGAGTTCCAAACCGTTCGGTTGGGCGGGGATGTTAAAAGTCTCCCCAACTTTAAGAGATTTTGTCCCCGAAATCACAACCCGACCCGCTCTAGCAATGCAGCCATCAATCACAGCAACAAATGCAGCAATACAAGATCACATTACGTCCCGAAATTCCTCTAAAAGTTTTGGTGAGTCACACCCTTCTAAAGACACCACTCACCCCTACTCCGATCTTCCTTTTAACAAACACGTGCAACCGAACCACGAAAGCACCACAAGAACATAACAACACAAGCAACCAAGGGAACAACTCTACTAACAAACACCACCACACTAAGACTCTACACCCTTCAACCACTCTATCTAGCTTCACCAAAGACTACCAAGCTCTACTCCACTAGCCAACTCTACCTAATCTACCAACCCCTACAACTCTCCTACTACCCAAACACCCACAAGAACAAAGAATAAGGACGAGCTCGAATTTAAACAAAGAAGCAAACGGAAGGAACCAAGAAAGATATCATACCGTTCGCCTCGTCAACAAACTCCTTTAGACTCAACTCAGGCGGCACTACCCTACTCTGAGGCAAAGACCTCCACGAGTCTAAAGCATGACCCTTGAGCAAGAAAGTCATGGCCGACACTCTAAAATCTCCCTCAAGTCCCATCTGCAGGAACTTGTACTCACACTCCTGGAGCCACTGCTCCGCCACAGCAGCATCAGCCACGTCCCCATGGAACTCTCCAAAGTTCCAACCCTTCAACAACCCCGACTGAAACCTAGGAACTCCAACTCTAAACCCAGAATCCCCAACCGAACGACTTCCCATGGCTTGGCTCGATTCACTACAGGAGAACATTTAGAACATTTCAGTTGACCATTAAAGAAAACTCACAACCAACTTCAAAACACTTTCACTTTAAAACTCCCACCCATTTCAAAATAGTTTGAAGATCCCTGGAATGCCAGTACTGCATCAACGTTCCGTCCTTTCCATTAAGAGGGTAGCAAATCCCCTAGAAGAAAGGACAGCTCACCTATACAGCAGAGGCAAACCAGGCTCTGATACCATTTATAACATCCGTCCCGAATCAGCCCGGTTTACCCGAGGTTGAACCGAGATCGAACGCCACTCAAGCACAGGTTTAACCAAAACGCGAAACAATAAAAGAAAGAATTAAACTTCTCGTTAAAATCCACAATCAAACGGAGGCCTCCAATATAAAATCCACCATAGAAATCCAACATAAACCGAAAATCAAAACCGATCCAACCTCAACAGTGTACAAAAGTTCCCAACCCAAATAACATGGTCAACTGAAATATAATATATACAGAATTAAGTAAACTCCAAGAAAATCACCAATCTTCACCTCATGGTTCCAATAGGTAACCTTCTCGAACTCAACCATCAACTTTCTCTCCAACCTAGCACTAGCCACGAGCACCTGAAAGAGAAACTGGGAGGGGATTAGCTTCCTAGTGAAACTGAGTGAACCCTCTGGGTCTACCTATGCGCCGAACCTAGCCTAGGAGCGATCCCTACTCCACACACAAACAAGCAACAGAATCGGACTCAACCATTCTCACTTTAAGTCTTATCATGCTACTAGGCGATCATATAAGCTCAATGTCATACAACAGAAGCACAGCATGCACAAATGCAACATTATAAGCGAAGGATTCCAACAAGCGTATAACACGTCATCACATATCATGCAACAAGTTGTCCTTCAATTCAACCTATATCCCAACATTAACAATCGGGTACAACTTCACTTACACCCAATCATACTCATCACACTCATACACAACACGTACGACGCAACCACAAACTCAGCTTACATAACTTAACCACAACGTCGACACATTCATCTATGTGAGTTAAATTAGGCGCCAATGGAGTTTGTCCATACACCACCCCAGCCGGCAAGACGCACCCACTCTTCCAGGAGGGTCCAAGACGCATCCTCTGTATGAGCAGGATCCAGGTCCCAACATACCTCCACACATCAACAACAACACAATAGATCACGCCACTCTTCCAGGAGGCGTGACCGCACCTCACTCTTCCAGGAGAGGTGACTATTTGGGGGCAGTGTAGGCTCCAATCCAGTTCTAACATTCAATCAACACAACCAATACTCAAAACTTACAATCAACCGTCGTACTCATCACACAACTCATTCGCATCATTCAAACCAACCACCGAGATTCACATCAATTCTCACCACCAACAACAACATCAACCGCATACTTAACCATATCCCACATTGTACCACTTGCACTCATTCACATACATCAACAGCCACACATAGCATCACCGTAATCCCACATCACACATAACTACACAACACAAGTCATTCAACGCCTTCCACGTCACAAACAGTTTAAGGGTAAACGGCTAGCTCACCGGCCACCCCCACCTGCAAGTAAAGGGGAAGCCATGTCATGAGTCGTAGGGTTACCCTCCTGTACATCCTTCATTGGATGACCCCACATTGGTGGGACCATCCACCTGTTCGTCATTTAAGGGCGACCCCACATTGGCAGGACCACCCTCTTGCAACCACAATTATCAATTCCAGGTAGAAACACAGTTACAGTATCATACCCCAACCCTCCTACACTCGTTATTACATCCAATCCATTAAGCATCAAGGTTAATCTTTCCCCCATTCATGGAACATAACAAACAGCCTGCTATCATCACACAACTCATCATATAAACATGCATACAACAAGCACCATCAACCACAAATTCACAGCAATCAATTCACAGAACAATTCCCCTTTTACTCTCTTCCAGTTCATGCAATTCCTAAGTTCATCAAGGTTGAAATTGTAACTCCTCACACCAACCACACTACCTATCATACGCTAAACCCTCACCTGAAAAGAAGACGAGGCTCTAAAACGACTCCCGGAACCCGAACCACCAAGCTCTACAACTCCAAACTCGTAGCCTTTCTCCTCCTCACTGACAGCATCCTACTCCGAACCAGTCAGAACCTTGATGTGCGATCTCTTCCTCTCCTCCCCACAAACGCGTAGCAACAAACGGATTGCCAATCGGAGCTCTACAACTCCCGGAATCAAGGATTGAAACTTGGGGAATTTTAGTTCGTCAAAAAGAATTTCGGGAAAGTGAAAGAAGGGGAAGTTATGAATTTCCGTGAAAATCAGCGTATTACAATACACGGCGTGTATTAGATACACGGCGTGTATTAGATACACGGCGTGTATTACAATACACGGCGTGTATTAGATACACGGCGTGTATTACAATACACGGCGTGTATTAGATACACGGCGTGTATTACAATACACGGCGTGTATTAGATACACGATGTGTATTACAATACACGGCGTGTATTAGATACACGGTGTGTATTGCTTATACACGGCCATGTATCATGGTCTACCCACCTTGACAAATTCTCGCGTACTCGCTTGTATCTTCGACCCGACTCAACTATGAACGTCCCGAACTTCGATAGGGCCTCAAGAACATTGTTTCCAATGTCTCAAACACTCAAACTCGAGTTCCAAACCGTTCGGTTGGGCGGGGATGTTAAAAGTCTCCCCAACTTTAAGAGATTTTGTCCCCGAAATCACAACCCGACCCGCTCTAGCAATGCAGCCATCAATCACAGCAACAAATGCAGCAATACAAGATCACATTACGTCCCGAAATTCCTCTAAAAGTTTTGGTGAGTCACACCCTTCTAAAGACACCACTCACCCCTACTCCGATCTTCCTTTTAACAAACACGTGCAACCGAACCACGAAAGCACCACAAGAACATAACAACACAAGCAACCAAGGGAACAACTCTACTAACAAACACCACCACACTAAGACTCTACACCCTTCAACCACTCTATCTAGCTTCACCAAAGACTACCAAGCTCTACTCCACTAGCCAACTCTACCTAATCTACCAACCCCTACAACTCTCCTACTACCCAAACACCCACAAGAACAAAGAATAAGGACGAGCTCGAATTTAAACAAAGAAGCAAACGGAAGGAACCAAGAAAGATATCATACCGTTCGCCTCGTCAACAAACTCCTTTAGACTCAACTCAGGCGGCACTACCCTACTCTGAGGCAAAGACCTCCACGAGTCTAAAGCATGACCCTTGAGCAAGAAAGTCATGGCCGACACTCTAAAATCTCCCTCAAGTCCCATCTGTAGGAACTTGTACTCACACTCCTGGAGCCACTGCTCCGCCACAGCAGCATCAGCCACGTCCCCATGGAACTCTCCAAAGTTCCAACCCTTCAACAACCCCGACTGAAACCTAGGAACTCCAACTCTAAACCCAGAATCCCCAACCGAACGACTTCCCATGGCTTGGCTCGATTCACTACAGGAGAACATTTAGAACATTTCAGTTGACCATTAAAGAAAACTCACAACCAACTTCAAAACACTTTCACTTTAAAACTCCCACCCATTTCAAAATAGTTTGAAGATCCCTGGAATGCCAGTACTGCATCAACGTTCCGTCCTTTCCATTAAGAGGGTAGCAAATCCCCTAGAAGAAAGGACAGCTCACCTATACAGCAGAGGCAAACCAGGCTCTGATACCATTTATAACATCCGTCCCGAATCAGCCCGGTTTACCCGAGGTTGAACCGAGATCGAATGCCACTCAAGCACAGGTTTAACCAAAACGCGAAACAATAAAAGAAAGAATTAAACTTCTCGTTAAAATCCACAATCAAACGGAGGCCTCCAATATAAAATCCACCATAGAAATCCAACATAAACCGAAAATCAAAACCGATCCAACCTCAACAGTGTACAAAAGTTCCCAACCCAAATAACATGGTCAACTGAAATATAATATATACAGAATTAAGTAAACTCCAAGAAAATCACCAATCTTCACCTCATGGTTCCAATAGGTAACCTTCTCGAACTCAACCATCAACTTTCTCTCCAACCTAGCACTAGCCACGAGCACCTGAAAGAGAAACTGGGAGGGGATTAGCTTCCTAGTGAAACTGAGTGAACCCTCTGGGTCTACCTATGCGCCGAACCTAGCCTAGGAGCGATCCCTACTCCACACACAAACAAGCAACAGAATCGGACTCAACCATTCTCACTTTAAGTCTTATCATGCTACTAGGCGATCATATAAGCTCAATGTCATACAACAGAAGCACAGCATGCACAAATGCAACATTATAAGCGAAGGATTCCAACAAGCGTATAACACGTCATCACATATCATGCAACAAGTTGTCCTTCAATTCAACCTATATCCCAACATTAACAATCGGGTACAACTTCACTTACACCCAATCATACTCATCACACTCATACACAACACGTACGACGCAACCACAAACTCAGCTTACATAACTTAACCACAACGTCGACACATTCATCTATGTGAGTTAAATTAGGCGCCAATGGAGTTTGTCCATACACCACCCCAGCCAGCAAGACGCACCCACTCTTCCAGGAGGGTCCAAGACGCATCCTCTGTATGAGCAGGATCCAGGTCCCAACATACCTCCACACATCAACAACAACACAATAGATCACGCCACTCTTCCAGGAGGCGTGACCGCACCTCACTCTTCCAGGAGAGGTGACTATTTGGGGGCAGTGTAGGCTCCAATCCAGTTCTAACATTCAATCAACACAACCAATACTCAAAACTTACAATCAACCGTCGTACTCATCACACAACTCATTCGCATCATTCAAACCAACCACCGAGATTCACATCAATTCTCACCACCAACAACAACATCAACCGCATACTTAACCATATCCCACATTGTACCACTTGCACTCATTCACATACATCAACAGCCACACATAGCATCACCGTAATCCCACATCACACATAACTACACAACACAAGTCATTCAACGCCTTCCACGTCACAAACAGTTTAAGGGTAAACGGCTAGCTCACCGGCCACCCCCACCTGCAAGTAAAGGGGAAGCCATGTCATGAGTCGTAGGGTTACCCTCCTGTACATCCTTCATTGGATGACCCCACATTGGTGGGACCATCCACCTGTTCGTCATTTAAGGGCGACCCCACATTGGCAGGACCACCCTCTTGCAACCACAATTATCAATTCCAGGTAGAAACACAGTTACAGTATCATACCCCAACCCTCCTACACTCGTTATTACATCCAATCCATTAAGCATCAAGGTTAATCTTTCCCCCATTCATGGAACATAACAAACAGCCCGCTATCATCACACAACTCATCATATAAACATGCATACAACAAGCACCATCAACCACAAATTCACAGCAATCAATTCACAGAACAATTCCCCTTTTACTCTCTTCCAGTTCATGCAATTCCTAAGTTCATCAAGGTTGAAATTGTAACTCCTCACACCAACCACACTACCTATCATACGCTAAACCCTCACCTGAAAAGAAGACGAGGCTCTAAAACGACTCCCGGAACCCGAACCACCAAGCTCTACAACTCCAAACTCGTAGCCTTTCTCCTCCTCACTGACAGCATCCTACTCCGAACCAGTCAGAACCTTGATGTGCGATCTCTTCCTCTCCTCCCCACAAACGCGTAGCAACAAACGGATTGCCAATCGGAGCTCTACAACTCCCGGAATCAAGGATTGAAACTTGGGGAATTTTAGTTCGTCAAAAAGAATTTCGGGGAAAGTGAAAGAAGGGGAAGTTATGAATTTCCGTGAAAATCAGCGTATTACAATACACGGCGTGTATTAGATACACGGCGTGTATTAGATACACGGCGTGTATTACAATACACGGCGTGTATTAGATACACGGCGTGTATTACAATACACGGCGTGTATTAGATACACGATGTGTATTACAATACACGGCGTGTATTAGATACACGGTGTGTATTGCTTATACACGGCCATGTATCATGGTCTACCCACCTTGACAAATTCTCGCGTACTCGCTTGTATCTTCGACCCGACTCAACTATGAACGTCCCGAACTTCGATAGGGCCTCAAGAACATTGTTTCCAATGTCTCAAACACTCAAACTCGAGTTCCAAACCATTCGGTTGGGCGGGGATGTTAAAAGTCTCCCCAACTTTAAGAGATTTTGTCCCCGAAATCACAACCCGACCCGCTCTAGCAATTGAGCCATCAGTCACAGCAACAAATGCAGCAATACAAGATCACATTACGTCCCGAAATTCCTCTAAAAGTTTTGGTGAGTCACACCCTTCTAAAGACACCACTCACCCCTACTCCGATCTTCCTTTTAACAAACACGTGCAACCGAACCACGAAAGCACCACAAGAACATAACAACACAAGCAACCAAGGGAACAACTCTACTAACAAACACCACCACACTAAGACTCTACACCCTTCAACCACTCTATCTAGCTTCACCAAAGACTACCAAGCTCTACTCCACTAGCCAACTCTACCTAATCTACCAACCCCTACAACTCTCCTACTACCCAAACACCCACAAGAACAAAGAATAAGGACGAGCTCGAATTTAAACAAAGAAGCAAACGGAAGGAACCAAGAAAGATATCATACCGTTCGCCTCGTCAACAAACTCCTTTAGACTCAACTCAGGCGGCACTACCCTACTCTGAGGCAAAGACCTCCACGAGTCTAAAGCATGACCCTTGAGCAAGAAAGTCATGGCCGACACTCTAAAATCTCCCTCAAGTCCCATCTGTAGGAACTTGTACTCACACTCCTGGAGCCACTGCTCCGCCACAGCAGCATCAGCCACGTCCCCATGGAACTCTCCAAAGTTCCAACCCTTCAACAACCCCGACTGAAACCTAGGAACTCCAACTCTAAACCCAGAATCCCCAACCGAACGACTTCCCATGGCTTGGCTCGATTCACTACAGGAGAACATTTAGAACATTTCAGTTGACCATTAAAGAAAACTCACAACCAACTTCAAAACACTTTCACTTTAAAACTCCCACCCATTTCAAAATAGTTTGAAGATCCCTGGAATGCCAGTACTGCATCAACGTTCCGTCCTTTCCATTAAGAGGGTAGCAAATCCCCTAGAAGAAAGGACAGCTCACCTATACAGCAGAGGCAAACCAGGCTCTGATACCATTTATAACATCCGTCCCGAATCAGCCCGGTTTACCCGAGGTTGAACCGAGATCGAACGCCACTCAAGCACAGGTTTAACCAAAACGCGAAACAATAAAAGAAAGAATTAAACTTCTCGTTAAAATCCACAATCAAACGGAGGCCTCCAATATAAAATCCACCATAGAAATCCAACATAAACCGAAAATCAAAACCGATCCAACCTCAACAGTGTACAAAAGTTCCCAACCCAAATAACATGGTCAACTGAAATATAATATATACAGAATTAAGTAAACTCCAAGAAAATCACCAATCTTCACCTCATGGTTCCAATAGGTAACCTTCTCGAACTCAACCATCAACTTTCTCTCCAACCTAGCACTAGCCACGAGCACCTGAAAGAGAAACTGGGAGGGGATTAGCTTCCTAGTGAAACTGAGTGAACCCTCTGGGTCTACCTATGCGCCGAACCTAGCCTAGGAGCGATCCCTACTCCACACACAAACAAGCAACAGAATCGGACTCAGCCATTCTCACTTTAAGTCTTATCATGCTACTAGGCGATCGTATAAGCTCAATGTCATACAACAGAAGCACAGCATGCACAAATGCAACATTATAAGCGAAGGATTCCAACAAGCGTATAACACGTCATCACATATCATGCAACAAGTTGTCCTTCAATTCAACCTATATCCCAACATTAACAATCGGGTACAACTTCACTTACACCCAATCATACTCATCACACTCATACACAACACGTACGACGCAACCACAAACTCAGCTTACATAACTTAACCACAACGTCGACACATTCATCTATGTGAGTTAAATTAGGCGCCAATGGAGTTTGTCCATACACCACCCCAGCCGGCAAGACGCACCCACTCTTCCAGGAGGGTCCAAGACGCATCCTCTGTATGAGCAGGATCCAGGTCCCAACATACCTCCACACATCAACAACAACACAATAGATCACGCCACTCTTCCAGGAGGCGTGACCGCACCTCACTCTTCCAGGAGAGGTGACTATTTGGGGGCAGTGTAGGCTCCAATCCAGTTCTAACATTCAATCAACACAACCAATACTCAAAACTTACAATCAACCGTCGTACTCATCACACAACTCATTCGCATCATTCAAACCAACCACCGAGATTCACATCAATTCTCACCACCAACAACAACATCAACCGCATACTTAACCATATCCCACATTGTACCACTTGCACTCATTCACATATATCAACAGCCACACATAGCATCACCGTAATCCCACATCACACATAACTACACAACACAAGTCATTCAACGCCTTCCACGTCACAAACAGTTTAAGGGTAAACGGCTAGCTCACCGGCCACCCCCACCTGCAAGTAAAGGGGAAGCCATGTCATGAGTCGTAGGGTTACCCTCCTGTACATCCTTCATTGGACGACCCCACATTGGTGGGACCATCCACCTGTTCGTCATTTAAGGGCGACCCCACATTGGCAGGACCACCCTCTTGCAACCACAATTATCAATTCCAGGTAGAAACACAGTTACAGTATCATACCCCAACCCTCCTACACTCGTTATTACATCCAATCCATTAAGCATCAAGGTTAATCTTTCCCCCATTCATGGAACATAACAAACAGCCCGCTATCATCACACAACTCATCATATAAACATGCATACAACAAGCACCATCAACCACAAATTCACAGCAATCAATTCACAGAACAATTCCCCTTTTACTCTCTTCCAGTTCATGCAATTCCTAAGTTCATCAAGGTTGAAATTGTAACTCCTCACACCAACCACACTACCTATCATACGCTAAACCCTCACCTGAAAAGAAGACGAGGCTCTAAAACGACTCCCGGAACCCGAACCACCAAGCTCTACAACTCCAAACTCGTAGCCTTTCTCCTCCTCACTGACAGCATCCTACTCCGAACCAGTCAGAACCACGATGTGCGATCTCTTCCTCTCCTCCCCACAAACGCGTAGCAACAAACGGATTGCCAATCGAGCTCTACAACTCCCGGAATCAAGGATTGAAACTTGGGGAATTTTAGTTCGTCAAAAAGAATTTCGGGGAAAGTGAAAGAAGGGGAAGTTATGAATTTCCGTGAAAATCAGCGTATTACAATACACGGCGTGTATTAGATACACGGCGTGTATTAGATACACGGCGTGTATTACAATACACGGCGTGTATTAGATACACGGCGTGTATTACAATACACGGCGTGTATTAGATACACGGCGTGTATTACAATACACGGCGTGTATTAGATACACGATGTGTATTACAATACACGGCGTGTATTAGATACACGGTGTGTATTGCTTATACACGGCCATGTATCATGGTCTACCCACCTTGACAAATTCTCGCGTACTCGCTTGTATCTTCGACCCGACTCAACTATGAACGTCCCGAACTTCGATAGGGCCTCAAGAACATTGTTTCCAATGTCTCAAACACTCAAACTCGAGTTCCAAACCGTTCGGTTGGGCGGGGATGTTAAAAGTCTCCCCAACTTTAAGAGATTTTGTCCCCGAAATCACAACCCGACCCGCTCTAGCAATGCAGCCATCAATCACAGCAACAAATGCAGCAATACAAGATCACATTACTTCCCGAAATTCCTCTAAAAGTTTTGGTGAGTCACACCCTTCTAAAGACACCACTCACCCCTACTCCGATCTTCCTTTTAACAAACACGTGCAACCGAACCACGAAAGCACCACAAGAACATAACAACACAAGCAACCAAGGGAACAACTCTACTAACAAACACCACCACACTAAGACTCTACACCCTTCAACCACTCTATCTAGCTTCACCAAAGACTACCAAGCTCTACTCCACTAGCCAACTCTACCTAATCTACCAACCCCTACAACTCTCCTACTACCCAAACACCCACAAGAACAAAGAATAAGGACGAGCTCGAATTTAAACAAAGAAACAAACGGAAGGAACCAAGAAAGATATCATACCGTTCGCCTCGTCAACAAACTCCTTTAGACTCAACTCAGGCGGCACTACCCTACTCTGAGGCAAAGACCTCCACGAGTCTAAATCATGACCCTTGAGCAAGAAAGTCATGGCCGACACTCTAAAATCTCCCTCAAGTCCCATCTGCAGGAACTTGTACTCACACTCCTGGAGCCACTGCTCCGCCACAGCAGCATCAGCCACGTCCCCATGGAACTCTCCAAAGTTCCAACCCTTCAACAACCCCGACTGAAACCTAGGAACTCCAACTCTAAACCCAGAATCCCCAACCGAACGACTTCCCATGGCTTGGCTCGATTCACTACAGGAGAACATTTAGAACATTTCAGTTGACCATTAAAGAAAACTCACAACCAACTTCAAAACACTTTCACTTTAAAACTCCCACCCATTTCAAAATAGTTTGAAGATCCCTGGAATGCCAGTACTGCATCAACGTTCCGTCCTTTCCATTAAGAGGGTAGCAAATCCCCTAGAAGAAAGGACAGCTCACCTATACAGCAGAGGCAAACCAGGCTCTGATACCATTTATAACATCCGTCCCGAATCAGCCCGGTTTACCCGAGGTTGAACCGAGATCGAACGCCACTCAAGCACAGGTTTAACCAAAACGCGAAACAATAAAAGAAAGAATTAAACTTCTCGTTAAAATCCACAATCAAACGGAGGCCTCCAATATAAAATCCACCATAGAAATCCAACATAAACCAAAAATCAAAACCGATCCAACCTCAACAGTGTACAAAAGTTCCCAACCCAAATAACATGGTCAACTGAAATATAATATATACAGAATTAAGTAAACTCCAAGAAAATCACCAATCTTCACCTCATGGTTCCAATAGGTAACCTTCTCGAACTCAACCATCAACTTTCTCTCCAACCTAGCACTAGCCACGAGCACCTGAAAGAGAAACTGGGAGGGGATTAGCTTCCTAGTGAAACTGAGTGAACCCTCTGGGTCTACCTATGCGCCGAACCTAGCCTAGGAGCGATCCCTACTCCACACACAAACAAGCAACAGAATCGGACTCAGCCATTCTCACTTTAAGTCTTATCATGCTACTAGGCGATCATATAAGCTCAATGTCATACAACAGAAGCACAGCATGCACAAATGCAACATTATAAGCGAAGGATTCCAACAAGCGTATAACACGTCATCACATATCATGCAACAAGTTGTCCTTCAATTCAACCTATATCCCAACATTAACAATCGGGTACAACTTCACTTACACCCAATCATACTCATCACACTCATACACAACACGTACGACGCAACCACAAACTCAGCTTACATAACTTAACCACAACGTCGACACATTCATCTATGTGAGTTAAATTAGGCGCCAATGGAGTTTGTCCATACACCACCCCAGCCGGCAAGACGCACCCACTCTTCCAGGAGGGTCCAAGACGCATCCTCTGTATGAGCAGGATCCAGGTCCCAACATACCTCCACACATCAACAACAACACAATAGATCACGCCACTCTTCCAGGAGGCGTGACCGCACCTCACTCTTCCAGGAGAGGTGACTATTTGGGGGCAGTGTAGGCTCCAATCCAGTTCTAACATTCAATCAACACAACCAATACTCAAAACTTACAATCAACCGTCGTACTCATCACACAACTCATTCGCATCATTCAAACCAACCACCGAGATTCACATCAATTCTCACCACCAACAACAACATCAACCGCATACTTAACCATATCCCACATTGTACCACTTGCACTCATTCACATACATCAACAGCCACACATAGCATCACCGTAATCCCACATCACACATAACTACACAACACAAGTCATTCAACGCCTTCCACGTCACAAACAGTTTAAGGGTAAACGGCTAGCTCACCGGCCACCCCCACCTGCAAGTAAAGGGGAAGCCATGTCATGAGTCGTAGGGTTACCCTCCTGTACATCCTTCATTGGACGACCCCACATTGGTGGGACCATCCACCTGTTCGTCATTTAAGGGCGACCCCACATTGGCAGGACCACCCTCTTGCAACCACAATTATCAATTCCAGGTAGAAACACAGTTATAGTATCATACCCCAACCCTCCTACACTCGTTATTACATCCAATCCATTAAGCATCAAGGTTAATCTTTCCCCCATTCATGGAACATAACAAACAGCCCGCTATCATCACACAACTCATCATATAAACATGCATACAACAAGCACCATCAACCACAAATTCACAGCAATCAATTCACAGAACAATTCCCCTTTTACTCTCTTCCAGTTCATGCAATTCCTAAGTTCATCTAGGTTGAAATTGTAACTCCTCACACCGACCACACTACCTATCATACGCTAAACCCTCACCTGACAAGAAGACGAGGCTCTAAAATGACTCCCGGAACCCGAACCACCAAGCTCTACAACTCCAAACTCGTAGCCTTTCTCCTCCTCACTGACAGCATCCTACTCCGAACCAGTCAGAACCACGATGTGCGATCTCTTCCTCTCCTCCCCACAAACGCGTAGCAACAAACGGATTGCCAATCGGAGCTCTACAACTCCCGGAATCAAGGATTGAAACTTGGGGAATTTTAGTTCGTCAAAAAGAATTTCGGGGAAAGTGAAAGAAGGGGAAGTTATGAATTTCCGTGAAAATCAGCGTATTACAATACACGGCGTGTATTAGATACACGGCGTGTATTAGATACACGACGTGTATTACAATACACGGCGTGTATTAGATACACGGCGTGTATTACAATACACGGCGTGTATTAGATACACGGCGTGTATTACAATACACGGCGTGTATTAGATACACGATGTGTATTACAATACACGGCGTGTATTAGATACACGGTGTGTATTGCTTATACACGGCCATGTATCATGGTCTACCCACCTTGACAAATTCTCGCGTACTCGCTTGTATCTTCGACCCGACTCAACTATGAACGTCCCGAACTTCGATAGGGCCTCAAGAACATTGTTTCCAATGTCTCAAACACTCAAACTCGAGTTCCAAACCGTTCGGTTGGGCGGGGATGTTAAAAGTCTCCCCAACTTTAAGAGATTTTGTCCCCGAAATCACAACCCGACCCGCTCTAGCAATGCAGCCATCAATCACAGCAACAAATGCAGCAATACAAGATCACATTACTTCCCGAAATTCCTCTAAAAGTTTTGGTGAGTCACACCCTTCTAAAGACACCACTCACCCCTACTCCGATCTTCCTTTTAACAAACACGTGCAACCGAACCACGAAAGCACCACAAGAACATAACAACACAAGCAACCAAGGGAACAACTCTACTAACAAACACCACCACACTAAGACTCTACACCCTTCAACCACTCTATCTAGCTTCACCAAAGACTACCAAGCTCTACTCCACTAGCCAACTCTACCTAATCTACCAACCCCTACAACTCTCCTACTACCCAAACACCCACAAGAACAAAGAATAAGGACGAGCTCGAATTTAAACAAAGAAACAAACGGAAGGAACCAAGAAAGATATCATACCGTTCGCCTCGTCAACAAACTCCTTTAGACTCAACTCAGGCGGCACTACCCTACTCTGAGGCAAAGACCTCCACGAGTCTAAATCATGACCCTTGAGCAAGAAAGTCATGGCCGACACTCTAAAATCTCCCTCAAGTCCCATCTGCAGGAACTTGTAGTCACACTCCTGGAGCCACTGCTCCGCCACAGCAGCATCAGCCACGTCCCCATGGAACTCTCCAAAGTTCCAACCCTTCAACAACCCCGACTGAAACCTAGGAACTCCAACTCTAAACCCAGAATCCCCAACCGAACGACTTCCCATGGCTTGGCTCGATTCACTACAGGAGAACATTTAGAACATTTCAGTTGACCATTAAAGAAAACTCACAACCAACTTCAAAACACTTTCACTTTAAAACTCCCACCCATTTCAAAATAGTTTGAAGATCCCTGGAATGCCAGTACTGCATCAACGTTCCGTCCTTTCCATTAAGAGGGTAGCAAATCCCCTAGAAGAAAGGACAGCTCACCTATACAGCAGAGGCAAACCAGGCTCTGATACCATTTATAACATCCGTCCCGAATCAGCCCGGTTTACCCGAGGTTGAACCGAGATCGAACGCCACTCAAGCACAGGTTTAACCAAAACGCGAAACAATAAAAGAAAGAATTAAACTTCTCGTTAAAATCCACAATCAAACGGAGGCCTCCAATATAAAATCCACCATAGAAATCCAACATAAACCGAAAATCAAAACCGATCCAACCTCAACAGTGTACAAAAGTTCCCAACCCAAATAACATGGTCAACTGAAATATAATATATACAGAATTAAGTAAACTCCAAGAAAATCACCAATCTTCACCTCATGGTTCCAATAGGTAACCTTCTCGAACTCAACCATCAACTTTCTCTCCAACCTAGCACTAGCCACGAGCACCTGAAAGAGAAACTGGGAGGGGATTAGCTTCCTAGTGAAACTGAGTGAACCCTCTGGGTCTACCTATGCGCCGAACCTAGCCTAGGAGCGATCCCTACTCCACACACAAACAAGCAACAGAATCGGACTCAGCCATTCTCACTTTAAGTCTTATCATGCTACTAGGCGATCATATAAGCTCAATGTCATACAACAGAAGCACAGCATGCACAAATGCAACATTATAAGCGAAGGATTCCAACAAGCGTATAACACGTCATCACATATCATGCAACAAGTTGTCCTTCAATTCAACCTATATCCCAACATTAACAATCGGGTACAACTTCACTTACACCCAATCATACTCATCACACTCATACACAACACGTACGACGCAACCACAAACTCAGCTTACATAACTTAACCACAACGTCGACACATTCATCTATGTGAGTTAAATTAGGCGCCAATGGAGTTTGTCCATACACCACCCCAGCCGGCAAGACGCACCCACTCTTCCAGGAGGGTCCAAGACGCATCCTCTGTATGAGCAGGATCCAGGTCCCAACATACCTCCACACATCAACAACAACACAATAGATCACGCCACTCTTCCAGGAGGCGTGACCGCACCTCACTCTTCCAGGAGAGGTGACTATTTGGGGGCAGTGTAGGCTCCAATCCAGTTCTAACATTCAATCAACACAACCAATACTCAAAACTTACAATCAACCGTCGTACTCATCACACAACTCATTCGCATCATTCAAACCAACCACCGAGATTCACATCAATTCTCACCACCAACAACAACATCAACCGCATACTTAACCATATCCCACATTGTACCACTTGCACTCATTCACATACATCAACAGCCACACATAGCATCACCGTAATCCCACATCACACATAACTACACAACACAAGTCATTCAACGCCTTCCACGTCACAAACAGTTTAAGGGTAAACGGCTAGCTCACCGGCCACCCCCACCTGCAAGTAAAGGGGAAGCCATGTCATGAGTCGTAGGGTTACCCTCCTGTACATCCTTCATTGGACGACCCCACATTGGTGGGACCATCCACCTGTTCGTCATTTAAGGGCGACCCCACATTGGCAGGACCACCCTCTTGCAACCACAATTATCAATTCCAGGTAGAAACACAGTTATAGTATCATACCCCAACCCTCCTACACTCGTTATTACATCCAATCCATTAAGCATCAAGGTTAATCTTTCCCCCATTCATGGAACATAACAAACAGCCCGCTATCATCACACAACTCATCATATAAACATGCATACAACAAGCACCATCAACCACAAATTCACAGCAATCAATTCACAGAACAATTCCCCTTTTACTCTCTTCCAGTTCATGCAATTCCTAAGTTCATCTAGGTTGAAATTGTAACTCCTCACACCGACCACACTACCTATCATACGCTAAACCCTCACCTGACAAGAAGACGAGGCTCTAAAATGACTCCCGGAACCCGAACCACCAAGCTCTACAACTCCAAACTCGTAGCCTTTCTCCTCCTCACTGACAGCAGCCTACTCCGAACCATCCAGAACCACAACGTGCGATCTCTTCCTCTCCTCCCCACGAACGCGTAGCAACAAACGGATCACTAATCGGAGCTCTACAACTCCTGGAATCAAGGATTGAAACTTGGGAATTTTAGTTCGTCAAAAAGAATTTCGGGGAAAGAGAAAGAAGGGGAAGTTATGAATTTCTGTGAAAATCAGCGTATTACAATACACGGCGTGTATTAGATACACGGCATGTATTACAATACACGGCGTGTATTAGATACACGACGTGTATTACAATACACGGCGTGTATTAGATACACGGCGTGTATTAGATACACGGTGTGTATTGCTTATACACGGCCATGTATCATGGTCTACCCACCTTGACAAATTCTCGCGTACTCGCTTGTATCTTCGACCCGACTCAACTATGAACGTCCCGGACTTCGATAGGGCCTCAAGAACATTGTTTCCAATGTCTCAAACACTCAAACTCGAGTTCCAAACCGTTCGGTTGGGCGGGGATGTTAAAAGTCTCCCCAACTTTAAGAGATTTTATCCCCGAAATCACAACCCGACCCGCTCTAGCAATGCAGCCATCAATCACAACAACAAATGCAGTAATACAAGATCACATTACCTCCCGAAGTTCCTCTAAAAGTTTTGGTGAGTCACACCCTTCTAAAGACACCACTCACCCCTACTCCGATCTTCTTTTTAACAAACACGTGCAACCGAACCACGAAAGCACCACAAGAACACAACAACACAAGCAGCCAAGGGAACAACTCTACTAACAAACACCACCACACTAAGACTCTACACCTTTCAACCACTCTATCTAGCTTCACCAAAGACTACCAAGCTCTACTCCACTAGCCAACTCTACCTAATCTACCAACCCCTACTACTCTCCTACTACACAAACACCCACAAGAACAAAGAATAAGGACGAGCTCGAATTTAAACAAAGAAGCAAACGGAAGGAACCATGAAAGATATCATACCATTCGCCTCGTCAACAAACTCCTTTAGACTCAACTCAGGCGGCACTACCCTACTCTGAGGCAAAGACCTCCACGAGTCTAAAGCATGTCCCTTCAGCAAGAAAGTCATGGTCGACACTCTAACATCTCCCTCAAGTCCCATCTGCAGGAACTTGTATTCACACTCCTGGAGCCACTGCTCTGCCACAGCAGGGTCAGCCACGTCCCCATGGAACTCTCCAAAGTTCCAACCCTTCAACAACCCCAACTGAAACCTAGGAACTCCAACTCTAAACCCAGAATCCCCAACCGAACGACTTCCCATGGCTTGGCT
Source organism: Linum lewisii (assembly GCA_034768395.1). NCBI lineage: Eukaryota > Viridiplantae > Streptophyta > Magnoliopsida > Malpighiales > Linaceae > Linum > Linum lewisii. Next base: position 44,908,198 of record CM068297.1, read on the forward strand.
CGATTCACTACAGGAGAACATTTAGAATATTTCAGTTGACAATTAAAGAAAACTCACAACCAACTTCAAAACATTTTCACTTTAAAACTCCCACCCATTTCAAAACAGTTTGAAGATCCCTGGAATGCCAGTACTTCATCAACGTTCCGTCCTTTCCATTAAGAGGGTAGCAAATCCCCTAGAAGAAAGGACAGCTCACCTATACAGCAGAGGCAAACCAGGCTCTGATACCATTTATAACACCCGTCCCGAATCAGCCCGGTTTACCCGAGGTTGAACCGAGATCAAACGCCACTCAAGCACAGGTTTAACCAAAACGCGAAACAATAAAAGAAAGAATTAAACTTCTCATTAAAATCCACAATCAAACGGAGGCCTCCAATATAAAATCCACCATAAAAATCCAACATAAACTGAAAATCAAAACCGATCCAACCTCAACAGTGTACAAAAGTTCCCAACCCAAATAACATGGTCAACTGAAATATAATAAATACAAAATTAAGTCAACTCCAAGCAAATCACCAATCTTCACCTCATGGTTCCAACAGGTAACCTTCTCGAACTCAACCGTCAACTGTCTCTCCAACCTAGCACTAGCCACGAGCACCTGAAAGAGAAACTGAGAGGGGATCAACTTCCTAGTGAAACTGAGTGAACCCTCTGGGTCTACCTATGCGCTGAACCTAGCCTAGGAGCGATCCCTACTCCACACACAAACAAGCAACGGAATCGGACTCAGCCATTCTCACTTTAAGTCTTATCATGCTACTAGGCGATCATATAAGCTCAATGTCATACAATAGAAGCACAACATGCACAAATGCAACATTATAAGTGAAGGATTCCAACAAGCGTATAACACGTCATCACATATCATGCAACAAGTTGTCCATCAATTCAACCTATATCCCAACATTAACAATCAGGTACAACTTCACTTACACCCACTCATACTCATCACACTCATACACAACACGTACGACGCAACCACAAACTCAACTTACATAACTTAACCACAACGTCGACACATTCATCTATGTGAGTTAAATTAGGCGCCAATGGAGTTTGTCCATACACCACCCCAGCCGGCAAGACGCACCCACTCTTCCAGGAGGGTCCAAGACGCATCCTCTGTACGAGCAGGATCCAGGTCCCAACATACCTCCACACATCAACAACAACACAATAGATCACGCCACTCTTCCAGGAGGCGTGACCGCACCTCACTCTTCCAGGAGAGGTGACTATTTGGGGGCAGTGTAGGCTCCAATCCAGTTCTAACTTTCAATCAACACAACCAATACTCAAAACTTACAATCAACCGCCGTACTCATCACACAACTCATTCGCATCATTCAAACCAACCACCGAGATTCACATCAATTCCCACCACCAACAACAACATCAACCGCATACTTAACCATATCCCACATTGTACCAATTGCACTCATTCACATACATCAACAGCCACACATAGCAACACCGTAATCCCACATCACACGTAACTACACAACACAAGTCATTCAATGCCTCCCACGGCATAAACAGTTTAAGGGTAAACGGCCAGTTCACCGGCCACCCCCACCTGCAAGTACAGGGGAAGCCATGTCATGAGTCGTAGGGTTACCCTTTTGTACATACTTCATTGGATGACCCCACATTGGTGGGACCATCCACCTGTTCGTCATTTAAGGGCGACCTCACATTGGCAGGACCACCCTCTTGCAACCACAATTATCAATTCCAGGTAGAAACACAGTTACAGTATCATACCCCAACCCTCCTACACTCGTTACTACATCCAATCCATTAAGCATCAATGTTAATCTTTCCCCCATTCATGGCACATAACAAACAGCCCGCTATCATCACACAACTCATCATATAAACATGCATACAACAAGCACCATCAACCACAAAATCACAACAATCAATTCACAGAACAATTCCCCTTTTACTCTCTTCCAGTTCATGCAAATCCTAAGTTCATCTAGGTTGAAATTGTAACTTCTCACACCGACAACACTACTTATCGTACGCTAAACCCTCATCTGACAAGAAGATGAGGCTCTAAAATGACTCCCGGAACCCGAACCACCAAGCTCTACAACTCCAAACTCGTAGCCCTTCTCCTCTTCACTGACAGCAGCCTACTCCGAACCAGCTAGAACCACGATCTGCGATCTCTTCCTCTCGTCGCCACAAACACGTAGCATTAAACGGATCACCAATCGGAGCTCTACAACTCCCGGAATCAAGGGTTGAAACTTGGGGAATTTTAGTTCGTCAAAAAGAATTTCATGGAAAGAGAAAGAAGGGGAAGTTGTGAATTTTCGTGAAAATCAGCATTTAATAGTCAGGCCACGATACATGGTGTGTATTACAATACACGGCGTGTATTAGATACATGGTGTGTATTACAATACACGGCGTGTATTAGATACTAGGGAGGATGATGCTACTATTTTAATATGTCGCCCTTTCATGGCAACATCCGGTATGATGATCAATGTACCTAACGGATCCTTGACTTTAGGAGTAGGAAAAGACACAGTCACATTCCGCCTTAAAGACGGCGTGAAATACATCCCTAAGGAAGGAGAAGCTCACTGTCTTTTTGTTGAAGCTGTGGAGTTGGCCCCGGTCAACTCCGTTACTAATGTCGTTCCTAGTATTTCTCCATAGCCATCTGTTTCAGGTCCTGAATAGGTTATCAAGAAGAAGGTGACAGCGGAAAAGCCAAAGAAGAAGGAGGAACTGAAAGCCCCCTCTTCTAAACCGCTACCAAGTAAAAATCCGGGTGAGCTAAAGAAGAAGAACCCGAAGAAAGCTAAAATGGTATGGATGCTAGTTGTTCCGACATCCTCTACCGAGCTAGTTGCTCCACCAATTCCTATCAATCCATCGGCGAATAAATCTATGAAGAAGCAGAAGCTGAAAGCACTTTCCAAGGAGCCACCGAAGATCAAAGATCCCGGTGAAATGAAGCATGAAAACAAGGAAACGACGAAGACGGCTTGGAAGCCGACTGTTCTGATTCCTTCTTCTGTCACACTCACGAAGGATGATCCCTCCCAAGAACTGTTCGGGCCATTCGAGATTGCTGGTCATCTTCGTGATGGTTGAACCAAGCTCATTCATGCTAACGGGAAGAAATTCACGCTCACCGGAGGTACCCCGAAGCTTTATTTCATGAACTCCGACTCGAGCCTAAGAGAGATCCTGAGTTGGGATGTCTCCTAACATCGTCCAGGTATCGTCCAGTTCAAGGACGTTAATCAAGAGCGCTTCATGGGAGGCAACCCACGGCTGGAGTCAGTTTTTGAACTTTTAAGCCAGTCTAGTTTTTAGAGTCGGTTCGGGGGAGCCAAAAGTGTCTTTTGTGTGATCTTTTATTTTTCTTGTGTGTGTCGTGTGTCCTCGGTTCAGTTCTAGTTCGTTTGGGATTGTTCCGACCTTTGTTGTTTTTTTTGTTATGATTTTTCAAAATCTGTCGAAATTGCAGAAAATTTTGTTAAAACTGCAGGTCAGAATTTTCGCCAAAAACATTTTACTTAAAACTTCCAGTGATTTTTCGACCATATTTTAATTACTCTTCGGGCGAAAAGTTCATATTTTTGCCGTAAACTTTTCTTCAAAATCCGGCAGATTCTTTTCAAAAATTCTTTTTGGCGAAAAATTTATTCTTTTCGTCGAAAACTTTCGAAAAAATCCAGAAAATCTCCCCCCTTATCCTTTCGTTTTTCGGTGCAGCCCCTCTCTCTTCACTTTTTCGAAACCAACCAAAATAGCCCCTATTTTCAAAAAATCGCTGCCGCCTTTTAAAATCTTCGTCGCCTCCGTTCTCATCGCCACCATTGTCGCCGATCGCCACTGCTCGACTCCTCTTCCTTCCCTGAGAATTTTGACACCTAAATCACCGAATCAGAGCTCTCTAGCCCCGGTTCCGCCCGAAACCCTCTTTTCAAGTTTTTCTCTGATTTCTTTCCGTACGTTCATTTTCAAGCATCATGTCTTCAAGGTAAGTTGTTGGGTTTTTTGTTACGAATATTTTGACATATAGATTGCTGAATTTCGTTGGGTTTGACTTCAGTTGACTTTTTGGCCTACCTCGATTTGCGTGCATGCTGTTTCGGTGTGATTTTTACAGAATTGTTTGAACATAGTTGATCAAGTATGCTTAGGGATGATTGTGCTATGATTTGATGACATTTGAATGAGGAATGTTATGCTTAACCGATAATTCTAGTGCGATGTTGACTTTTGTGTAATGGCGATTTGACCTTGAAATGTTAATACTTGTCTAGCTGCCCGGTTCATGTTTACATGTGCTTAATGATATTTTACTGTTCCTGAACCTCTGATTATGCCAATTGATGACTTCTTCGAGAATTGCCATGCTTAATTGCCAAATTTAGTAGGGTGTTGACTTTTTCATGAATGTCGATTTGACTTTGATTGAATGATGTGCTTATGCTGCCCTGTTTATCCTTGTGTTTTTCTCTTGACTACAATAGGTTACCGGGTGTTAGATTAGCTTATCCACGCTCGGTTTTCCTCATTTCTAAGTGAAATTGAGTTTTTCGACCATGTGTGGGGTAAGTTGTCGGTTTGACTAATTTGGTTTGCAAATGTTGATTATATCTTGTAGGAACAGGGGGAAGACGGCGAGAGCCACACTCAGTGGTCCAGGATCCACCTTCGCCTCTCTCGATACCGGCGACAGCTGCAGAGCACCCGCTCCCATCGCTCCTGCCATCCAGGGTCCTCCACCGGCTATCCCTAACAGCCATGGGTACCACCCCATCATTGCCGGGAAGTCGAAGCACTTCTTCCAGCGATACCTGAGGATCCAGCACATCCCCGTGGTTGCTGTGACACCCCTCTCCATGGAGTCTATCCAGGAGATCGGTGAGGAGTGCTTCACGAACGTCTCTGACTCTCACAGCTGCAGGACTTCTAGAGCTGACCACCATTGCAGACGACTTCCCGCCTCTCGCCCTTTAGGAGTTCTGGGCCACCTTCGAGTTGGACATCCACAAGTCCAGACAGCATCAGAAGATCATCTCCTTCTACCTCGGTGGAGTGCACAGTACCTTCACGTATGATGAGTTTGCCGATCACCTCGGCATTCCACACGAGCACTACCACCACCATCACCTTGGCTGGGGCGACAACAAGGCCAGAGGCCCGAGCTATGACGCACTCTGGAGCAACATCACAGGAGGGCCTGATGCTAAGACTTCAGACCACAACAAATCCGGTTTGGTCTCTCACCCTCTCTTCAATTTTATTCATGCTGTTTCACGTCGATCCCTATTGTTTGCTCCAGAGAAGGATCACCACCACATTAGCCGAGAGGATCTTCTCCTCCTCCGAGCTATGTACGAGGGCTATCCCCTCCACCCACGATGGGTTCTCGCTCGCTTCTTCCACAAGAAGATCACAGTCGCGAGGGTTCCATCCTTCCTCCTTGGCGGTCACTACATTGGACGCCTCATCACCAACCTTGGCATCAACCAGGTTTGGGGACCTGAGGTTCCGCGCCATGAAGTATACACCGTCGGTGCCGCCTTGGCAGTGGAGTATGACGTCGAGCTGAAGTCGGTCCTCGAGAGTGGGTGCCTCCGGCTCTTTACAAGGGCCTCGACTCGGATGAGGAGGATGATTCTAAAGAGGATGATCCACAGCCAGATCCGGTAGTTCACCACCAGATTCCCCTGCAGCAACCGCCTGCGGGGTTTGCACATCAGCAGCAGCCTCACCATCAGGAGCCTCTGCAGCCGCCTCCTGGTGACTATAGAAAGTTGCTCAGTAAGATCCGTGATTGGCACGTCGACCACATCGCCACCCAGGACGCCCGTTGGATTATTACTCAGCAGCATATGTATCGAGAGGACGCCAAATACGAGGCGTAGTTGGTGTGGCAACAGCGGATCAAGGGATTCTGGCACATTCCCCCACCACCTCCACCACCTGAGGAGTGATCAGGTTGTATCCTCTTCCTTGTTCTTCATTTTATTTATTCTTTTCGGATCTCGGTCCAATTTTATTCTATGTGGATCCGGGACACTTGTCCCGGTTTCCTTTTGATCTTTCGTTTGTTTTTGTTTTGTATCTCATGTTTTGGTAGATTCCCTTCTCGCTCCGAAGCTTCGTGATCATCCCCTACACCAACCATCTCGGTCCAGGTTCTTCTATTTCTCTCTACTCTAGTTTGGTCCATTGAGGACAATGTCCGGTTTAAGTGTGGGGTAGGGTATATAAATTGTATGATCTTAACTGGCTTTCTGTGATCTCGTGGCTTATCTGATTCCTCTAGCTTAGAATTGCTCGATTCTTAACTTGTGATGTTAAGTTATTTTCAATTTTTCATAATGATTCTTAGACTGCTTAACCTAGAACCTGTAATCAACTTGCTTGCATCGATGCTAAATTTCCTAGTTAGAACAGAAAGTTTTATCACTCTTGTAGTCTCTCACCTTGATTGCATGATAATGACCGAATCCGACTAGCAAACCAACTGTGAGCTTTTGATCCATTGCACATAACTTGCAATTTCAATTCTTTTTGAGTGGTTTTCTGTTTTCTTGAATGAGTTAGAAGTTGCATGAGACCTATTTGAGACCACAGGATGACACGAGTTCTAGGAGGATAGGGGCACCTAGAATAAAGCTACTAAGCCAGATAGCCTACCTAACGTTAAATCCATTAGCTTTAAACCCTTGAGCTTGGCCTTTCTTTTGGTTCGTTATACATTACAGCCAATCCCCATTCTTTCATTCCCCGTTGATCCCTTGTGGTTGTAGTTCTAGATTAGCCTACCGGAAGTCGGTCTGTGGTAACTTGCCTATAGCCATTAAACAGGTGGTCTTAGCTATTATATCCAGACGTGTAAACCCCTCTAACAACTAAAAGAAATCGGCACAAAAAAAGAAGAAAAGAAAAATAAGAAAATTCTAAAAATCAGAAAAAGTTCAAAGTTTCAAAGTTTATAATTTAGTTCAATAACGTTCTTCTCCCTACACATGGAAGAATGAAGTCAAAAGAAAATGTACAGAAAAATTCAGAAAAAAATATATGCAAAATAAAGTGCTAGGTTGCTTGAGGGTATCATAGGATGAGCGTACACTATTCCACCCATATTTGGTTAGACGGTAGGAAGCCATAGGCTAGATTCGAGGGAAGTTAGTCGAAAGCTACATCGCACCAAAGCCATCATCATACATTCCCATCATCCATCTCATTATAAACCCTTATAGTGTAGAATTCATTACAGTCCAAAGCAGGGAAGTCCTTCTTGACTAGTTACTCGTGATGTCACAATGGTGGAGATTTGGTCGAATTGCAAACCTATAATAGAATTCAGTAACAGAAAATGATTGAGAGCAGAAACACGTCGCTAAACACGGAGTGTGAGAGTTCCCTTGTACCAAATTTTAACTGTGTGAGGAGTCTGCTCGGTTAGGTCAGATTCGTGCATGATTTGTGTTTGCTACTTGTTGTGTGCAGATAATTAGTGAGACCAGGTTGTTTGGTTGACGTGTAAGCATGTTAGGTCACTTCTAGAAGTAGCAGTTTAATAATTCATTGTGATTGCTTGAACTTTAACTTAATCGATCGTGTCATTTGTGAATCTTAGTGCGTTCTAGTTCAGTTTGCTTGAGGACAAGCAAAGGCTTAAGTGTGGGGTATTTGATGACACTCGATTTTACGTGTTTATCAGCCTCATTTAAGCTACATTTCCTTGCTTGAATCTCGGGTTTTAGGGTGATTTAGCATGTTTTCACCTAAATGCTCTAATTCATGCCGTTTTTTGTTACTTTGGCCCGTTATGGGTCTATTTGATGGTTTTCTAGTGCTTTTGAGAATGTACAGGTTTTTGCCATCAAATACATAGCCACGGACGAGCTCGGGAAGCAAAGGAACCTCAAGAGATGGCCCGAGATCAGTCCAGAAATCAACCAAGCCAGAAGATATCACTGTCCCAGCTGTAACTGAAGTTTTCGACAAAAATAATAAAGTTTTCGGTGAAAACTATACATGAAAATTCACAGACGAAGATAGGAGAATCCAGCCAAAGTGTCACCTGAAGTCTTCGGCCAAAACTCCCAAGTTTTCGCCTAAAACTATATCCTTTTTTCGGCTGAAATCAGAACCCCTATAAATACTAAACCGGCGCCCACATTCATAGGGACCTATTCCGTGGATTAAATTCCAGACTTGAAAGTTCGAGAGAGAGTTTAGAGAGTTCAAGGAGCCAGGAAGAGATCGTGACGCCATCCTTCCATCTCGGAGAACTCGGTGCTAGGAGTTGAAGATCCAAGAGATTGAAGCTTCACAGATTCGTCTGAAATTAGGTTTTACAGTTCTTCTCTGTTTTTCCTACCTAAGATGTATTCTTTGTTTGTCTTCGATTCTTTTGTTTTAAATATGAGTAGCTAAAATCATAGAGCTTAGACTAGATGAACCCTAAGTGACACGGGGATTTAAAGCGATCACGGATCGGTGGTAATTAAATCCAGTTTCAATCAGTTTCTCTTGCATGTTTGGTTTGTTCTTAATTGTTTTTGTGCTTCTTTTCTAGCTTGATCACCTAGTTAGGATTTCAGTTAAGCTGAGGATAGTAGCGAACGTTCGCCTCACTTTAAAACACCAAATCAATAGTTAACCTATTCATTGGAACAATTTCTCTTCTTAGGAACTAGTTAGGGTTAATCCGCTTCAAGAGTAACTCATTAATCACTAGTAATCACGCCAGTTAGTTTTCCGTCGTAGAAGCGGACGCACGGGCGGTCAATTAATCTTGGGAGTTAGATCGGATAGAGCGAACGTTCGCCAGTCTTAAACCTAAGGGTCAGGAGTTATGGTGGTGTCTGAGAACTGAAAGAATTAGGATTGAAAACCGCTGGTCTTGTGATCGCCAATGTTCTGGTGATCTTAGGGGGATTCGAAATCTAAGCTTGTCTGTCATCTTCTTAAGTCAACCAACCGTTCAACTGTTTTCTGTTTTTCTGTTTTCATTTCCTGTTTCCTACTTTATAGTTTAGAAGTCGTGGAACTCACACCACACACAACTTGTGTTGAAACCTGAATAAATTGCCTTCATATTTGAGTAGACGATTAGAAGAGAACTGTGGAATACGATCTGTCTTGCTTTGTGCTTGATAGTTATTTGACTACATGCGCATGAAAACGTGTACATCAAAATACATCTCAGGTAGGAAGAATAGAGAAGAACTGTAAAACCTAATTTGATGAAACCGGGAGCTTCAATTTCTTGAATCTTCAACTCCTAGCTCCGAGCACTCCGAGGTGGAAAGATGGCGTCATGATCTCTCCGGGAACTCCGAGGATGCTCTCCACTCTCTCTCAAAATATGAAGTCTGGAAATTAATCCGTGGAAAAATTCTATCTTCGAAAGTTGAATCTGCCTCCCTTAAATAGGGTTTGTCCATAGCAGCGCTGGAAAAGGGCAAACTTCTCGGTGAGAACCTTGAAGTTCTCACCGAGAACTTCAGTTCAGAGGCTGTCTGTAAGTGCTGTGTTCAAACTCTTCGGCGAGAACTTTGAGAGGTCTCGCCAAGAACTTCTTCTCTGATCCTCCTGTGTCTTGTGAGTTCAAACTCGTCAGCGAGAACTATGGAAGTTCTTGCCAAAACTTCAGTTGTGGCAGGGCAGGATTCCGGATTCTAACTTGTTTGATTTCTGGATTGATTATGGGCAATTCTTCAAGGTTCCCTTGCTTCCCGAGTACATTCGTGGCTACGTTATTGATGGAAAAAAATTGTGTATTTAGAAACACACTAGAAAACACATCAAACTGACCCATAACGGGCCAGAGTAACCAAAATGGTAGGAAATAGAGCAATCGAGTGAAAACACCCTAAACTACCCTAAAAACCATGTCTCAAGCAGGGAAATGTTGCTTAAATGAGGCTGATAATCATGTCCAATCGAGTGTCATCAGTCTCCATTATATCCAAGTCGAAAATGTCACTCAAGGACTCATTCGGGTCAAGTAGCGGCTCCACTCTCATGACTACTGTAGGAGGGGTCGATAAGTATGTGTCCTTAGTCTCTTGGCACAAGTACTTCATGATCAAGCAAAAAGTTTGAAGAGTACTCTTAGTCTTGGTTGGTGGCACCACAATCATACACTACAACAGAACGGGGATTTTGTCACAGGCGAAATCGAACTTTGTCGCAGGCGGGCCTGTGACAAAGCACAAACTTTGTCGCAGGCGGCGCCTGTGACAAAGTTCGTTTTTGCCTGCGACAAAATGAGCCGCGACAAACAGATATTCGTCGCGGGCTCTGTCTGTGACAAAGTTTGTCGCAGGCAGTCGTTTGTCGCAGGCCGCCTGCGACAAACGTTTGTCACAGACGGCCTGTGACAAACGACTGCCTGCGACAAACTTTGTCACAGACAGCCTGTCGCAGACACGGCCTGTGACAAACTTTTGTCGCAGGCAGTCGTTTGTCACAGGCGCCTGCGACAAGCTTTGTCACAGACGGCCTGTGACAAACCACTGCCTGCGACAAAGGATCTGGACGGGCCCGACCTGCTTGTTTCTTGGGCCTCTGGACGGGCCCGACCTGCTTGTTTCTTGGGCCTCTGGACGGGCCCGACCTGCTTGTTTCTTGGGCCTCCGGCAGGGCCAGCTCGCCCGTTTTTTTCGTGAGCCTCATACTGGACTGGTTTCGTGGGCCTCATACTGGACTGGTTTCGTGGGCCTGCCTTTTAGTGGGCTTTTCGTCGGGCTTTTTTCATTGCTTTTTGCTGGATTTTTCGTGGGCTGACCCCACACAGATTGGGCCATTATTGATTTTCTGCCGGATTAAACTAGAACAACTGAAATGACAAAAAACATAGTACAATCCTACAATCCTAACAAACAAATATAGTACTCATACAAACTACGATAACAGAGTACATGATAAATACGATACAACTAAAGTACAATCACATAATACAACAACTCTCTAGTGTCCCCATGAACCCTGGAACTCTGCAAACTGTTGGCCTTGAGGAGGATGAGCTTCATTAGCCTACAATAACACAAAAAGAACATTTACTTGTCAAACACGGAAATTAAAAATTAACATTATATAGTAATTATAAGTACCTCATTCAATGCATCCAAAAATGCATCTCCAGCATTCTCATCAAACCACTGACTAAGCTCATCAACACTTAAATCAGGACCGCGAGGCTGGACCGCAGGAACGACCGGAGGCACATGGGAAGAAGAAGGCATGGATGGAGCAGACCCAGACGATGGCTGTTGGACCTGCTGCTTCAGAGTAAGCACCATGTCCTGCAATTGACCCATCCACTCCCGAGTGGCTGCAAGCTCCGTCTGCGTGTTTGCAAGCTTGGTCTCAGTGTCTGCGAGCTTCTGGCTGAGCTGGTCATAGGCTGCATCGTGGGCACGAGCTGGAGTCTGTCTGGAAGTAATACTTCCAGTTGCCGTCGAGGCTGACTCTGCATTGGTCCCGAATACCTATAATAACACAAAATTGATTAGTGAACATCATGCAGATTTCATTTCTATATTTTATATTAATTAGAAAAAATAACTAATCCCAAATTTACGTGCATATATTTATTTTAACAACACCAAGTTAAAATCCATAAATATTACATACATTTCATGTTATATGCATATATATATATATATATATATATATATATATATATATTTATATATATATATATATATATATATATATATATTAATTTACATTAATAACACACATTAAATCGTAAATAATTAAACACATAATTTATATCAAAGTTTTCGTTATATTATATTACATCAAATTGTTACATGCAATATTGATTAAGTCATTAACAATATATTTCATAATATTTTCCATAATCATGAATATCATGTTAAGAGTTGACATAAATGTAATAATAGTTCGTACCTGGAAATTGAAGAAAGAAATATGCAGCTACGACCAATGAACACTCGAGAACAACTATAATACAACCTGATAGAGAAAAATTAAGATAATCGTATTAGAATACAAAATTATTCAAATTAGTTAGTTATGGGCATTTATGAACAAGAACAAGAACAAAAAATTACCACAAAAAAACACCAACAAACTACCGAAAGAAGTCTGACGTACTGCCGCAAGAACAAAAACAATCTGCAAATCTCCACGAAATTTAAGAACAGATAAAATTTTCAGTACCAGATCAAGAAACAGCAAAGAAGACAATGAAAAACGGATGATCTTACCTTAGTAAATCGGTCAGGGATACGAACGCCCCGATGCTTCTGACAGGAAGGTATAATCTGCCTTCAACACCCGATTAATCTGAGGAAAAACGGATTCAGAGACTCGTGTAAAGTGAAATACAGAACCGTCGGATGATCTGAGTAGATAATATTTCTCACCTGGATATTGTCGACGGATGCGGCAGTACGTCGGATGAGGTGGCGGAACGTCGGACGAGGCAATGGAATGTCAGAGGAGGTGGCGGCAGAACGTAGGAGAGATTGGGATGTCGGAGGAGGAGGAGACGGCCGAACGTAGGAGGAGGTGATTCGGAAGTCGGAGGAGGTGGCAGAGCGTTAGAGGAGTTAGGATTTCAGAGCATGTTGGTTTCGGAGGAAGAGAGAATGGATGAGAACTGAACTCGCAGGCGTCAGGAGAGGGGGTCATTCGTTACTTTGTCGCAGGCGCCTACTGTTTGTCGCAGGCAGCCTGTGACAAAGCCCGTCACAGACAGGCCTTTGTCGCAGGCCACCTGTGACAAAGCCCGTCACAGACAGGCCTTTGTCGCAGGCCGCCTGCGACAAGCCCGTCACAGACATTGCTTTGTCGCAGGCGGCCTGCGACAAAGCTGTCACAGACAGCGACCGGCCTGCGACAAAGCGCACCGCCTGCGACGAGCTTTGTCACAGGCCGTGTTTTCTGTCACAGGCGGCCTGCGACAAAACAACTGTTCTGTTGTAGTGATAGGGTGATGTTGTATACTCAAGTTCTCCACTCTAGGTGCAACCTCTTTTTGAAGAGTCTTCAAATCATATCTCACCACCTCTAAAGGATCGTCAACTTCAAATCTGCTTGAGTCTTCTACCCATGCACTATAGTCGTTTGGTGTGTCCTTAGGAGAAATATGTTCCTCAATCTCTTCCACTACCAAATCTTCTTCCCTATTAGTCACTTTCAACTCATGAGTACCATCACCATCTACTTGCTCCAAATTATGGGAATGACTTTCATTTTCCATAACTTCCTTGATGACCTTTACATTCTGAGCTATGCGGTTAACCCGAACCACATTGTCTTCCGCAATTTTCAAGATCTCCTCTATCATGGAAAGAGGTGGAGAATGTTGCTCATTCCAAATTGGTGTTCAAGTTTGTTCCTCTTGACCCCACCATTGGCGATCTCCCTCAAAAGTCTCTTAGTAGTTGTTGGATGAAGTATGATGATCATAGTATGGATTGGGAGAGGGATTCCAACCTTGATAGGTACCATCACTATGAGTTCCATGCCACGGGTTCATCATACTTGGAATCTTTCTCCCATGAACTAAATGAGGAGGAGAAAGGGTCGGTGGTTCAATAACTTGCTCAAGGCCTCGAAGTCATGCTTAGAGGCAAGTGAGTTGCCTCATGCACTACCACGGGATACCTACACACAAGCACAACAAGCACACCAACGTAACACGACAATGTAGGATAACAAAATCAAACAAACAAAGAATAAGGAAGAAAAACTAAATTGGAAGGAAGTGAATAGAACGGTCCACTACTAAATGCTTTCTTAGGATTGAGAAAGTCCCCTGCAACAGCGCCAAAAACTTGGTGTGCCAATAACCAACCAAGAAGGTACGATTACTAACACTCAAGGTCACATTCCATGAGAGCTCTCTCAAATACTAATACTCACACTCCTTGTAGATGGTCTAGACATTTAAAAAGATTTGGTTTGATCAAAGAGTTCAAGAAAATAAGCAAAACTAAACAAGTAAGCAAAACGGTTCAATTAAAGACAAAGGGAGTTCACTTGGAGGATAGTTTCATCATGCTCAAGAGGACTAATTGAACAAACATACCAATGAAGATCGGTTTGCATTCGGATGACCACGCACTTCACTTTTATAGACTTGATACACTCTCGTAGCACCAAATCCCTATCCTAATACCAGTCAACTTAGGCTCTGGCTTTCAAACTAAGTGCAAAAGGATACATTCTAGGTGTTTGATGAAATGCCAAAACAAAAAACCCTCTCTTAGGACTCTATGACCACAAGGCTAGGCACAACACTTTCGTATCAATGCCTTAACACTAGGAGATTCACCAAATAGCCTTTCGATACTTAAATGAATGAAAATCCGCATGCACACCAAGTGTTCGATAAAATATCCAAGAGAGAAATCATGTGAAAATGGTTGAAATAAGATGATCTAATCTCTTAGAACACACTCACTTCAATCCCTAGACCTACAATCTATACAATCCTAGCATTCTCATGCATCAAATCACATTGAATGAACCAATTCAAGCAAACATGGCATAAAATGGCAATAAGAACAAGTCTAGGAATCATCCTCATACAACCAAGATCAATCATGGAAAGTCTATACAATCATGCCTCTATCCTAGCATAATTACTCTACCCATCCAAGATGAACCCTAGGAACTTAGCCACACATGGCCAAGGGAGTAAACAGAAGAGAAAGAAGATTGGTCACCAAGAGCACCATTGATGGATCCTTGTGATGATCTTCAATTCTCCACTTGTAAGCACTTTTCCCAAGGTTTGTTGACTTCAATCCAAACTCCAATGGCTTCAATTTGCACCAGAAATGTCTACTAGGGTTGACGGGTGGTGGCTGATCAAGAGTGGAGTGGGAAATGTCGAAGGTGATCATGGAATGGTGAATGAATTCCCCCCTCCAATTGACAAACCTGTTGCTTATATAGGAATCCCTGGAAAAGAACCAAGTTCTCGACGAGAACTTTGAAGTTCTCGTCGAGAACATCTTTGAAAAGCACTTGGGAATTCTTGACGAGCATAATGCATAAATTCCTTCATATGTTCTCAGCGAGAACTTCTTTGAAAAACCATTGGGAAGTCACAACGAGATAAAGCCTTCAGTTCCTTAATACATTCTCGCCGAGACTCTTGTAGGTGTAGAAAACTCAAACTTGGACTGGCCTTATCTCCCTCGTCCTAGCTCCGATAAGCTCCTGTTTGATCCTATGGGCTCCTTGTCACCCGTACTACCATGCCAATGCCTGAAAATACACAAAACTACTCCAATAGACATCAAATTGGTCCACAAGTGGCCTCCGGGCAACAAAAATGCAAATTGTGTAACATGACTCTAAAAGCACACAAACCAAGGCATAACCAGATCAAATACGGGAGTTTCTTAGGCCAATCGTAGGTTCAAAACACGAGCAATAATATCACATCAAGCGTACAGGGTTGGTTACCTAAATAGTCACTAAACTTTGGCCAAATAACCCGGAAGTCACTAAACAAAAAAAATTGCTATTGACATTACCAAACTTTGACTCATTATCCAGAAGGTCACTGTTAGCTACGGACATCTATTATTCTGTCCATCCACCTACGTGGACTTGCCAACTCCACCACCACGTCATTTAAATATGCCACATCAAATTCTATCTACCCAAAATCAATCCAAGCATCCAACCAATTGCCTAATCTAACCGAAAAATAGATCTGGTCAGAAAACCAGATCTGAAACTCTCTCTCTCCAATCTCCATATCCGTCGCCTCCTCCTCCCTTACATCTCTAACCGCCGGCGTCTCCAACCCAACCAGCCAACCTGCTCTGACCCCTTCTGCGCAACACCGGATTCATCGCCACCAGACACGGCGGTGATGGCGCTAGATTCCCGCAGACGAGTCTGCGCAATCACCAGTGACTTATAAATCTCAATTATTATCTTCTCATCGTACCCCTTCACCACCTTCCTCCCAAACCCACCTCCATCTCCAATCGTGTCATCGTACCCCGCGCCACCATCGAGCCGACCATTCCGCCACCGACGGAGTTCACAAATCTGACCATCATCCTCATGTACGCGTCCCTCAGCCAGATGAACAGCTTCTTCGGCGAACCCACCTTGTTTATGAACTTCAGCTTCGGCTTAATCTTGATCTGCCACGAGTGCCACCCTCCGCCACAGTCGCCGAGCTTCGCGCGGCGGATCTTTGGACCGTGGATTCGGCGGTAGCCCTGCCTACGCAAGTAGTGCTTCATCTTCTTGTATGCGTTTACGGAGATGCCTTCCATTGTTGTGGGATTTTGATTTGAATGGGGAGATCTGTGAATCTGAGAGTTATAAAAGAAAATAGGAGAAGGGGTTGGAGCAGGGGGGCTGGTTGGTTTGGAGACGCCGGCGGTTAGAGATGTAAGGGAGGAGGAGGCGGTGGATATGGAGAAGGGAGAGAGAGAGTTTCAGATCTGGTTTTTTGACCAGATACATTTTTCGGTTAGATTGGGTAATTGGTTGGGTGCTTGGATTGATTTTGGGTAGATAGAATTTGATGTGGCATATTTAATGACATGGCGGTGGAGTTGGCAAGTCCACGTAGGCGGATGGATGGAATAATGGATGTTCATAGCTAATAGTGACCTTCTGGATAATGAGTCAAAGTATGGTAATGTTAATAACAATTTTTTTTGTTTAGTGACTTCCGTGTTATTTGGCCAAAGTTCAGTGACTATTTAGGTAACAAATCCAGCGTACAGCCTTCCTTGATGTCCCCTAGCTCCCACAGGTGTAGCATTAGTTCCCGTTCCTCGACCAGCATTCGAGGATCCTCTACTGAAACTGCCTCCTCCTCTTCCACCATAACTCCCAGACAGAGTTCTAGATCCCTACACCGACCCCACAGACTAAGTCGAAGTGGCTCTCATGGTCGATCAATTCAGACTCCTGTGTCCATGCTCACCACAGGTGAAACAGGTCACATGCGCCTACAGATGACAAGCCCCAAAGTGTGGCTTCCCACACGTGCCACACATGGGTAGCCAAGATGGCGCACCTCCCAAACGGGCCAAACCAACGCCATGAGCAGTACAAGCCACACTCTTATGACTAGGTCGGCCACAAGTAAAACAAGCCAGTACACCCCGCTGCAGAGCTGACTGACTGCCCCTGAAACCATAAGAGGAAGTTTGTGCTCTCTTAGCCGGATAGTTGTAGGTGGCCGAATGAGTAGGCGAGGCAGATGCCTTCCTTTTCTTCTCCTCCTTCTTCATGTTCTATAACCTCTCCCTTTCCAGTGCCGCCGCCTTAATCGACACCAAGCTCCCCATGTCAGCGGTGGTGACACCCTCCTGAATCTACACCCTCAGCCCATTCTTGAACTTGCTGATGAGCTTCTTCTCCCGGTTAGTCCGCTCGTCATACCACTTAGAGAGAGAGGTAAACTCTATGTAGTATGCGAAAACAGTTGATGTGATCATATTTAGTGCACTTTTAGTCCTTCATTAGCCTAGGTATCCCCCATGTTTGATCTCATTTTGCTATGATTTATAGGCCTTTATGGATGTTTTATGCAAAGTGCCCTTTTGTTGCCCGGTTGCCACTTTGAGGCCAATTCTATCTCTATTGGAGTTGTTTTCTTTGCATTTTCAGGTCTTGGCATTGAAGTACTGGTGACAAGGAGCACATAGGATCAAACGGGAGGTCAATCGGAGCTAGGACGGAGGAGATATGGACGTTGTAAAATCGAGAAAAATGCACCCTTCAACTGAAGAAGTTTTCGGCGAGAACTCTAAGTTCTCGCCGAAAACCTTAAGCCTTTTCAAACAGGAGGATTACAGGAGACGGCCGTTCGATTTATGAAGATATTTTCGGCAAAAACTCTTCAAAGTTTTCATCGAAAATCTGTGCGGAAAAGCCAAGCCGCTCGGTGTTTTTCAAAGATATTTTTGGAAAAATGTTGTGGTATTTTCGCCGAAAATACCATGCAATTCCAGCGTGCTATTTAAAGCGGCGGCGGACAAAAATTAAAGAAGATTTTACATTCTAATTTTTACACACAGCCGTCTCACTCTCTCTCTCAACTCAACAATCGCCAATCACCATTCTCCTCTCAACCAAACACCATCCCTCATCCCTTGTTGATCAACTTGAAGATCAAGGATCTAAGTGAAGTCCTCCATAGCTTGGATTGGAGCTTGAAGAGCCAAGTAGGAAGATCCTCCATGGAAGCAAGGATGGTCTCCTCTACTCAATTTCAGGTTTCTTCCATGGTTGTGCTAGGCTAGGCTTAGGTTTAGTTTAGTGGGGGATGGATCAATCTAGGATAGATGATTGATTGTATGGATTGGGTTTCTCTTAGCCATTTGTGTAAGATGATGATCCTAGACCTTGTGCTTTGTAGCCATTAGAGCTTGATTGTTCTTTTGGTATTGTTTATGTCTTTCAATACATGAGAATGATTGATTGATGTTGATCTAAGGTTGTAGGATTGTAATTGGATGATTTGAGAGATTGGATTATTCAATTACAACCATTTTAAGCTTGTTTTCCTTGTTGTCATTTTATCAAACACTTGGTGTGCATTGAGTTTTCTTTCATTTAAAGGTTGAGCGACCCTTTTGATTGCTAGACTAGTGTTATATGATTGACATGAGAGTGTCTTGCATCATTTACCTTGTGCTAGATGAATGTTAGCATAGAATTCAAGTTTTTGGCATTTCATTGAGCAAGTTAAGGCACTCCATTACCTTTGTTCACATAGTGAGAGCATGGTGCATTTTGTCTAGGAGTAGAGAGTCAATTGTGCGAGAGTTCGTTGATTCTACTTGAGTAAATTGCATGGTCATTAGTTTACACATCGTTGCTTGAGATTCAATCCAGCTTTCATGAACCTTGAGCTTGAAGAAACCCCTTGCTAAACTAAACTCCCTTCTCTCTCAATTTCACTTGTTAGTTTTTCCTTGATTGTTTATACTTTTGATTTGTTCTCTTTCAAAACCAAAACTCAATTTCAAATGTTCAGACCGTTCATGAATTTTGTGAGTATTAGCTTATGAGAGGACCTCGTGGAATACGACCTTGATAATAAATTCTTATCAACAGTCTTCTCACCCTGCTCCAACCCCAAGAAGTCCTTGGCCTTCTCCTCGCTCCAAAGATCTGGGAAAACTGATCACGAAACTCCCCCACAAACTCATTAAACTCCATCTATGGGGCATCGACTTCCACCAATCCAATGCATGACCCTTAAACAGAATGGTCATTTCCTGCACCTTCAGCCCCTCATCAAGTCCCATCTGCATGAACTTGTACTCACACTCCTGAAGCCACTACTCTGCTACCTCATGATCAGCCACCTCTCCATTTAAATCCCCAAAATTCCAACCCTTCATCAGACTTGGCTGAAACCTAGGAGATCCTCCTCCAAACCCCAATCTATCGGTGGACCTACTTCCCATAGCTTGACTAGATTCACTACAAGAGGACATTTTAAACAATTCAGTTGACCTTTCAAGAAAGAATACCAACAGTTCAAAACACAAACTTTTTCAAAACTTCCCACCCACTTTAAAATTGTTTGAAAACCCCTGGAAAGTCGGCCCTAACCGATGTCTAGTCCCCTCTCCCTACGAGGTTAATTACTCCCCAAAGTAAGGAGACGATCGACTAGTACAACAACAACTAACTAGGCTCTGATACCATTTGTAACACCCGACCCGAATCGACCCAGTGAAACCCATGGTTGAACCGATTATGAGCATTACTAATAAAAGTCAACATAATTAGAACCGGCTGGCCTCTAAGGTCCCTGAACCCGTTGGGGTATGCTGCTTTCTCGTTGCTACATCTTTTTTCTGCTCTATTGTGTTTTCTAATAGAAGTCGGTGAATCCTCTAAGTCGGGTGAGGCTCCAATAAAGTCATGGTATGTGATGGTCTACGATCCGGCCTTGGATCTCAAGTTCATGGAGATACCTGCTTCTGCTCGTGTCGGTGATATCCTGAAAATACCTTCAGCGATTCTACGTAAAGAAGCTGAGAGAATTAGGTCTGCTATTGTGGCTCAATTTGTTGGGTCCCTCCCCTCTTTCGTGTGATTGCAAATATTGCGAATAGGCTATGGGGATATGAAGGGCCAGTGTTGGTTTCTAAGTACTTGGAGTCGTGCTTCCTTTTCTAATTCTCATCGATTAGGTTATGTGACTGGATTCTTAGCCGATCGTGGCATATTCACAACTCTGCCATGTTCTTTAGGCGGTGGGAGAAGGCTATCCAGCCTTTATACCTATCGGCTAAGAATACTCCGGAGTGGATTACATTCAAGGATGTTCCCCCAAACGTTATCTCAGTGGAGGGTATTAGTTGGATTTCCAGCCTGATTGGTAAGCCAGTTAAGCATTTTATGAGGGAAGGTCTGAATCTGAAAGTTGTGTTCTGAGAGATAGAGTGGTGCCTTGCCCGGTTAAGATTGGTCTTGAGTTCGATGATGGCGAGGTATGCTCGATTGAAATAGAGCATGTGAAGGCTAGGGAGTATACTGGAAAGCAGCAAACTGTCTGGCTACCTAAGGATACTGGTGTAAGTAATGGGGTCGGTGCAGAAGCAGGCAATGGGGACAAAGCCATTGTGGTGGATAACCCACCTGGTTCGGCCGAGCTCCTGGTTGAAAACCAGGTCCAACAAGTTATGCCGGATGGAGGAAGTGCAATAGTTGCTTCTAGCAAGACGAGTAAGAGGAGGCAAAACATACAGAAGTAGAAAATAGCTAAGAAAGCTTTAGTACTGGAAGGTATCCAGCTCCAAAGTGTTGCTTCTGCACCTCCAAGTAGAGGGACAAAAGTACCTGGGGTGATGCCTGCCTCTATGCCTCAGTCTGTAAGTGTTTTTGGGATCGATCCTAGTCTTGGCAATGTGGAAGGGATGGACACACCAACGTCTGAGGTCGATTCTCAACTAACTGCATGTGCATCAGATAAGGGCTCTTTGATTGTTGAGGTTAGTAAATGGACTTATGAGGATGAACGAGGCTATCTTGAGGGTAAAGATGTGAGTAAGAAGGTTGTTATAATTTCTTTTGGGCCAAGTAAGGAAGCAGTGAAGCATGTCTCTGATATTAAGACGAAGTTTAAAACAAGGAAGAGATGAAATTTTGGATTTGGAATACGAGAGGGTTCAAAAAAAAATGTAAATATAGTGTTGTTTTAGAGTTTATTAAGCTTTCCAAAATTGACGTGGTTGCAATTTTAGAGCCTAGAGTGCGTTTGGATCAAACCTTGAAGCTTTTTAATGATAGGTTTCCATGGTGGAACGACGAGTTTGCTTTTGTTGGAGATTTAGGTAAAATTTGGTTGCTATAGAGAGATGATTTCCCTATTTCTATTTTGGAGTGCTCTAGCCGCTTTATCCCTTTCAGAGTTGATCTTCAGAAGGTTTTCTTTGGTAAATTGGTGTATGGACCTAATGATGCCAATGAGAGAAGGCTGACTTATAGATCAATCAAGATTCTCAAATAAGTTGATGTCCCCTAGTTTGTTGCAGGGGATTTTAATGCGTATTTGGATGTTGCTTAGGCCTTCCCCATTCCTTCTTCCTTTGAGAGCATGGAGGATTTCAGGGAGTTCATGGCAGATTGTAAGTTACTTGACCATGTTTCTTCAGGTCCTCAGTATACATGGATCAATAACAGAAATGATGGATTAGTTTCTCGAAAATTGGATAGAGTGCTTGTAAATGTAGCTTCGCATGCTAATTTTTCTGATAGCAAAGTGGAAGTGGTGCCCTCTACAAAGTCAGATCATTGTGCCCTCTTCCTTACCAATGATTGTGACTCAGTTTCTGACCCTAAAAATTTCCAGTTTTTCTCTTTTTCGATCAAACACCCTGATTATAGGGCACTTGTTCGATCAGTTTGGGCAATGAGGATTAAGGGGAGCAGTTATTACATTCTTTATGAGAAGTTGAGAAGATTGAAGTATAAGTTGAAGAAGCTGAATAGAGAATGTTTCTAATCTCCATGGTAGAGTGAGGGTTAAGAAAGAAGAGTTGACTAACTTGAAGGCTGATGTTTACTTTAATCCTACTACTGCTAGCTTAGTTTGTTTGCTGGTTTGTGATGCTGAGTATAAGAGGCTAAAGATGATGAGGAAAGTTGCTCGAGGCAGAAAGCAAGAGTTAGTTGGATCAAACTTGGTGATCAAAACTCTTCTTTATTCTACAATTATGTGAAAGCAAGACACGCTGTAAACACTATCAGGCAAATTAAGGACAAAGAGGGGGTAGTGGTTGATGGGACTCCTGGAATTGCTAAGGTTGTTGTAGATTTCTACAAAGGACTCCTTGGGGAGATCACTGAGGTATATACTTGATGAACTTGCAGAACAGGGTATCAAATAACTACTAAGCTAAAAGCTAAGTAGATCGTATTCCATGGGTCTTCTAATAATTGTCTACTCAAATGTAAAGGCAGATTACTCAGGTTTAAACACTTTGTACATGGTGCGAGTTCCACGACTTCTATTCTAGAAATGCAGGTAAATTAAAAACTAAATTAGACGACATATTGAAAGATTGGTTGACTTAACAAAGATGACAGACAAGCTTAGATTTCGAATCCCCCTTCGATCACCAAAGCATTGGCAATCAACAGACCAGCGGTTTTCAATTCTAAGACACCACCATAACTCCTTACCCGTAGGTTTAAGACAGGTGAACGTTCGCTCTATCCGATCTAGCTACCAAGATTAATTAGCCGCTCGAGTACGGTGGCTTCTTGCGATGACTAAACTAACTGGTGGAATTACTAACGATTTATGAGTTACTCTTGAAGTGGATTAACCCTAACTGGTTCCTACAAAAGGCACACTCCAATGAATAGGTTAATTGTTGTTTTGGTGTTTTAAAGTGACGCGAACATTCGCTACTATCCTCAGCTTAACAAGAATCTAATCTAGGTGATCAAGCCATACAAGAAACACAAACAACGAAGAACAAACCAAACATGCAAGAGAAACTGATTGAACTTTGAATCTAATCACCGCCGATCCGTGACCGCTTTAAAGCCCTGGGTCACTTAGGGTTCATCTAGTATAAGCTCTACGAGTTTAGCTACTCATGTTGATAACAACAGAAATAAAGACAGAAACAAAGTTCCTCATGAAAAGGAAGAACGGATGGAAACTGTAAAACCTAATTAAGACGACTCTGGCAAAGCTCCTCTCTCTGGTAATCTTCACTCATAACTCCGAGTCTCCGAGGTGAAGAGATGGTGTCACAATCTCTTCCTAGCTCTTCAAACTCTCAAAACTCTATTCTCTCGAACTCCTTAGGTCTGGAACTTGTGATAAGTTGTATATGAAAAAGTATGTTTCTTTTTGAGCCGCCAGTTATTATTTATACTTAACCCTTTCCCGGCTGGATTAGGTTTAAGGTTTTCGGCGAAAACTTAAGGACTTTTCGCCGAAACTTCTTTGAAAAGGTTGGCTCCGATCGACTGTTCTCCTGTGGTGTTTTTATCCAGAGTTTTCGGCGAAGACTTTGACTTCTCGTCGAAAACTTCTCCTTCAACGCTCTGACGGTTTCTTCTTGGATTTTCGTCGAAATCTTTAGGTCTTTTCGGTGAAATCTTCTTTGTAAAGCTGGGCAAGATTTGTGTTGACTTGATTGACTCCTTGGATCGATTCTGGTGTGATTCCTTGAGGCTCCAATGCCTTAGACACGTCCTTGGTTACATTATCTGACGGTAAAAACTTGTGCTATCACAAAAATCGCTAGAAAATCATCAAATAGACCCAAAACGGGCCAAAGTAACCAAAATGGCACGAGCAGTTGAGTGAATATTCGTTATTCTACCCTAAAAACCAAGTCTTAAGAAAGGAAAAGTCTCTTAAATGGGGCTGAAAATCACGTCAAATGGAGTGTCATCAAATACCCCAAACTTAAGCTTTTACTTGTCCTCAAGCAAACTGAATAGAAAACGCTCATGTTCACAAATGATAAGATCGGTAAAATTGAAGATCAAGCATACACAACGAATTATTAGACAGCTACTTCCAGAACAAGAAACCTAACATGCATACCGATCAGCCAAACAACCTGGTCTCACTAAAAACTGCACACGACAAGAAGCAAACACCAATCATGCACGAATTTGACCTGACCAGCTAGACTCCTCACACAGATAGTATTTGGTACAAGGGAAACTCTCATTCTCTGTGTTTAGGGACGTGTTTGTGCTCTCAATCATTTTCTGTTACTGAATTCTGTCATAGGTTTGCAATTCGACCACATCTCCACCACTATGACAACACGAGTAACTAGTCAAGAAAGAATTCCCTGCTTAGGATTGTAACGAATTCTACACTACAAGGGTTTATAATCAGATGGATTATGGGAATGTATGATGATGGCTTTGGTGCGGTGTAGCTTTCGACTAACTTCCCTTGAATCCAGCCTATAGCTTCCTACCGTTTAACCAAATACGAGTGGAATAGTGTACGCTCGTCCTATGATACCCTCAAGCAACCTAGCACTTTATTCTGCATAAATTTTTTCTGATTTTTTTGCTATTACATTTTCTTTTGACTTCGTTCTTCCACATGTAGGGAGAAGAACGTTATTGAACTAAACTATAAACTTGAAACTTTTTCTAAATTTTCAAATTTTCTTTCTTTTTCTTCTTCTTTTTTCTTTGTGCCAATTTTCTTTTAGTTGCTAGAGGGGTTTACACGTTTGGACGTAATAGCTAAGACCAACTGTTTAATGGCTATAGGCAGGTTACCACAAACCGACTTCTGGTAGGCTAATCTAGAACTACAACCATAGGGGATCAACGGGGAATGAAAGAATGGGGATTGGCTGTAATGTATATCGAACCGAAAGAAAAGGCCAAGCTCAAGGGTTTAAACCTAATGGATTTAACGTTAGGTAGGCTATCTAGCTTAGTAGCTGAATCTAGGTGCCCCTATCATTCTAGAACTCGTGTCATCGTGTGGTTTCGAATAGGTCTCATGCAAATTCTAACTCATTCAAGAAACAGAAAACCACTTAAAACGAATTGAAATTGCAAGTTATGTGCAATGGATCAAAAGCTCACAATTGGTTTGCTAGTCAGATTCGGTCATTTTCATGCAATCAAAACGACAAACTACAAGTGTGATTTTAAAAATTATGTTTTGACCAGGCAACTTAGCATCAAAGTAAACAAGTTGGTTTGCAGGTTTTAGGTTAAGCAGTCTAAGCATCATTATGACAGTTTGAACAACAACTTAACATAAAAAATCAAGAACCGAGCAATGCTAATGCTAGAGAGACTGGAAAGGCACCACGAAACACATAAAACACAAATAAGGGAAATCAAGGTCATGCAAGGTTCTCTAGCATCCTACCCCACACTTAAACCGTTATGTGTCCTCACGGGACTAAACTAAAGTGGAGAGTAAATAGAAGAACCTGGACCGAGATGATCGATGTAGGAGATGAGCAGAGGACTTCGGAGTGGGAAGGGAATCTACCAAAATTCTGCCTACAAAACAAAAACAAACAAAAGATCAAAAGGAAATTGGGACAAGTGTCCCGAATCCACACAGAAAAAAGTTGGATCGAAATCCGAAAAGAATAAATAAAAGAAAGGACAAGGAAGAGGATACAACCCGATCACTGCTGGTCAGGTGCATCGGGAGGTGGGAAATGGAAGAAGGTCGCGACCCGCTGCTGCCACACAAGTTGCGCCTCATACCTCTCATCCTGCACACGCATGTGCCTCTGAGTAATAAGCCATCGGGAGTCTTGGGTGGCGTTGTCCTCCACTCACCACTCCTGGAGTTGATCTAGCATCTCACCAAAGTCTCCTGGAGGCGGTCGGGGATGTGGATGAGGCATCTGGAATGGATCCTGAAGGGCGGCTGCTGCTGATATGCATACCCCGCAGATGGCTATTGTGGGGGTATCTGGTGGTGAAACTCCTGCTCTGGCTGGGGCTGCTGCTCCTCAGAATCATCTTCGTCCTCTGACTTGACCTCTTGATGCAGAGGTGGGACTGCCGGATCTTGTGGACTGTAGTCCAATTGGATGTCGTACTCGACGGCTAAGTCTCCACCAATAGTCTGTACTACGTGGCGCGTGACGTCAAGGTCCCAAGATTGGTTGAGGCCAAGGTTGATGATGAGGCGACCAACGAAGTTGCCGCCAAGGAGGGTGCGGGGTGCCTTTGTCGATTTCGTCTTCTGGTGGAAGAGGCGTGCAAGCACCCAACCCCGATGAAGGTGGTTGCCCTCTCGGATGGCACGAAGTAATAAGAGCTCCTCTCTACTGATGTGGTGGCAATCCTTCTCTGGAGCAATCAAAAGAGATCTACGTCAAACAATATGGATAAAACAAAAGAGAGGGTGAGAGAGTGACTTGACGGAGTTATGAGCCTGGTCCGAGCACCTGGTACTCCTGTGATGTGGCTCCAGAGCGCGTCATAATCCAAGCCTTTGCCCGAGTTATCCTCCCAACCGAGGTGGTGGCCTCGATAGTGCTCTGGTGGAATGCCGAGGTGGTCAGTAAACTCGTCGTATGTAAGGTCTCTGTGCACCCCACCGAGATAGAAGGAAATGACCTTCTTGTGCCGCTTCGCCTTGTGCTCATCAAGCTCGAATGTAGCCCAGAATTCCTGGAGAACGAGGTAGGGGAAGTCGTCAGCAATGGTGGACAGCTCCAGAAGACCTGCAGCTACCAAAGAGGCGTGCACGTTCCTGTGCCAATCCTCGTCATACTCGAAGAGGGACTCTAGAGAGAGTGGTCGCACGTCAGCTTTGTGGGTGTGCTGGACTCTCTGGTAGCACTGAAAGTAATGATCCGGTAGGCGGGCAATGGTGGAGTGGTGCCCGAGGTGGTCTGGGAATGCTGGAGAAGGACCATGGATGGCGAGAGTGACTGAAGCAGGTGCTCTGGAGCTAGACCCGGTGTCTGGTCTGGCCTTCGTCAGTCGCTCCCTATCTACATCCCTAGATTATAACAATGAATGGAACCAGACTAGTCAAACTAAGCACCTACCCCACACTTAGTCGAAAAACTCAATTTCACAAAGAAATGAGGAAAACCAAGTGGGGGTAAGCAAAGCGAGTAACCGGTAGGCACAAATGGTCAGAGCACACATATAAGATCAGCTATAGTGTCATAATCACAAACTGAGTTCATAGGTCAGTCCGACATTTCAAAAAGTCAACATTATAGCAAATGGAACCCTAGCCATGGCAATTTATGAGCACTAAGCATTGAATCATTACATAACATGGTCTCAGAATACAAACACAATGATATGAATTTCAATGAGGAAGCATGGCAGCCAAATGAGCAGCAACAGTTCATGGTCAAACCGACATTTCAAAACGTCGACACCGCAAAAGAATTAAGCTTTAAGCATAGCAATTCATGGCTAAATGACATTATATTTCAGCATAGGTCTCAATAAACATGTTATATTAGTCCAAAGCAATCAATTCAACAAAATTCTGAAGAAACGGTCCGCACGCAAATTGAGGTAAACCGAAAAGTCAACCTAAGTCAACCCTGACGAAATTCAACCTTCTATATGTCAAAAGAATCATAATGAAAAACCCAGTAACTTACCTTGAAGTCATGGTGGGTGAAAGTGAACGGGAGAAGAGGAATCGGTGAAAAACTTGAAAAATTAGGTTTTGGCGGAACTGAAGCTCTAGAGCTTCGATTCGAACGATCTATAGCTCGAAGTGATTAGGGGAGGGAGAGGGATTGAGTGGCGGCGGTCGGCGACGGCGATGGCGGCAGAAAATGGCGGTGGCGGTTGGATGGAAGGTGTCGGCGATTTTCATTTTTAAATGGGAGAGGGGAGTTTTTGTTTTTGGTCGAAAATGAGGGAGGAGAGAGGAAGTGAACCGGAAAAAATAAAAGAAAAGGGGGAAAATTTCTTGGATTTTTCTAAAAGTTTTCGGCGAAAAGAGGCACAAGTTTTTGCTGAAAATTTGCTATAAAACTGTCTGCCGGATTTCAAATTGAGTTTTTGCCGAAAAGTATGAAACTTTTCACCGTAAAGTTTGTTAAAAACTAGTCAGAAAACACAGTGGGTTTAAAAGGGGAGTTTTCGCTGAAATGAGTGCAAGTTTTCGGCGAAAACTTTGACCTGTAGTTTAAAAACATTTTCGCAATTCCGGCAAACTTTGGAAAATCAGGACTAATTTAACAAAAATTGGAACAATCTCAAACAACTTGGAATTGAACCGAGGACACATAAATCAGACACAAAAAATAAGAAATCATGCAAAAGACACTTTTGGCTCCCCCGAACCGACTCTAAAACACGGAGTTGGACACAAACTAAAAACTGACTCCAGCCGTGGGTTGCCTCCCACGAAGCGCTCTTGATTAACGTCCTTGAGCTGGACAATACCTGGACGGTGTTAGGAGACATACCAACTCAGGATCTCCTTTACGCTTGCGTTGGAATTCATGAAATAGAGCTTCGGGCTACCTCCGGTGAGCGTGAATTTCTTCCTGTTAGCATGAATGAGCTTGGTACGTCCATCGGGAAGATAGCTGGCAATCTTGAACGGCCCGAACAGTTCTCATGAGCGATCATCCTTTGCCAGTGTGACGGTAGAGGGAATGAGGACAGTCGGCTTCATCTTTTCTTTAGCCTTCGGCTTCATTTCACCGGGATCTGTGATCTTTGGTGCTTCCTTGGGAGACGCTCTCGGCTTCTCCTTCTTTACTGGCTTCTGCGCCGGTGGCTTGACGAGAATCGGTGTTGCAATTGGCTCGGAAGAGGATGGCGGAGCAACTGGCATCCAGACCATTCTAGTCTTCTTTTGATTCTTCCTCTTTAGCCCGCCAGGATCTCTGCTTGGTGATGATTGAGAAGAGGAGGCTTTCAGTTCCTTCTTCTTCTGCGGCTTCTGTGTTGTGGGTCTGGTCTTCTGCTTGATGACCTGTTCAGCACCTGTGACAACAGACTTTGGAGAAACACTGGAAGTCAATCCCACAGTTTCAACAGAAAGACAATGAGCTTCTTCTTCCTTAGGGATGTATTTCATACCAACCTTGAGGCAGAACGTTATCGTATCCTTACCAACCCTCAAGGTCAAAGAACCACTCGGGACATTGATTTGCATCCCGATTGTTGCCATGAAGGGTGGACCTATAAGGATAGTAGAATCCTCCTCTCGAGTATCTATAACCACAAAATCAGCTAGGAAAGTAAAAGGACCACATCGAGTGACAACATCTTTAATTTCTCCCTAGGCGTTTTTAATGATCTATCAGCAAAAAAAAGTTGCATGCTAGTCGGTTTAAGTTCTCCTAGATTCAACTTTTTGAACAAACTCATAGGCATGACATTTATGGAAACACCTAGATCAACCAAGCTATGTTCTATCTCAATATTATTAATTACAAGAGGTGAAGTAAAAGAACCAGGATCGGGACACTTAGCTGGGTATGGCGAGGAAGGCTTCTTACTACGGATGGTAGAGCATTCTTCTTTGTTTCACCACATGTCGGTCTCGATCCTTGCGTTTGGTAGCAAAGCATTTGGGAAGGGAGGCTTCTCATAGTATGGAGCAAGAGGAGGATCGTAGTCCTTTGGGGCCTCCTCCTTTGCTATCTTCTTCTCCGGAACTTCAATGGCCTTGAATGGATTAGAAGAAGTATGAACAGGTGAGCTCGTCGGACTTTGAATAGAGACCATCTTTGTCTGCTCCTTCCTTGGATTTGGCTCGGTTTGGCTTGGGAGCTGGCCAGAGGGGCGACCATTTGCTAGCATGTTGGATATCTGGTTCACCGCATGCTCTATTCTTTGTCCGGAAGCGATTTGTTCTTGGTTGAGGAGAGCTTGGGCCTTGAACTGACTATCATGATCATCAAGTCTGGTGATAATCTGATGGAGGTTCTTGTCAAGATCATTATCCTTGTTGTCTTTCTAATGTTGTTGTCCTGTATACGTGTTGTTCAACTATTGATTCTGGTGATTGCTAGGAGTTGTTCCATAGTTTCCTTTATTTCGGTGAGGTGGCTGGTAGATGCCTTCAGTTGGATTGTTTGGCTTCTGATCCCAGAGTGAACTAGCTGGTCGGTTATTCTGATTCTGACCTTGGTTCTGGTTGGCACTGACATTATAGGGAGGTCGCTCTTGGAAATTTCCCTGTTGTCTGTAGTTGCGGTAGCCAACATAACCTTGTTGATTGTTATTAAAGCCTTGAGAGATGAAGTTGACTTCTTCGATAGACTAGACTTTTGCCTTGCCAAAGTTCTGGCATCGTCCTCCGTTATGAGCACAAGCTCCACACCACTCGCAATCAGCTACAAGAACGGAGGCTGATGGCGGCTTAATATAGGTGTAGTAGACTTCTTCAGATGCTTTTCAACTTCTGCTTTAATGGTTGCTTCAAGATCGAGCTTGCTTCTTGATTCTTCTGATTGTCGTTCCCAGTTCCTTGACTTGGAAGCATAGTTTTCAAAATGGAGAATAGCAGCTTCAGGTGTGAGGGTAGTACAATCCCCTTCAGCTAGGGAATTGACCCATTTAGTAGATTCTTCACGAAGACCTCGAGCAAAGATTTCAGCTAGCTGTCTCTGCTCAAAACCATGGTGAGGACAGTTATAGAGAAGTTCTTGGAATTCATTCACTACAAGAAAAAGGAACTCTAATAGTGGATTGGCCGCTGTTACTTAGATTTAACGGCGGACGCGTGTCCGCTGTTAGGTTTACTAACGTAAGCCTATCTAACAGCGGATAAGCGTCCGCCGTTAAACCTAACAGCGGATAGCTTTATATCCGCTGTTAAATCTAACAGTGGATTAAACATATAACAGCAGATAAAATCCGCTGTTAGTGTTCCGATTAGAATTAAAAAAAA
The DNA here is from genome assembly GCA_034768395.1 of Linum lewisii. Taxonomy (NCBI): domain Eukaryota; kingdom Viridiplantae; phylum Streptophyta; class Magnoliopsida; order Malpighiales; family Linaceae; genus Linum; species Linum lewisii. The sequence goes on from CM068297.1 coordinate 44,939,072, forward strand.
TTACAGAAACCTGCTCACCGGAGCAGGTTTCCACAGTTCTTCCTCCTCTTCTTCTTCTTCCTTCTTCTTTCTTCTCCTTCCTTCCTTCTTCTTCTTCTTCTTCTTCTTCTTCTTCTTTCTCCTTCTTCTTCTTCTTCTTCTTCTTTCTCTATTCCAGATCTTGATTCTCTATTCTCCTTCTTCTTCCTTCTCCTTCTTCATGATCTGATGTTCTTCTTTCTTCTTCTTCTTTTGCCTTCTCATTCTTCATCTTCTGTTCTTCTTCTTCTTCATCTTTTGTTCTTCTTCTTCATCTTCTATTCTTCTTCTTCTTTTTCTTTATCTTTTGCTCTTTTTCTTCTTCTTTTTCTTCTTTATCTTCTGTTATTTTTCTTTTTCTTCATTTTTCTCTCTTTCTTCTGCTTCCTTCTCTCTCCTTCCTCTTCTTCTTCTTCCTTCTTCTTTCTTCTCCTTCCTTTTTCTTCTTCTTCTTCTTCTTCTTCTTCTTCTTCTTCTCCTTCCTCCAATTCCGTAGATGTGCAAATTATGGAAATAAAAATAAATAAATAAAATAACAAAACACGGATTGGTTGGGGGTGGGCACACGGATTGCCACATCGGCAATCTTTAACGGCGGATTTCCTAACAGCGTATATAATTCGCTGTTAGGTTCCCACCGAAAATTTTGAATTCCCGCGTGGGTGGGTTATTTTAGCGCCTGCTGAATTTTCTTTCTAACAGTGGATAATATCCGCTGTTAGCTTTCCCCCCAAAATTTCACATTCCCGCGTTGGCAGGATTTTTTGGCGCCTGCTGAATTTTTATTTTAACATCGAATACCTAACAGCGGATGTATGACCGATGTTAGCTAACAGCGGATGTTTAAAAATCCGATGTTAAGAAGTTAAATCTAACAACGGATTCCTGACCGCTGTTAGAGTTTCGATGTTAGGAGGTAATTTTCTTGTAGTGATTCCAAGTGTCATATAAGCTTGCACCTTCCTTCTGGAAAAATCTAGAGATGTTGTCCTTGAAGGCGGTTGTTCTTGAGGGAGGGAAGTACTCTTCCACGAAGTCTTGAGCAAGAGTATCCCAATCTGTGTAGTAACCGGGTGGCTTGCCAGTGAGCCACCTCTTAGCTGCGCAATTAAGAGAGAACAGGAAGGCTCTCAAACATAAGGTGTTCTTGTCGAGATTCCCATTCTTGAAAGTCCCGCAAAGATCAATAAAATCTGCCAAGTGAGTGCACAGATTGTCAAGTGGCCTGCCTTCAAATTATAGATCCCTAGAGATCATGGTCAAGAAAGGAATCTTGATCTCATAGTTAGGATCTCCGTTGATGCGTGGCACGGCGATAGAAGATCAAACGCTAGTCGCGCTCGGCTTGTTGTAGTCAGCTAGACTCTTTGGTGCAGCCAGTGGTGGTGGTGGTGGTAATTGATCACCCATCCTAGAAGATGGAGGGGGTGAGAGTGATGCGGTTGATGAAGCGTATGAAATTGAAGATGAGGAACTCTACTTCGGTTCCTCGATCTTAATTGGCGTGAAGGATGATGGAGGTGGATCGATCCAGCCTTTATTCGGAATTTGTGGTCGCTTCGGCAAAGTAGAGCTACCCGGTCTCTCTACACTCTTAGCCTTGTCAGTCTTGGTTAAGGAGCGCGTGAGAGGGCGGTGATGCATAAACCTGTAGACAACCCACAAATGACAAAAACAAGCACTACCGGTGTAAAATCGAAGTGGATGGAAATATGAAAGATGGAAAGTAGAAGAATAAAATGCCAGTTCTTCCTTCAAACAATGAAAAGAAGTCCCCGACAATGGCGCCAATTTGATGAACTTGCAGAACAGGGTATCAAATAACTACTAAGCTAAAAGCTAAGCAGATCGTATTCCACGGGTCTTCTAACAATTGTCTACTCAAATGTAAAGGCAGATTACTCAGGTTTAAACACTTTGTGCGTGGTGTAAGTTTCATGACTTCTATTCTAGAAATGCAGATAAATTAAAAACTAAATTATACGACAGATTGATAGATTGGTTGACTTAACAAAGACGACAGACAAGCTTAGACTTCGAATCCCCCTTAGATCACCAGAGCATTGGCAATCAACAGACCAGCGGTTTTCAATTCTCGTTCAATCAATTCTAAGACACCACCATAACTCCTTACCCTTAGTTTTAAGATTGGCGAACGTTCGCTCTGTCCGATCTAGCTACCAAGATTAATTAGCTGCTCGAGTACGGTCGCTTCTTGCGACGACTGAACTAACTGGTGGAATTACTAACGATTTATGAGTTTCTCTTGAAGTGGATTAACCCTAACTGGTTCCTATGAAAGGCACACTCCAATGAATAGGTTAATTGTTGATTTGGTGTTTTAAAGTGAGGCGAACATTCGCTACTATCCTCAGCTTAACAAGAATCTAATCTAGGTGATCAAGCCAGACAAGAAACACAAACAATGAAGAACAAACCAAACATGCAAGAGAAACTGATTGAACTTTGAATCTAATCACCGCCGATCCGTGACCGCTTTAAAACCCTGGGTCATTTAGGGTTCATCTAGTCTAAGCACTACGAGTTTAGCTACTCATGTTCATAACAGCATAAACAAAGACAGAAACAGAGTTCATCATGAAAGGAAGAACAGATGGAAACTATAAAACCTAATTATGACGACTCTGGCAAAGCTCCGCTCTCCGATAATCTTCACTCCTAGCTCCCAGTCTCCGAGGTGAAGAGATGGTGTCACGATCTCTTCCTGACTCTTCGAACTCTCAAAACTCTGTTCTCTCGAACTCCATAGGTCTGGAACTTGTGATAAGTTGTATATGAAAGAGTATGTTTCTTTCTGAGTCGCAAGTTATTATTTATACTTAACCCTTTCCCGGCTGGAATAGGTTTAAGGTTTTCGGCGCAAACTTAAGGACTTTTCACCAAAAACTTATTTGAAAAGGTTGGCTCCAGTCGACTGTTATCATGTGGTGTTTTTATCTAGAGTTTTCGGCGAAGACTTTGACTTCTCCCCAAAAACTTCTCCTTCAACGCTCTGACGATTTCTTCTTGGATTTTCACCGAAATCCTTAGGTCTTTTCAGTGAAATCTTCTTTGTAAAGTTGGGCAGGATTTGTGTTGACTTGATTGACTCCTTGGATTGATTATGGTGTGATTCCTCGAGGCTCCAATGCCTTAGACACGTCCTTGGTTACATTATCTGACGGCAAAAACCTGTGCTATCACAAAAACACTAGAAAATCATCAAATAGACCTGAAAGGGGCCAAAGTAACCAAAATGGCACGAGATAGAGCAGTTGAGTGAATATTTGTTATTCTACCCTAAAAACCAAGTCTTAAGAAAGGAAATGTCGCTTAAATGGGGCTGAAAATCACGTTAAATCGAGTGTCATCAATACTCATTCCCTGGGCTCTATTATTAAGGATAGTTTGTGTGATTCCCAGCAGAAGAGATTGTTAAACCTATTAGTCCTTAAGAAGTAAAAGCAGCACTATTCAGTATGCCAAATGAAAAAAATTCAGGCCCCGATGGGTTTAGTGTTGTGTTCTTTAAAGATAGTTAGAGTTTAGTGGGGGATGACCTTATTGCTGCTACTCTGAGTTTCTTGGACAAGGCTTATATGCCCTCGTTTGTTAGTTATGTTGCCGCTGATGATATTAGGCACTTTCGACCAATTTCCTGTTGCAATATTGTTTATAAGGTTGCTACTAAAATTCTGACAACTAGGTTAGCTGTTGTGTTGCCATCAATTGTTAGCCCGAACCAAACAACTTTTACCTAAGGGAGAAACATTGGAGATGGGATAAGGCTGGCCCATGAGTTACTTAGTACATATAAGACTATAGGTATTTCTCCTAGATGTGCTATTCAGATTGATCTTATGAAAGCTTTCGATTTAGTGGAATGGCCCTTTATATTGCAAGCAATGAAAGTTATGAATTTCCCGGAGGAGTTTGTGAATTGGATAGCCGTCTATTTTGATTCATCGATGCTGTCAGTAAAGGTTAATGGAACTCAGAGTGGCTACTTCCCTGTCAAACGCGGATTCAGACAGGGGATCCGGTCTCCCCAATTTGTTTGTGCTCGCAATGGAAGTGCTAAGTTGCCTATTTGATAAAGCTGCTGCAAAAAGCATATTTGCTTTGCATCCTCAGTGTAATGGTATTAGCCTCACTCACCTTAGTTTCGCAGATTACCTCCTTGTGTTTACAAAGGCCAATAGTGAAGTTGTCAAAGCTGTTACTCATGTCCTTAAAGAGTTTCATCTGCTTTCAGGGCCTCAAATTCAACCCAGAGAAAAGTCAGATATATATGGCAGGAGTAAGTGAGGAAGTTGCTGATCTTATTACAAGTTCTTCTGGCTTTAATAGAGGTCTTTTTCCCTTGAAGTACCTAGGTGTACCTCTCACCTTAGGGAAGCTAAGGAGGAAAGACTGTAAAGTCTTGTTTGATAAGATAACAAAGCTAAGAAATTGTCGTACGCAGGGAAGTTGTAGCTTATTAACTTAGTCATTCAGGGGACTCTGCAATACTGGATGGTTGTGTTTATTCTACCCAGTAGCTTTATTAGAGATGTGGTGGAGCGTGTAACAGGTTTCTTTGGGGGAAAGAGGATACTCGAAGACCTAAGGTTGCTTAGAATCATGTAACTAAGCCAACGATGGAGGGTGGCTTGGGTGTAAAAGATTTACGAAGCTGGAAATTAGAGAATGCCATAAAGCACATCTAGCAGATCCTAATGAAATTTGGTTCGCTATGGGTTGCCTAGATTGGCTATTATAGGATCCATCATGGGGTTTTTGGTTGATCACTTCAAAAGTAGGTTCCTGGCACAAGCGCAGGCTGCTGAAGCTGAGAAGTCTTATTCGCCCTTATATATTTGTAGATGAAGAAGGTGAATTGTTATGGGATAATGGTTATTCTTGCAAGCTAACATGGTTCTGGGAAACTATAAGTCCTAGGGCTGATGTTGTGACTTGGTATAACTATGTGTGGACAGGCTATCATATCCGACGTAAAGCGGTTGTGGCGTGGCTTATTGTGACAAATAGAATCATGACAAAGAATAAGGTAAAACATTCGGATCCACTTGTAGATGCTATTTGTGTGCTGTGTTCTGATGTAGAAGAAAGCAGAGAGCACTTGTTTACAAAATGTCCCTTCTCAAAGTCCATTCTTTGCAAAATTCTTCCCTAAATATAATGGACTGACGTTTGAGGATATGATTAATCGCTGTTGCAGCTTGGGAGATGCGGTTGAAGGGAAAGCAAAGAAATTGCTTTGGAGACTTTTCCTTTGCAGTATTTGGCAGGAACGGTGTGTCCGAATTTTTGGAGATGGAAAGTGTAGTACAATTATAGATATTATAGAAAGCACAAAAAGGGACCTTTTAGCTTATTCTAAGAATCATGTCAATGAGGGTAGAATATCTAGCATTGTATATATAGGTTTCTCTCCCGTAGTTTCTATACTATTATTCCTTCTTTTGGTGAATATAACAAAGCTCAATTCATTAAAAAAAATAAGTGATGTGACTTTAATCAGTGCATTTTAAGCTTATGAATGACCTATGATATGCCCGTATTTATTCGCGAAATGACATGATTTATATGCGTTTATTGAATTTTTGTGCTAAGTGTCATTTTGTTGTCCGGTTGCCACTTTGGAGCCATAATTCGTGGGCTATTGGAGCTTCTCTATGCATTTTCAGGATCTGGCTTCAAAGTACGGATAACAAAGAGCGCATAGGAGCAAACGGGAGGTCATTTGGAGGCCGGACGAGGGAGATGTGAGCCTTGCAAGATCGGGTTTTCTGCAGAGTGCAGGGGGTGCACGCCGTGCAGATGTGCACGCCGTGCAGAGGTTCACGCCGTGCACTATGCACGCCGTGCAGGGGTGCACGCCGTGCACTGCCCCCTGCACTATAAATACTCTTGATTTTGGCCATTTTGGGCAATTAGATCATACCTCTTGAACCCCAAACACATTTCACGAACCCTCAAACCCTAGAGCACGTTTTTGGAGCAATTTGAAGCCATTGGAGCTAGGATTGAAGCCAACAAACCTTGGGAGAAGTGCCTACAAGTGGAGAAGTGAAGATCATCTCAAGGAATCATCCATGGTGTTCTTGGTGACCATTCTTCCTTCTTCTTTCTTTACTCCCTTGGCCATGTGTGGCTGATTTTCTAGGGTTCCTCTTGGATGGGTAGAATAGTTGTGCTATGATAGTGGGATGATTGTATAGAACTTGCCATGATTGATCTTGGTTGTATGAGGATGATTCCTAGACTTGTTCTTAATGCCATTTTATGCCATGTTTGCTTAATTTGGTCCATTCATTGTAATTTGATGCATGAGAGTGCTTGGATTGCATAGATTGTAGGTCTAGGGATTGAAGAGAGTGTGTTCTAAGAGATTAGATCATCTCAATTCAACCATAGTTGCATGATTTCTCACTTGTGCATTTTATCGAACACTTGGTGTGCATTAGGATTTTCACTCAATTGAACTTTGATTAGTCTTTGGATGATTCTCTTAGTGTTAGAACATTGACATGAGAGTGTGGTGTCTAGCCTAGTGGTCATAGAGTCATAGGAGAGGGTTTTGTAGCTTGGCATTTCATCAAACACATTTAATGCATCCTATTTTCACTTAGTTTGAGAGCGAGAGCCTAAATTGAGTGGTATTGGGATAGGGATTAGGTGCTACGAGAGTGCATCGAGTCTAAATAAGTGAAATGCATGGTCATCCGAGTGCAAACTTGATCTTGATTAGCTTGTTCGTTCAATTATTCATCTTGAGCATGATGAAACTACCTACCAAGAGAACCCCTTTATCTTTGATTTGTTCCACTTCTTTTCTTGCTTAAACCTTGTTAGTTTTTCATTGTTTATGCTTTTGACTTGTTCTCTTTCAAAACCAAAAACTTAATTTCAAATGTTTAGACCGTTCATGAACTTTGTGAGTACAAGCTTATGAGAGGACCTCGAGGAATACGACCTTGGTAAACACGTGTTATCAAGTTTTTGGCGCCGTTGCCGGCGCCAAAAACTTGAAAACACGTGTTTACCAAGGTCGTATTCCACGGGGTTCTCTCAATGGCCTCTACTCACATTCCTCGTAGACGGTCTATTCATTTAAAATAAGATTTGGTTTGAAAGAATAACAAAAGAAAACATAAAGAAAACTAAACAAACAAAGCAAAACAAAAGGGTGCAAATCAAAGACAAAGGGGGGTTCTCTTGGTGGGTAGTTTCATCATGCTCAAGAGGTACAAATGCACAAACAAGCCAAACATGCTCGAGGAAGCAATCGAATGACCACGCAATTCACTTCTATAGACTCAATGCACTCTCGTCGCACTAAATCCCTATCCTAGAACCACTCAACCTAGGCTCTCGCTCTCAAGCTAAGTGACTAAGGATGCATTAAAGGTGTTTGATGAAATGCCAAGCTACAAAACCCTCTCCTATGACTCTATGACCACTAGGCTAGACACCACACTCTCATGTCAATGTCCTAACACTAAGAGAATCATCCAAAGACTAATCAAAGTTCAATTGAGTGAAAATCCTAATGCACACCAAGTGTTCGATAAAATGCACAAGTGAGAAATCATGCAACTATGGTTGAATTGAGATGGTCTAATCTCTTAGAACACACTCACTTCAATCCCTAGACCTACAATCTATGCAATCCAAGCACTCTCATGCATCAAATTACAATGAATGGACCAAATTAAGCAAACATGGCATAAAATGGCATTAAGAACAAGTCTAGGAATCATCCTCATACAACCAAGATCAATCATGGCAAGTTCTATACAATCATCCCACTATCATAGCACAACTATTCTACCCATCCAAGAGGAACCCTAGAAAATCAGCCACACATGGCCAAGGGAGTAAAGAAAGAAGAAGGAAGAATGGTCACCAAGAACACCATGGATGATTCCTTGAGATGATCTTCACTTCTCCACTTGTAGGCACTTCTCCCAAGGTTTGTTGGCTTCAATCCTAGCTCCAATGGCTTCAAATTGCTCCCAAAATGTGCTCTAGGGTTTGAGGGATCGTGGATATGTACAAGGGGTTCAAGAGATGGCAATTCCTCTCAAAAGAGTGAAAATCGTGGGTTTATATAGTGCAGAGGGAGGTGCACGGCGTGCACCCCTGCACGGCGTGCAGGGTGCACGGCGTGCAAGGCTGCACGGCGTGCACCTTGGAGCTGAATCTTCTTTCGGAGCCTCCTGGACAGCCCGTGCACCAACCGTGCACGGTGCACGGCGTGCATGATGCACGGCGTGCACACCTGCACGGCGTGCACCCCTGCACTCTGCAGAAGGCTCGATTTTGCAACGCTCGCATCTCCTCCGTCCTAGCTCCGATTGACCTCCCGTTTGATCCTACGTGCTCCTTGTCACCAGTACTACAATACCAAGACCTGAAAATACAATGAAAACACCTCCAATAGACATGGAATTGGCCTCAAAGTAGCAACCGGGCAACAGAATAGCACTAAGCACAAAACTCCGATAAAAACACATTAAGCACGGCATTTAAGAATCAAACACGGGCATTTCAAAGGTCATTCATAAGCTTAAAATGCACTAATAAAAGTCACATCAAACTCCCCTACGACTAAGCTTTGCTTGTCCTCAAGCAAATGAATTAGAAAACATCCAAGTTCACACATGACAAGTTCGGTCCATTGAGATCCAAGCAATCACAATTTAGCTTAAACTGTTCCACGAACAAACTAAACCTACACATGCAAGAACATCAACCAAACAAGTCTAAACCTCACTAATTTCTACACACTTCAAGTAGTGGATGATTGGGACACAGCAAAACCGACCACGACATGCACGCCGTGCACGGTGCACGGTTTGGTGCACGGGCTGCCCAGAGCTTCAACAAAAATTTTCAGCTCCGGGATGCACGCCGTGCACCCATGCACGCCGTGCACCCTGCACGCCGTGCACCCCTGCACGCCGTGCAGCACTGATTTTTCCTTTGCTTTATTTCGGTTTGGTTAGTGGTTGAGTCGGTTGATACTTGATTTTCTGGTTTGAGTCATTGTTCGGTTTGGTTTTGATTCCCCAACCCACCCCCCCCCCCTATCCCTTTCCTCGACTCACCCGACCCCTCTCTCCATTCCTCACCCGTCCGTACACCAGACCCGCTCCAACCGCCGCCGCCACACCCGCCGACCACGCCGCCGCCGCTGACTCCGACCACGCCGCCCCAGCGCCGCTGCACCCTGCCACGCCGTCCACCCCTGCCCCGTCCCACGACTCCTGCCTTGCTAGCTCACCGTCTTGATCTTGCCACACCCGCTCTGCCCTACAGCTTCACCCACCCACCCCATTTTCCACCCGACCTACCCCCCGCCAGCATCCGCCGCCCCCGACGCTCCCCCGCCGATCCCGCCGCTGCCACTCACCAACCGCCACCGCTCGCCAGCTTGCCCCCCAGCTCTTGCCATCACCCGCCAGCACTCCTCCCAGCCGACCCGTCACCACACCGCCCCCATACACTTCACCGCAGCCGTTGCCATCCGACCAGCCAGCCGCCAGCATTCCGCGCCGCCGCTTCCCTCTGTCCATCCCCAGTCAACTGCCCGCCGCCAGCTTCCTCCTTTCCAACCCGCCGACTACCGGCCGCCCACCCAGCCGCCGCCAGCCTCTCTTCAATCCCACCGCCACTGCCCGCCTCTTCAGTTGATTTCGAACCAGGTTTTTCATTGTTCAGTGTGGTTTGTTGAGTTTCGCTTCGTGGCTTGGTTTGAATGCTTGCTTGATTCCTTGTTTAATTGGGTGAGGTTTGTTTGCTGAATGAGCAGATTTGGTAGGGGGTTTTGTTGATTTGCTTGTGCATTATTGGTTGGTTTGCTTGCATTAGTGGTGTGAGTGTTGCTTGATGAACTTAATGGTGGCAGTGGTGGTATGTTGGTAGGCTTGGCATGTGACTTGATGAGCTTTTGGTGTTGTTGTTTTGTTTAGTGGAAGTGTGTATTCATGTGCAGGTGTTTGAGTATTGGCGTGTTTGAGCTATGGAGTTCTGTGGGGTTGATCATATTGGCTTTTGTCTTTGCCTTTTGTCTTGCTCTGTTTCAGTATGGTCTATGGTTTGATTTGCAAGTTCTGAATTCAGGGACCGAATTCCATTCTTTGTGTGCGGAGGGGTGTGGTTAATCACCACTCATTGGTTCAATTTCTATGTATTCCCCCTTACATTGCGTGGACTTAGGCTTATATGTTCTTGATTCGTGTTTTTGATCCATGATGCATGCCTTTTGCTTAACTGTGGATTTCAATGATTTGATTTTTGCTAGCATAGGTTGTTGCACTTGAACGTGATGATCTTGAATCGTGCTCGATATTTTGCTCAATGTTTTGATCATGTGTTATGATTCGACGCCTCGATAGAATTTGTGTCAGGAGTGTGCTCTTCTTGTTGAATCTTTGTTTGCACTTCTTTTGCAGGATGCCTCCCAAGGGTAAATCAGCTTCTTCATCCTCCGCCCCTAAGCGATCAAAGGCACCAGCTTCCAAGAAGCGGAAGGGACAGACTGGGGAGTCTTCTGCTCCTCCACCACGGTCACCTTCGCCGCCTCCAGCTCCTCGTGGCGTCGACCCTCCTGATTCAGTGGTTCAGAGGATCTTCGACTTCGACCCCAGGGATCGGGCTTACAGTCGTTATCAGGTTATGGCGAGATGGCCCGTGGCGAGGCAGGGTAGATTTGATTTTGAGGGGTTGCAGAGTCGTGATGGATGGATGGATGCTTTGAAGACTTTTGCTGATGGAGCCGGTGTTTGGCCGCTCTTGGAGGTTGACGAGAGGGCGTATGAGTGGCCTACAAAGGAGTTCCTAAGCACTCTCACCGTGGAGTGTCACGAGACCACTAGTGAGGTGTGTGTACGCTTTAGGCTCGGCGGGATGGCGCGTGTGTGCTCCATTGACGAGTTTGGGTACCGTCTTGGGTTCTATGAGTGGGCGGAGGTTCAAAGTGGCGAGCTCTCTGGGTTGGCTCTCATATCTTCTTTTACGGGGGACGCCAGGTGTGCATTCTTCAAGGAAATTGCACCGAGGGCTAAGGGTTATTCAGCTCGCTCAGCCAAGGTCACAGAAGTGAATCGGCCTATGCTGAAGCTCCTTCATCACTTCTTCCGGCACTCCATCACCCACAGGAAGTCATCCTCCTCTCCAGGTGTAGTCTCAGTCAGAGATTTGTTTCTCTTTTATTGTTTGGAGAGGGGTATCAAGCTGCATCTAGGTGATTTAGTGCTAGGAGCCCTCCTTCAGATCCAAGCTAATGACACTGCTGGTGTTCTGATGGGAGGAGGATTTGTGACACGGTTGGTGCGGGGGTATGAGTGCCTTGATGCCTTTGGTCCTGCTCCAGCATTTGTCGAGCCTCGACCAGTTCTCTTGCGGATTGTCCTACCTGCAGCTCAGATCACAGACCTTCTGGTTCCGACTTGTCGGATCTCAGATGATGACAGTGATGAGGAGGATGAGGAGATCGACCCTACTACACTTCATGAGCTTATCTCGGGGATGGGTCGCCTCACCACCATAGTGGAGGATATGCGTGCGGGACAGAGGAGAGACAGTGCAGCGATACAGGATCTTAACAGGAGAGTTCAGGACCTCGAGGCGTACAACGCTAGGGACTTTGAGAGCCAGCAGTTCTATGGACAGCAGCTTGCTCAGGTGCATGAGGTTCAGCAGTTTCAGGGTATCCAGCTTACTCAGATTCAGCATTCTCAGTACTGGCAGCAGCATCAGTCCTACTACTACCAGGAGAGCTTCCACTCTGAGTCCGGCCCCTCCAGCACTTGGACAGTCTTTCCACCGCCTCCCCCGTTCGACGGCTACCATCCTTGGTCACAGTGGCCTGGGCACCCACGACCACCACCTCACTGAGGGTTGCAGGATCACTCACCACTTCTCAGGACTTTGGATTTTTCCTTTCTTTCCTTTCTGTTTATGACTGCATGCTTTGTTGTGTTTGACTTCTTATTTTCTCTTTTCATTTCTGGCATTGAACTTGTCTTGTTGTTGGATCACACATCTCATCTGTACTCTCATCTTGTCGACTATGGGTTGTGTTTGAGCGGTGTGCCCTCCCTTGTTTTATACAGGTACCCCTGATTCAGGTCCTCGTCCTGAGCAGGTTACTTGACCCGGGATCCCATCTCCGGCTTCCTTTCTTCACCGCGCGGTATATTCGTTCCACCTTATCCTCTCTCTCTCTTGATCATTGAGGACAATGCTCATGTTAGTCGTAGGGGAGTTTGAGTTTTGGTGTGATTATTTATCGGTAGAAGTCTAAAGCTATGATCTGATATGTTGCATGATCTTAATTGAATGTCGAACTCCTCTATTGTAGAATCGTTCGGTTCTTGACGTTTAGTGTTTAATTGACTTCAAGTCTTCACAATGATGTTTAGATTGTTCCACTTAGAACCTTTAACCAGCATGTTAGCACTAATATCAAATGAGTCTGGGCCAGAACTGAGATCTTATCACTCTTGTATGTTGGTTGATTGGTTGGATACGCGTTTTTATACCACTCGATAACACCGGTCTAGGATGATGAAGGCAATCAGAATTTCTTCCCCTCCTCCATGTTTTTCATTCTCTTTTTGTTCTTTCGTGATTGTGGCTTGAGACTAGACGGAATCCATTTCGAAATCTTGTACGGAAGTTGTTAAGGGGCTAAGGATCAAGTGGCTAAGTTGAAAAAAAAAAAAAAAAAAAAAAAAAAAATTGCTCAAAAGAAAAGCTAGGCAAACTCGGCACCTAAGTGAAGTGTCGAGTTGAGCACTAAGCAAAAGGGCAAAGGCTGTGAGCTAGGCAGGTTCAACACCTAAGTGAAGTGTTGAATCGAGCACTAGTATGCAGTAAGAAAAAAAAAAAAGAGAAAGAAAAGAAAAGAAAGAAAAAAGAGTTCTCAACTGTAGCCCTTGATCCTAGCCAGAGTTGTAAAATGCGGATCTAGAAGCGGATGAAGTCGAGTCGATAGCCACATTCACGACTCACGATCCATGTTCCGATTTCAAGTCCTTTTGATTAGTGTCGGTGTTGTCGTGGTCGGTTTTGCTGTGTCCCAATCATCCACTACTTGAAGTGTGTAGAAATTAGTGAGGTTTAGACTTGTTTGGTTGATGTTCTTGCATGTGTAGGTTTAGTTTGTTCGTGGAACAGTTTAAGCTAAATTGTGATTGCTTGGATCTCAATGGACCGAACTTGTCATGTGTGAACTTGGATGTTTTCTAATTCATTTGCTTGAGGACAAGCAAAGCTTAGTCGTAGGGGAATTTGATGTGACTTTAATCAGTGCATTTTAAGCTTATGAATGACCTATGATATGCCCGTATTTATTCGCGAAATGACATGATTTATATGCGTTTATTGAATTTTTGTGCTAAGTGTCATTTTGTTGTCCGGTTGCCACTTTGGAGCCATAATTCGTGGGCTATTGGAGCTTCTCTATGCATTTTCAGGATCTGGCTTCAAAGTACGGATAACAAAGAGCGCATAGGAGCAAACGGGAGGTCATTTGGAGGCCGGACGAGGGAGATGTGAGCCTTGCAAGATCGGGTTTTCTGCAGAGTGCAGGGGGTGCACGCCGTGCAGATGTGCACGCCGTGCAGAGGTGCACGCCGTGCACTATGCACGCCGTGCAGGGGTGCACGCCGTGCAGAGGTGCACGCCGTGCACTGCCCCCTGCACTATAAATACTCTTGATTTTGGCCATTTTGGGCAATTAGATCATACCTCTTGAACCCCAAACACATTTCACGAACCCTCAAACCCTAGAGCACGTTTTTGGAGCAATTTGAAGCCATTGGAGCTAGGATTGAAGCCAACAAACCTTGGGAGAAGTGCCTACAAGTGGAGAAGTGAAGATCATCTCAAGGAATCATCCATGGTGTTCTTGGTGACCATTCTTCCTTCTTCTTTCTTTACTCCCTTGGCCATGTGTGGCTGATTTTCTAGGGTTCCTCTTGGATGGGTAGAATAGTTGTGCTATGATAGTGGGATGATTGTATAGAACTTGCCATGATTGATCTTGGTTGTATGAGGATGATTCCTAGACTTGTTCTTAATGCCATTTTATGCCATGTTTGCTTAATTTGGTCCATTCATTGTAATTTGATGCATGAGAGTGCTTGGATTGCATAGATTGTAGGTCTAGGGATTGAAGAGAGTGTGTTCTAAGAGATTAGATCATCTCAATTCAACCATAGTTGCATGATTTCTCACTTGTGCATTTTATCGAACACTTGGTGTGCATTAGGATTTTCACTCAATTGAACTTTGATTAGTCTTTGGATGATTCTCTTAGTGTTAGAACATTGACATGAGAGTGTGGTGTCTAGCCTAGTGGTCATAGAGTCATAGGAGAGGGTTTTGTAGCTTGGCATTTCATCAAACACCTTTAATGCATCCTATTTTCACTTAGTTTGAGAGCGAGAGCCTAAATTGAGTGGTATTGGGATAGGGATTAGGTGCTACGAGAGTGCATCGAGTCTAAATAAGTGAAATGCATGGTCATCCGAGTGCAAACTTGATCTTGATTAGCTTGTTCGTTCAATTATTCATCTTGAGCATGATGAAACTACCTACCAAGAGAACCCCTTTATCTTTGATTTGTTCCACTTCTTTTCTTGCTTAAACCTTGTTAGTTTTTCATTGTTTATGCTTTTGATTTGTTCTCTTTCAAAACCAAAAACTTAATTTCAAATGTTTAGACCGTTCATGAACTTTGTGAGTACAAGCTTATGAGAGGACCTCGAGGAATACGACCTTGGTAAACACGTGTTATCAATAAGTGAAGGAGGCCTCCAAAAGATATATAAACCGTGTAAAATCCGAATCCAACATAAATCCATAAATTCAACAGAAACTCAAAAGTACATAAAATCCCCCAAAACATCCATGGCCAACTAAAAAGCAAGTAAACTAGTCAACTCCTAGTAAACGCCAGTCTTCACCTCATAACTGCCGCCTGAACATTCTCGAAACCGACCAACACTCTTTAACACCAACAGCACCACCTACTAGCCACGAGGTCCTGAAAGGGGAAGAGGGGGGATCAATTTCCTATTGAAATTGAGTGAACCCACTGGGCTTAACTATGCGTTGTCCTAATCCAAATGAGCGGTTCCAAACTCCGCACAAGACATAAAAAATGGAACCAGACCCGACCTTATCCAGATTTTAACAACCTAAAGCAGTCTAGGTGATCACATAGGTTCAGTTCATCATTCACATTCTCATATGATCCAACAATGTTGCCCTGATGCCAACCGGTACTCCTACACCCCACCAGGATCCCATGGCCAAAGCAGGACCCTAGGTCCTCACAAGAAGCATATAGAACCTAGGGCAGGCCATCTTCAAGCCCTAAAGCCAAGGTACGCCATGAAATATCGACTAAGGCCTTCCCTTGTAGGTAGAAAGACTCCAAGAGATGGAATGTTATTCCAGGCCATGCTACTAGCCGAGGATATAAGCCCTAGCACTGAAGAAAAGCCTCAGCCTGCTCCTAGCCTGACCTCCAGGAGCCCTGAAGAAGAAGTTGGTCCCTTGAGTGACCCTCTGGAAGCATTTTTGGAGTACAGAAGGAAGAGATCCCAAGAATACTTGGCCTAGAGAGAAGAGCTTCCAAGGATTGACCCTGAGCCGAGCCATGAGAAGAATTGGAGTCCTTGGCCCCGGGGCATGACACTTAGACCGACCCCACTCCCGGAGAGCTACATTAGGAGCTACTTGGAACCCTACCTAAAGCTTAAAGAAGAAGGCCCAAGCAGAAATGGAGAGGGCCCGAGGAAAAGCCAGTCCCGAGCCCTAGACCGGCAGCCGAACCGATCCGAGGGATCCCATGAAGCCGGCCAAGAAGACCGGGCCTCTTGGGCAAGACTCTTGCCCCTGGACCAGACCGGCGCACCAGGCCCCACGACCACCACCCGTATCAGGCCGGGCGCCCGATCGGACAAGCGCACCGGGCCGCCGCCATGCCCAACCGGCCCGAGCATCCAAATTCAGTCGACTTAGGGTTTTTGACCTAATTTAGGTCTTTTATTCTGCTTTAAAGACTTCAACTATTATTTTTATGTTTATTCCTTTTTGTCGGATTATTTAGGGGTTTTAGGATTCTATTTAGGAATAGGACTCTTTATTTTATTCTTATTTAGGAAGTAGTCTTTAGGGAGGAGAGCTTGTTCCCTCACCTATATAAGGAGGCCGCCGGCCACCCTTGTAAACAACAACCTTTTTGAAATAAACAACCCCTTTATAGAACTTTGTTCTTGAAACCCTTATTGTATTTGCATGTTGCAATACTGAAGGATCAGCTTATCGTCTAGGGTATCCTCCCCTTGAAGTGGCGCCATCGACTTGATACTTCTGGTTCCTAGCTCTTTATAGCTAGCGGGTCAAAGTCCTCTTCCATCCCCGGTTCTGACAGTTTCTTCCTCGTTAATAGATCATCAGCTTGTGGTGTTTAAGGGTCATCTGCCCACGGTTGCAGCGGTTCACATCACATTCACACTTGATAACACCAGTATAAGCACAACTGAAACATCATACAACCACAATACATGATTCACAAACCGTTCACAATCACCATAAGTACTCACAACAACACGCATTCACACATTCAACCACAAGTTATTATACTAGGTGAGTTATTAGGCGCCAAGGAGTTATCCACACCACCACCGGTCAGCCGACACACCTTCATACCGCATGGAAGGTCCTCACACTTCCCTACCGCATGGGGAACACTTCATCATAATCATCAAAAACAATATTTTAACAAGAAGTTCAACAACACCCTTGACATCCATGTCAAGGGGATCCACCATAGTGGATGGGACTCAATCATCTAGTACCTCAGGTGGGGTAGTGTTGGCTCCTTCCGGTTCTACTTTCATTTACAATACACAACTCATACAATCCATCACAACATATTCCATCCACAACATCACGTCATCTTACGATTCCACACTCCTTTCACATTTCACAATTCATTAACAAATCACGCAATAGGGTAGTCGGCTAGCTCACCGGCCACCCCCACCTGCAAGTACAGGGGTATCCATGTCATGGGTCTAGAGATCACCCACCTGTTAATTATTACATTTCATCCCAATTCCCAATAGCAGCAACAAACAATCAATCAAATAGAAACACATTCACAGCACAATTTACCTCTTTTACTCTCCTCATTTTCATACAACTCCTAGCTTTCAACTAAGTCCGAGTTACAACTCCTCACGGTTCCCATTACTAAGCCCTCACCTGAAGTAGAAGACGAGGCTTTAAACGTCTTCCAGTTCCCTAAAGAATCGATTTACCCAACTCCAAACTCGTAGCCTGATGACACTCGATTTAACGTGATTTTAAACCCCATTTAAGCTACATTTCTTTGTCTAAGACATGGTTTCTAGGGCAGAATAGCGAATATTCACTCAACTGCTCTATCTCGTGCCATTTTGGTTACTTTTAAGGTTTTGGTTTCTTTGGTTTTGGGTCTATTTGATGGTTTTCTAGTGTTCTTGTGATAGCACAGGTTTTTTTGTGTCTAAGGCATTGGAACCCCGAGGAAGTGACCCAAAATCAATCAAAGAAGCAATCAAGTCAAAATCAGAACCACCCCTGCTCATACCAAGGTTTTCGGTGAAAACACCCTACTTCTCACCCAAAAAATATGAATCAAATCTGCACAGAGAAGACAGGAGAAATACCAGAAAATTTCAATTAGAAGTTTTCACCAAAAACTGTCCCTTTTCCCAGCCGGGCACGAACTACTATTAAAGAGAATCGCCGACTACAATTTGAGGCACTTACTTTTTTGGATGAAAATTCCAAGACTTAGAATTAGAGAGAAAGAGTGGAGAGAGTTCGAAGAGCCATGAAAGGATCGTGATGCCATCCTTCCATCTCGGAGAGCTCCAGCGCTAAGAGTTGAAGATCTAGAAGATTGAAGCTTCACGGATTCGTCGAAATTAGGTTTTACAGTTCTTCTCTTTCTTCCCTACCTGAGATGTATTCCCTGCTTGTCTTTGATTCTCCTGTATTGAATATGAGTATCTAAAACTCATAGAGCTTAGATTAGATGAACCCTAAGTGACCCGGGGCTTTAAAGCGGTCACGGATCAGGGCTGATTAGATTCAAAGTTCAATCAGTTTCTCTTTCATGTTTGATTTGTTCTTTGTTGTTTGTGCTTCTCATCTGGTTTGGCCACCTAGATTAGATTCTTGTTAAGCTAAGGATAGTAGCGAACGTTCGCCTCACTTTGAAACAGCAAATCAACAATTAACCTATTCATTGGAGTGTGCCTTTCGTAGGAACCAGTTAGGGTTAATCCACTTCAAGAGTAACTCATGAATCACTAGTAATTACACCAGTTAGTTCCTCAGTCACAAGAAGGGAAAGCTCGGGCGGTTAATTAATCTTGGAAGTTAGATCAATTAGAGCGAACGTTCGCCAGTCTTAAACCTAAGGGTAAGGAGTTATGGTGGTGTCTAGAAGTTGAGTGAATGAGAATTGAAAACCGCTGGTCTGTTGATTACCAATGCTCTGGCGATCTAAGGGGGATTCGAAATCTAAGCCTGTTTGCCGTATGTCTAAGTCAATCAACCAATCATTCTGCATTTTAATTTCATTTCAGTTTCCTTGCATCCTAGTATAGAACTCACACCATACACTAATTGTTCATTGCTGAATAGAATTACCAATGTATTTGAGTAAGTGAGTAGAAGAGGCCCGTGGAATACGATCTATACTTCTTTGTGCTTGATAGTTATTTGACTACATGCGCGTGAAAACGCGTCCATCAAATTGGCACTGTTGCCGGGGACACTCTTCTATTTCGTTTGAAAGAAGAGTTGGCATTTCTATTCTTCTACTTTTCCGTCTTTCATTTCCCATCACACTTCAATTTTACATCGGTTGTGTTTGTTTTTGTCGCTTGCAGATTAAAGCAGGTACATAATCAAGCCACTTTCGTTTCATCCTTCCCTACCACAATGGCCGCTCCAAAGAGTCTTGTGGATCACAGTAAGCCGAGCGCAACTAATGTTCGGTCTTCCATCGCTGTACCGCGTAATGACAACGATCCTGACTATGAGATTAAGATCCCCTTCCTAGGACAAATCTCTAGGGACGTGCAATTTGAAGGAAAGCCAGACGATAATCCTTGCACACATCTATCTGACTTCCTAGATATCTGTGAAACTTTTAAGAGTGGGAACCTCAACAAGAATACCTTGTGCCTGCGAGCTTTTCCATTCTCTCTGATGAAGCCCAAGATCGTTGTGCGGGTTCAAACAAATAACTAACAAAGCTAACAAGCTAGGGTAGATCATATTCCACGGGCCTTCTAATGATTGACTACTCAAATAAACTAGCAAATTACTCAGGTTTAAGCACTTCGTGCATGGTGTGAGTTCCACGACTTCTAATTCTAAGAAATGCAGAAAAATTAAAAATTGAAACTAAGAACAGAATGGAAATTGGTTGATTAAAACAGAGATGACAAACGAACTTAGACTTTGAATCCCCCTTCATTCCCCAGAGCATTGGCAATCAACAGATCAGCGGATTTCGATTCTCATTCAATCAATTCTAAGACACCACCATAACTCCTTACCCTTAGGTTTAAGACCGGCGAACGTTCGCTCTATCCGTTCTAGCTACCAAGATTAATTAGTCGCCCGGGTACGGTCGCCTCTCGCAACGACTTAACTTAACTGGTGGAATTACTAACGATTTATGAGTTACTCTTGCAGTGGATTAACCCTAACCGGTTACTACGAAAGGCACGCTCCAATTAAAAGGTTAATTGTTCGATTTGATGTTTTAAAGTAAGGCGAGCATTCGCTTCTATCCTTAGCTTAACAAGAATCTAATCTAGGTGATCAATCCAGACAAGAAACATGAACAATGACGAAGAAACCAAACATGAAAGAGAAACTGATTGAACTTCAAATCTAATCACCGTCGATCCGTGACCACTTTAAAGCCCTGGGTCACTTAGGGTTCATCTAGTCTAAGCTCTAAGAGTTTAGCTACTCATGTTTATCACAAAAGAATCAAAGACAAAGAAAGAGTTCATCATCCATAGGAAGAACAGAAAAGATTCTGAAAAACCTAATTAAGATGACTCTGGCAAACTTCGATCTTCGGTAAACTGCAATCCTAGCTCCGAGTCTTCGAGATGGAAGGGATGGCGTCACGATCTCTTTCCGGCTCTTTGAACTCTAGCTCTTTGCTCTAGAACTCTTGAGAATCCTTGGAATTATGATTATGATAAGTATATCTGATTTTTGGGCCGCCGGTTATGTATTTATACTTAGTCCTAATTTAGCCGGATTTTGCCTGATATTTTCGCCGAAAATACTAGGGTATTTTTGCCGAAAATCTTGGTGTAAATGGGGAGCCCGCCGGTTGATTTCTTCTGTAATTTTCGGTCCAATAGTTTTCGGCGAAAACTTGGTATTTTCGCCGAAGACTCTCTGCAGTTGTCATCAGTGGATTTGTGAACATATTTTCGCCAAAAATACTAAGGTATTTTTGGCAAAAACTCCTTTGTAAACCGGGGCAGGAATTGTTTCGACTTGATTGGCTCCTTGGATCGATTCCGGTGCAATTCCTCGAGGTTCCAACGCTTTAGACACGTCCTTGGCCACTTTATTTGACGGCAAAAACCTGTGCTAACATAAAAACACTAGAAAACCATCAAATAGACCCGAAACGGGCCAAGGTAACACAAATGGCACGAGATAGGGCAATTGATTGAATATTCGTTATTCTACCCTAAAAACCATGTCTTAAGCAAGGAAATGTCGCTTAAATGAGGCTGATAATCACGTCAAATCGAGTGTCATCAAAATACCCCACACTTAAGCTTTTGCTTGTCCTCAAGTAAACTGAATAGAAACACTCATGTTCACCAATGATAAGATCGATTAAATTGGAGTTCAATCAAACACAATGAATTATTAGACATATAGATCCTAGAACAAGAAACCTAACATGCATACAGATCAGCCAAACTACTTGGTCTCACTAATAAACTGCACACGACAAGTAGTAGCAACCAATTATGCACAAATTTGACCTGACCGACCAAACTCCTCACACAGAAAATATTTAGTACAATGGGAACTCTCACTCTCTGTGTTTAAGGACGTGTTTCTGCTCTCAATCATTTTCTGTTACTGAATTCTGTCATAAGTTTGCAATTCGACCACATCTCCACCACTGTGACAACACGAGTATCCAGTCAAGAATGACTTCCCTGCTAGGACTGTAACGAATTCTACACTACTTGGGTTTATGATGCGATGGATGTTGGGAATGTATGATGATGGCTTGCTGTGGTGTAGCTTTCGACTAACTTCCCTCGAATCTAATCTGTGGCTTCCTACCATCTAACCAGACACGGGTGGAATAATGAACGCTCGTCCTATTATACTCTTAAGCAACCTAGCACTTTTATTATTTTTTTCTTTACACAATTTTTTTTCTCTGACTTTTCTTTTGACTTCGTTCTTCCATTTGTAGGGAGAAAAACGTTTTATTGAACTAAAAACTTAAAACCTTTTTTGGCTTTTCTGATTTTTCTTCTTTTCATTTTTTTCGAAACTTGCTTCTTTTCTTCTTTTTCTATTTTTTTTCTTTTGTGCCGATTTTTCTTTTAGTTGCTAGAGGGATTTACACGTCTGGACATAATAGCTAAGACCACCTGTTTAATGGTTATAGGCAGGTTACCACAAACCGACTTCCGGTAGGTCAATCTAGAACTACAACCACAGGGGATCAACGGGGAAATGGCTGTAATGTATTATCGAACCGAAAGAAAAGGCCAAGCTCAAGGGTTTAAACCTAATGGATTTAACGTTTGGTAGGCTATCTGGCATAGTAGCTGAATCTAGGTGCCCCTATCATTCTAGAACTCGTGTCATCGTGTGGTCTCGAGTAGGTCTCATGCAACTCTAACTCATTCAAGCAAACAGAAAATCACTCAAAAAGAATTGAAATTGCAAGTTACGTGCAATGGATCAAATGCTCACAGTTGGTTTGCTAGTCGGATTCGGTCATTTTCATGCAATCAAGGCTACAAACTACAAGTGTGATTTTAAAAATTCTGTTCTGACCAAGCAATTTAGCATCAAAGTATACAAGTTGGTTCTCAAGTTCTAGGTTAAGTAGTCTAAGCATCATTATGAAAGTTTGAACAACAACTTAACATCAAAAATCAAGAACTGAGCCATTCTAATGCTAGAGAGACTGGAATGGAATCACGAGGCACACAGAAAACACAATCAAGGGCAATCAAGTTCATGCAAGGTTCTCTAGCATCCTACCCCACACTTAAATTGGACTGTGTCCTAACATGACTAATTCTAGAGTTCAGAGTGAAGTAGAAGAACCTGGACCGAGATGGTTGGCGTAGGGGATGAGCACGGGTCCTCGGAGCGGAGGGAATCTACCAAAGTGAAGCAAAGTCAATCTCACTACTGCCTACAAAACAAAAACAAATGAAACGTAAAATGGAAACAGGGACAAGTGCCCCGAATCCACACAGAAAAAAGTTGGATCGAGATCCGAAAAGAATAAATAAAAACAAAGGACCAGAAAAGGAATACAACTCGATCACTGCTGGTTAGGCGCGTCAGGAGGAGGAAAGTGGAGGAAATCACCGAGCTAACGTTGCCACGCCAGCTGTGCCTCATACCGCCTATCAGCGCGGTGCATATGCTGCTGCATAATAGTCCATCTTGCCTCTTGAGTGGCGTTGTCGGTGAGGCGCCACTCCTGCAGTCGCTCATACAGCTCTCCAACATCCGCGGGGTGCGGGTGAGGCTGCGGGTGAGGTGCCTAGTATGGATCTGGGATGGCCGGCGGCGACTAGTGTGCATACCCTGCCTGATGGTGTGGCGAGGGAGTATGGTCATGAAACTCTGGCTCGTACTGAGGCTGGGACTCCTCAGAATCATCGTCTTCCTCCGACTCATCCTCGCTCTGGAGGGGAGGATCTGCTGCTACCTGGGGACTGAGGTCCAGCTTGAGGTCGTACTCGACCGCCAAATCTCCTCCAACGGTGCGTACTCTGCGGCGTGGGATGTTCGGGCCATATTCTTGGCTGAGGCCGAAGGAGATGATGAGCTGGCCGATGAAGTTGCCTCCCAGGAGTGAGCGAGGTGGCGTCCTCCTCTTGGTCTTATGGCGGAAGATGCGAGCAAGTACCCATCCGGGGTGAAGAGGGTAGCTCTCTCGGATGGCGCGAAGAAGCAGAAGTTCCTCCTTGCTGATATGGTGGCGGTCCTTCTGTGGATCATATAATAGCGATCTACGCCAAACCATATGAATGTATCTATAGAGAGGGTGAGAGAGAGACTTAACTGAGTTATGGTCCGAGAGACGATCACTGGGCACTCCAGTCATGTGGCTCCAGAGTGCATGGTAGGCCTCTTCGTCATCCTCGTCGTTCGCCCAGCCGAGGTGATGACCGTGGTAATGCTCGGAGGGAATGCCTAGATGAGCTACAAACTCATCATAGGTGAAGTCAGAAGCTATGGTGGTCAGCTCTAGGAGGCCGGCCGGTGCCAGGGCGTCGTGCACGTTCCGGTGGTAGTCGTCATTATGATCGAAGAAGGACTCCATGGAAAGTGGTCGAACATTAGCTCCCGGAACATGCTCGAGCTTCTTGTAACACTCAAAGTAGTAGTCGGTTAGACGAGCAATAGAGCGATGGTGCCCAGCACGGCTAGGGAATGCTGGTGGAGGGCCCTGGACGGCGGGTGTGACGGGAGCGGGGGCTCTGGAGCTCGAGTCGGCGTCAAGTCTCTGCTTGGTCCTGCGCTCATAAGTGGTGTTCCTAAACAAGAAAACAAACCAGATTAGTTAAACTAAAACCCTACCCCACACTTAGTCAAAAAACTCAATTTCACAAAGAAATGAGGAAAACCGAGTAGGGGCAAGAAAAGCAGATTTAACCGGTAATCACGAACAATAAAATACGTGCTTAGGAACAGCCAGAATGGAATTATCACAATAAGAGTTCAGAAGCCCAAGATCATTGTGCGGGCTCAAACAAATAACTAACAAAGCTAACAAGCTAGGGTAGATCGTATTCCACGGGCCTTCTAATGATTGACTACTCAAATAAACTAGCAAATTACTCAGGTTTAAGCACTTCGTGCGTGGCGTGAGTTCCACGACTTCTAATTCTAAGAAATGCAGAAAAATTAAAAATTGAAACTAAAAACAGAATGGAAATTGGTTGATTAAAACAGAGATGACAAACGAACTTAGACTTTGAATCCCCCTTCGTTCCCCAGAGCATTGGCAATCAACAGATCATCGGATTTCGATTCTCATTCGATCAATTCTAAGACACCACCATAACTCCTTACCCTTAGGTTTAAGACCGGCGAACATTCGCTCTATCCGTTCTAGCTACCAAGATTAATTAGTCACCCGGGTATGGTCGCCTCTCGCAACGACTTAACTTAACTGGTGGAATTACTAACGATTTATGAGTTACTCTTGCAGTGGATTAACCCTAACCGGTTCCTACGAAAGGCACGCTCCAATTATAAGGTTAAGTGTTCGATTTGATGTTTTAAAGTAAGGCGAGCGTTCGCTTCTATCCTTAGCTTAACAAGAATCTAATCTAGGTGATCAATCCAGACAAGAAACATGAACAATGACGAACAAACCAAACATGAAAGAGAAACTCATTGAACTTCGAATCTAATCACCGTCGATCCGTGACCGCTTTAAAGCCCTGGGTCTCTTAGGGTTCATCTAGTCTAAGCTCTAAGAGTTTAGCTACTCATGTTTATCACAAAAGAATCAAAGACAAAGAAAGAGTTCATCATCTAGAGGAAGAACAGAAAAGAATCTGAAAAACCTAATTAAGATGACTCTGGCTGACTTCGATCTTCGGTAAACTGCAATCCTATCTCCGAGTCTTCGAGATGGAAGGGATGGCGTCACGATTATGAGAATCCTTGGAATTATGATTATGAGAAGTATATCTGATTTTTGGGCCGCCGTTTAAGTATTTATACTTAACCCTAATTCAGCCGGATTTTGCCTGATATTTTCGCCGAAAATCTTGGTGTAAATTGGGAGCCCACCGGTTGATTTCTTATATAATTTTCGGTCCAATAGTTTTCGGGAAAAACTAAGGTATTTTTGCCGAAAACTCCTTTGTAAACCGGGGCAGGAATTATTTCGACTTGATTGGCTCCTTGGATCGATACCGGTGCAATTCCTCGAGGTTCCAACGCTTTAGACACGTCCTTGGCCACTTTATTTGACGGCAAAAACCTGTGCTAACATAAAAACACTAGAAAACCATCAAATAGACCCGAAACGGGCCAAGGTAACACAAATGGCACGAGATAGGGCAATTCATTGAATATTCGTTATTCTACCATAAAAACCATGTCTTAAGCAAGGAAATGTCGCTTAAATGAGGCTGATAATCACGTCAAATCGAGTGTCATCACTCTCTCAGAGGTGCAGCTAAGAGATATCTTAGTGGCAAGCCACCCGGTCATTATACAGATTGGGAGATCTCCAATCGGTCCAGCCTAGCAAACCAATCGATCCAGCCTGGCAAACCAACCGACCCAGCCCAGCCCAGGCAGGTGGTTAGTGGTAGGCGCCTGCCATTAAGCTTAGTGGCAGGCAAAAGGTAAGTGGCAGGCACCTGCCAGTAAGCTTAGTGGCAGGCAAAAAGTTTGTGGCAGGCCGGAAGGTTAGTGGCAGACGCCTGCCACTAAGCTTTGTGGTAGGCGCCCACCATTAACCTCAGGCCTGCCACTAAGCTTAATGGTAGGCGCCTGCCACTAACCACCTGCCTGCGAGAAGCTTACTCGTAGGCGGGGCCTGCCACATGTTGGGCTTCCTCGCAGCTGCTTTACTCGCAGGCCCAGTTGTGCTTAGTGGCAGGCCCCGCCTGCGAGTAAGCTATGTGTTTAGTGGCAGGCTGCCTGCCACAAAGCACGACGCGGCCTGCCACTAAATTGTCTGTCTGTTGTAGTGAGACTCTAGCTCAAGATTTCGTGGAGGAATATTTCCCTCCGTCAAGGATAACTGCCTACAAGGATAGCATCTCTAGGTTTGCTCAGAAAGAATATGCAAGCTTATACGACACTTGGAGCGAATTCCAAGAGCTTCTCTACAATTGTCCTCACCACGGTTACGAACAAAGGCAGCTAGCTCAATTCTTTGCTCGAGGTTTATGTGAGGAATCTTCTAAATGGGTCAACTCCTTGGCTGGAGAATATTGCACCTCTTTTACACCTCAAGCTGCTCTCCTTCTGATGTGATCCTGGCTACCAAGCCTGAATTGGACACAACTAAGGCCGATCCGGCCCCAGCATTGATGCCGAGCCAAGACTACACCAGGCCTAGACCTACGCCAGCACCACCCCCGGAGCCTAGGAGAGCCAAAGCCCTGGAGCATGAAGACACACTTGGGAGGATGCTGATCCTTAGCCAAGCACCAAGGCTAGCTCCTACCACAGCCAGAGTCAGGCTATTGACTCTCCAGGAGCTGATGTTGACGCCGAGCCCCGACCCGGACGCCGAGCCGAGCCTAGCACCAAGGCTAGGCCCCAGATCGACTCCTACGAGCCCTAGAGCCCAACTAGACCTTAAAGAGACTCAAGAGGCATCCTTGACGCCCCGGCCAAGACAGAAGCCAAAAGGCCCGTACAGAACTGAAGAAGGCCGAGAGCTAAACCCGACACCCGAGCCGAGCCCGTGCCCGGATGCCAGAGAGAAGCACTTTTGGCCCATCCAACAATTTTCTTGTGCATTTTGGGAAATTCTAGCAGCCCTGTATAGCTTGAAGTCTCAGGAGCACCCTCCAACAAACGGAGCTTAATTCGGAGGAGTATTGAAGAAGTTAGGGCTAAAGCAAGTCCTAGTGATGCATGGCCTAACCATCACTAAATGGAGCCCGGATGCTGATCCGTGGAAGGCCAAGCAAGGAGCTGTGATCAGGCCACCACCTGAGCCTGATCCAAGAGGAGAGGATCAAGGAGAATCCAACCTTGGAGGAGAGCCAAGAGTTCAGCCTACAACTAAGAAGCTACGGGCCAGAACTAAAGTGAACAAGGGCCAAACCCGGATTTCTGGACAGATTCCTAGTCCGACAAGGATTAACAAATATGGGCTACTTGGAGACAAAATTTTGGCTGATGTCCAACATGAAAGTTGTATCCCATGGAGTCTACTACGGATCTGCAAAAGATCAGAATTTTAGGAATTTGTTTGGTATTTATTCGTCCAATAATTCCAGAACCCGTTTAGGCTGTTTTTGGGGAAACTTGGCTCCCAAGTTAGGAGTTCTTGTTTAAGTAGGATTCTTTTCCCTTGTAGGATTAGAGTCCGAATTTACCTTCTATTTAGTCTAGATTAGGATTATTTTAAGTCCTCTTTAGTATTCTAATTAGGACTCTTTTATTATTTCTTTATTTTATTCTTATTTAGGAAGTAGTTAATAGGGAGGAGAGCTTGTTCCCTCACCTATAAATAGAGGCTGACGGCCACCCTTTTGTATCATTGATGACACTCGATTTGGCGTGATTATCAGCCTCATTTAAGCGACATTTCCTTGCTTAAGACATAGTTTTTAGGGTAGAATAACGAATATTCAATCGATTTCCCTATCTCGTGCCATTTGTTTTACTTTGGCCTGTTTCGGGTCTATTTGATGGTTTTC
This sequence comes from Linum lewisii, assembly GCA_034768395.1. NCBI lineage: Eukaryota > Viridiplantae > Streptophyta > Magnoliopsida > Malpighiales > Linaceae > Linum > Linum lewisii. The sequence goes on from CM068297.1 coordinate 44,966,839, forward strand.
TAGTGTTTTTATGTTAGCACAGGTTTTTGCCGTCAAATAAAGTAGCCAAGGACGTGTCTAAGGCGTTGGAACCCGAGGAATCACACTGGAATCGATCCAAGGAGTCAATCAAGTCAAACAAAAGTCTGCCCCGTTTTACACTAAAGTTTTCGCCGAAAATATCCAAGGTTTTCGGCGAAAATCCATGCACAAATCGACTGAGCTCATTCAAGGAAGTTTTCGGCGAAAACACTAAGTTTTCGGCGAGAACCAATGGTCTGAAAATCACAGAAGAAATCAACCGGCGGGCTTCCCATTTACACTAAGATTTTTGGCGAAAATTCCTTATGATTTTCGGTGAAAATTCAAGAGAAAATCCGGCGGTATTAGGGTTAAGTATAAATACTTAACCGGCGGCCCAAAATCAAATATACCTCATAATACATCATAATTACCAACTAATACCGAACTTCAGAATTCTCTCAAGTTCTGGAGCAGAGAGTTTAGAGTCCGAAGAGCCGGAAAGTGATCGTGACGCCATCCCTTCCATCTCGAAGACTCGGAGCTAGGATTGTAGTTTACAAAAGATCGAAGTCTGCCAGAGTCGTCTTAAATAGGTTTTTCAGATTCTTTTCTGTTCTTCCTCTGGATGATGAACTCTTTCTTTGTCTTTGATTCTTTTGTGATAAACATGAGTAGCTAAACTCTTAGAGCTTAGACTAGATGAACCCTAAGTGACCCAGGGCTTTAAAGCGGTCACGGATCGGCGGTGATTAGATTCAAAGTTCAATCAGTTTCTCTTTCATGTTTGATTTGTTCTTCATTGTTCATGTTTCTTGTCTGGATTGATCACCTAGATTAGATTCTTGTTAAGCTAAGGATAGAAGCGAACGCTCGCCTTACTTTAAAACATCAAATTGAACAATTAACCTTATAATTGGAGCGTGCCTTTCGTAGGAACCGGTTATGGTTAATCCACTACAAGAGTAACTCATAAATCATTAGTAATTCAACCAGTTAAGTTAAGTCGTTGTGAGAGGCGACCGTACCCGGGCGACTAATTAATCTTGGTAGCAAGAATGGATAGAGCGAACGTTCGCTGGTCTTAAACTAAGGGTAAGGAGTTATGGTGGTGTCTTAGAATTGATTGAATGAGAATCGAAATCCACTGATCTGTTGATTGCCAATGCTTTGGGGAACGAAGGGGGATTCGAAGTCTAAGTTTGTCTGTCATCTTTGTTTTCAACCCTAATTTCCAATCCGTTTTTAGTTTCAATTTTTAATTTCTCTGCATTTCTTAGAATTAGAAGTCGTGGAACTCACACCACGCGCGAAGTGTTTAACCTGAGTAATTTGTCAGCTTATTTGAGTAGTCAGTCATAGAAGGCCCGTGGAATACGATCTACCCTAGCTTTTCTTAGCTTTGTTAGTTATTTGATTCAACGAGCACAACGACAGGGGTTCATCAAATTGGCGCCGTTGCTGGGGACTTCTTTTGATTGTTTGAAAGAAGAACTGGCATTTTTATTCTTCTATTTTTCATCTTTCATTTTCCACCCACTTCGATTTTACACTGCTTTTTGTTTGTTTCTGTTATTTGTAGGTTGCTTACAGGTGTATGCATCACCGCCCTTGGACTCGCTCTCAAACCGACGAGGCTAAGAGTATATAGAGACCAAGCAGTTCTGCTCCACCTCGACAATCACAGATTCCAAGGAGAAGCAGAACCAATCCACCTCCATCTGTCACTCCGATCAAGATCGAGGAACTGAAGGAGAGTTCCTCATCTTCACCTTTACCGTCAGCTTCATCCGTTTCATACACCGAGTCACTTTCACCTCCTCCATCTCCTACCATGACTGAGCAATTACCACCACCACCAGGCGGAAATCCACCACCACCACCTGCACAGAAAAGTCTAGCTGATTACAACAAGCCAAGCGCGACTAGCGTTCGATCTGCCATTGTCGTACCGCACGTTGAAGGAGATCCTGACTATGAGATCAAGATTCCATTCTTGACTATGATCTCTAGGGATCTACAGTTTGAAGGCAGGCCCCTAGACAATCCGTGCACACATCTGGCAGATTTCCTTGATCTCTGCAGCACTTTCAAGAACGGAAACCTCAACAAGAATACTCTTTGTTTGAGAGCTTTCCCGTTCTCTCTGAAAGGCGCTGCTAAGAGGTGGCTTACTGGCAAACCACCTGGATATTACACTGATTGGGATACTCTGGCTCAGGACTTCGTTGAAGAATACTTTCCTCCTGCCAGAACAACAGCCATCAAGGACAGCATTGCCAGATTCTCCTAGAAAGAAGGAGAAAGCTTATATGATACTTAGAATCGATTCCAAGAACTTCTCTACAACAGCCCTCATCACGGATTCGAGGAGAGGCAGTTAGCTGAAATCTTTGCTCCAGGTCTTCAAGAAGAATCTGCCAAGTGGGTCAATTCCCTAGCTGAAGGGGATTGCACTACACTTACACCTGAAGCTGCTCTTCTTCATTTCGCAAACTGTGCTTCCAAGTCGAGGAACTGGGAACGACAATCTGAAGGATCAAGGAGCAAGCTCGATCTCGAAGCTACTATCAAGGCCGAAGTAGAAAAGCATATGAAGAAGTCTTCCACACCAATCAAACCATCGGCAGCTTCTGTCTATATTGCTGATTGCGAATGGTCTGGAGCTTGTGCGCATAACGGAGGCTGTTGCCAGAATTTTGGTAAGACAGAAGTCTGGTTCGTCGAAGAGGTAAATTTCGTTCAACAAGGCTTCGTTAACAATCAAAATGGTTATGCTGGCTACCGCAACTTCAGGCAGCAAGGGAACTATCAAGACAGACCTCCCTATAATAATGGCGCCAACCATAACCAGAACCAGAATAACCGCCCGGCTGGTCCAGCTCAGGATCACAAGCCTAACCATCCGCTGGCAGGTGTCTATCAGCCACCACACCGTAATCCGAGTAACTATGGAACTGCTCCTACCGATCGCCAGAATTAATAATTAAATAACACTTATACAGGTAAGCAGTACCAATAGGAAAGCAACGCCAGTGACCTGGACAAGAAGCTTAGTCAGATCATCACCAGACTCGATGATCATGACAGTCAGTTTAAAGCTCAAGCTCTTCTCAATCAAGAACAGATAGCAGCCAGTCAAAGAATTGAGCAGGCTGTGAACAACATCTCGAGCATGCTAGCATCTGGTCGACCATTTGGCCAACTTCCGAGCCATGTGAAGCCTCTTTTTCCAAGAGCATTGCTGCCAAATGCAAGGATCGAGACTGGCATGAAGAGGAATAAAGAAGGATATCCTGATGCTCATAGAACGAAACCCTCCTCTCCATATCCAGCTAAGTGTTCTGATCCTGGTTCTTTCACTCTACCTCTTGTCATTAATGATGTTGAGATTGAACGTTGTTTGGTTGATCTTGGCGCGTCTGTTAATGTTATGCCTATGAGTCTATATGAAAAATTGAACCTAGGAGAACTTGAACCACCTAGCTTGTGATGAGCCCCTGTCGTTGACGACTCAATCAAACAAACTTACAAAGCTAACAAGCTAGGGTAGATCGTATTCCACGGGCCTTCTAATGATTGACTACTCAAATAAGCTAGCAAATTACTCAGGTTAAACACTTCGTGCGTGGTGTGAGTTCCACGACTTCTAATTCTAAGAAATGCAGAGAAATTAAAAATTGAACTAAAACAGATTGGAAATTGGTTGATTAAAACAGAGATGACAGACGAACTTAGACTTTGAATCCCCCTTCGTTCCCTAGAGCATTGGCAATCAACAGATCAGCGGATTTCGATTCTCATTCAATCAATTCTAAGACACCACCATAACTCCTGACCCTTAGGTTTAAGACCGGTGAACGTTCGCTCTATCCGTTCTAGCTACCAAGATTAATTAGTCGCCCGGGTACGGTCGCCTCTCGCAATGACTTAACTTAACTGGTGGAATTACTAACGATTTATGAGTTACTCTTGCAGTGGATTAACCCTAACCGGTTCCTACGAAAGGCACGCTCCAATTATAAGGTTAATTGTTCAATTTGATGTTTTAAAGTAAGGCGAGCGTTCGCTTCTATCCTTAGCTTAACAAGAATCTAATCTAGGTGATCAATCCAGACAAGAAACATGAACAATGAAGAACAAATCAAACATGAAAGAGAAACTGATTGAACTTTGAATCTAGTCACCGCCGATCCGTGACCGCTTTAAAGCCCTGGGTCACTTAGGGTTCATCTAGTCTAAGCTCTAAGAGTTTAGCTACTCATGTTTATCACAAAAGAATCAAAGACAAAGAAAGAGTTCATCATCCAGAGGAAGAACAGAAAAGAATCTGGAAAACCTAATTAAGATGACTCTGGCTGACTTCGATCTTCGGTAAACTGCAATCCTATCTCCGAGTCTTCGAGATGGAAGGGATGGCGTCACGATCTCTTTACGGCTCTTCGAACTTTAACTCTTTGCTCCAGAACTATTGAGAATCCTTGGAATTATGATTATGAGAAGTATATCTGATTTTTGGGCCGCCGTTTAAGTATTTATACTTAACCCTAATTCAGCCGGATTTTGCCTGATATTTTCGCCGAAAATCTTGGTGTAAATTGGGAGCCCACCGGTTGATTTCTTCTATAATTTTCGGTCCAATAGTTTTCGGCAAAAACTAAGGTATTTTCGCCGAAAACTCCTTTGTAAACCGGGGCAGGAATTGTTTCGACTTGATTGGCTCCTTGGATCGATACCGGTGCAATTCCTCGAGGTTCCAACGCTTTAGACACGTCCTTGGCCACTTTATTTGATGGCAAAAACCTGTGCTAACATAAAAACACTAGAAAACCATCAAATAGACCCGAAACGGGCCAAGGTAACACAAATGGCACGAGATAGGGCAATTCATTGAATATTCGTTATTCTACCGTAAAAACCATGTCTTAAGCAAGGAAATGTCGCTTAAATGAGGTTGATAATCACGTCAAATCGAGTGTCATCACTCTCTCAGAGGTGCAGCTAAGAGATAGCTTAGTGGCAAGCCACCCGGTCATTATACAGATTGGGAGATCTCCAATCGGTCCAGCCTAGCAAACCAATCGATCCAGCCTGGCAAACCAACCGACCCAGCCCAGCCCAGGCAGGTGGTTAGTGGTAGGCGCCTGCCATTAAGCTTAGTGGCAGGCAAAAGGTTAGTGGCAGGCGCCTGCCAGTAAGCTTAGTGGCAGGCGAAAAGTTTGTGGCAGGCCGGAAGGTTAGTGGCAGACGCCTGCCACTAGGCTTTGTGGTAGGCGCCCACCATTAACCTCAGGCCTGCCACTAAGCTTAATGGTAGGCGCCTGCCACTAACCACCTGCCTGCGAGAAGCTTACTCGTAGGCGGGGCCTGCCACATGTTGGGCTTCCTCGCAGCTGCTTTACTCGCAGGCCCAGTTGTGCTTAGTGGCAGGCCCCGCCTGCGAGTAAGCTATGTGTTTAGTGGCAGGCTGCCTGCCACAAAGCACGACGCGGCCTGCCACTAAATTGTCTGTCTGTTGTAGTGAGACTCTAGCTCAAGATTTCGTGGAGGAATATTTCCCTCCGTCAAGGATAACTGCCTACAAGGATATCATCTCTAGGTTTGCTCAGAAAGAAGATGCAAGCTTATACGACACTTGGAGCGAATTCCAAGAGCTTCTCTACAATTGTCCTCACCACGGTTACGAACAAAGGCAGCTAGCTCAATTCTTTGCTCGAGGTTTATGTGAGGAATCTTCTAAATGGGTCAACTCCTTGGCTGGAGAATATTGCACTGCTTTTACACCTCAAGCTGCTCTCCTTCTGATGTGATCCTGGCTACCAAGCATGAATTGGACACAACTAAGGCCGATCCGGCCGAGCATTGATGCCGAGCCAAGACTACACCAGGCCTAGACCTACGCCAGCACGACCCCCGGAGCCTAGGAGAGCCAAAGCCCTGGAGCATGAAGACACACTTGGGAGGATGCTGATCCTTAGCCAAGCACCAAGGCTAGCTCCTACCACAGCCAGAGTCAGGCTATTGACTCTCCAGGAGCTGATGTTGACGCCGAGCCCCGACCCGGACGCCGAGCCGAGCCTAGCACCAAGGCTAGGCCCCAGATCGACTCCTACGAGCCCCAGAGCCCAACTAGACCTTAAAGAGACTCAAGAGGCATCCTTGACGCCCCGGCCAAGACAGAAGCCAAAAGGCCCGTACAGAACTGAAGAAGGCCGAGAGCTAAACCCGACACCCGAGCCGAGCTCGTGCCCGGATGCCAGAGAGAAGCACTTTTGGCCCATCCAACAATTGTCTTGTGCATTTTGGGAAATTCTAGCAGCCCTGTATAGCTTGAAGTCTCAGGAGCACCCTCCAACAAACGGAGCTTAATTCGGAGGAGTATTGAAGAAGTTAGGGCTAAAGCAAGTCCTAGTGATGCATGGCCTAACCATCACTAAATGGAGCCCGGATGCTGATCCGTGGAAGGCCAAGCAAGGAGCTGTGATCAGGCCACCACCTGAGCCTGATCAAAGAGGAGAGGATCAAGGAGAATCCAACCTTGGAGGAGAGCCAAGAGTTCAGCCTACAACTAAGAAGCTACGGGCCAGAACTAAAGTGAACAAGGGCCAAACCCGGATTTCTGGACAGATTCCTAGTCCGACAAGGATTAACAAATATGGGCTACTTGGAGACAAAATTTTGGCTGATGTCCAACATGAAAGTTGTATCCCATGGAGTCTACTACGGATCTGCAAAAGATCAGAATTTTAGGAATTTGTTTGGTATTTATTCGTCCAATAATTCCAGAACCCGTTTAGGCTGTTTTTGGGGAAACTTGGCTCCCAAGTTAGGAGTTCTTGTTTAAGTAGGATTCTTTTCCCTTGTAGGATTAGAGTCCGAATTTACCTTCTATTTAGTCTAGATTAGGATTATTTTAAGTCCTCTTTAGTATTCTAATTAGGACTCTTTTATTATTTCTTTATTTTATTCTTATTTAGGAAGTAGTTAATAGGGAGGAGAGCTTGTTCCCTCACCTATAAATAGAGGCTGACGGCCACCCTTTTGTATCATTGATGACACTCGATTTGGCGTGATTATCAGCCTCATTTAAGCGACATTTCCTTGCTTAAGACATAGTTTTTAGGGTAGAATAACGAATATTCAATCGATTTCCCTATCTCGTGCCATTTGTTTTACTTTGGCCTGTTTCGGGTCTATTTGATGGTTTTCTAGTGTTTTATGTTAGCACAGGTTTTTGCCGTCAAATAAAGTAGCCAAGGACGTGTCTAAGGCATTGGAACCTCGAGGAATCACACTGGAATCGATCCAAGGAGTCAATCAAGTCAAACAAAAGTCTGCCCCGTTTTACACTAAAGTTTTCGCCGAAAATATCCAAGGTTTTCGGCGAAAATCCATGCACAAATCGACTGAGCTCATTCAAGGAAGTTTTCGGCGAAAACACTAAGTTTTCGGCGAGAACCAATGGTCTGAAAATCACAGAAGAAATCAACCGGCGGGCTTCCCATTTACACTAAGATTTTCGGCGAAAATTCCTTATGATTTTCGGTGAAAATTGAAGAGAAAATCCGGCGGTATTAGGGTTAAGTATAAATACTTAACCGGCGGCCCAAAATCAAATATACCTCATAATACATCATAATTACCAACTAATACCGAACTTCAGAATTCTCTCAAGTTCTGGAGCAGAGAGTTTAGAGTTCGAAGAGCCGGAAAGAGATCATGACGCCATCCCTTCCATCTCGAAGACTCGGAGCTAGGATTGTAGTTTACTGAAGATCGAAGTCTGCCAGAGTCGTCTTAAATAGGTTTTTCAGATTCTTTTCTGTTCTTCCTCTGGATGATGAACTCTTTCTTTGTCTTTGATTCTTTTGTGATAAACATGAGTAGCTAAACTCTTAGAGCTTAGACTAGATGAACCCTAAGTGACCCAGGGCTTTAAAGCGGTCACGGATCGGCGGTGATTAGATTCAAAGTTCAATCAGTTTCTCTTTCATGTTTGATTTGTTCTTCATTGTTCATGTTTCTTGTCTGGATTGATCACCTAGATTAGATTCTTGTTAAGCTAAGGATAGAAGCGAACGCTCGCCTTACTTTAAAACATCAAATTGAACAATTAACCTTATAATTGGAGCGTGCCTTTCGTAGGAACCGGTTATGGTTAATCCACTACAAGAGTAACTCATAAATCGTTAGTAATTCAACCAGTTAAGTTAAGTCATTGCGAGAGGCGACCGTACCCGGGCGACTAATTAATCTTGGTAGCAAGAATGGATAGAGCGAACGTTCGCTGGTCTTAAACCTAAGGGTAAGGAGTTATGGTGGTGTCTTAGAATTGATTGAATGAGAATCGAAATCCACTGATCTGTTGATTGCCAATGCTTTGGGGAACGAAGGAGGATTCGAAGTCTAAGTTTGTCTGTCATCTTTGTTTTCAACCCTAATTTCCAATCTGTTTTTAGTTTCAATTTTTAATTTCTCTGCATTTCTTAGAATTAGAAGTCGTGGAACTCACACCACGCGCGAAGTGTTTAACCTGAGTAATTTGTCAGCTTATTTGAGTAGTCAGTCTTAGAAGGCCCGTGGAATACGGTCTACCCTAGTTTTTCTTAGCTTTGTTAGTTATTTGATTCAACCAGCACAACGACAGGGATTCATCAAATTGGCACCGTTGCTAGGGACTTTTTTTGATTGTTTGAAAGAAGAACTGGCATTTTTATTCTTCTATTTTTCATCTTTCATTTTCCACCCACTTCGATTTTACACTGGTTTTTGTTTGTTTCTGTTATTTGTAGGTTGCTCACAGGTGTATGCATCACCGCCCTTGGACTCGCTCTCAAACCGACAAGGCTAAGAGTATAGAGAGACCAAGCAGTTCTGCTCCACCTCGACAATCACAGATTCCAAGGAGAAGCAGAACCAATCCACCTCCATCTGTCACTCCGATCAAGATCGAGGAACTGAAGGAGAGTTCCTCATCTTCACCTTTATCGTCAGCTTCATCCGTTTCATACACCGAGTCACTTTCACCTCCTCCATCTCCTACCATGACTGAGCAATTACCACCACCACCAGGCGGAAATCCACCACCACCACCTGCACAGAAAAGTCTAGCTGATTACAACAAGCCAAGCGCGACTAGCGTTCGATCTGCCATTGCCGTCCCGCACGTTGAAGGAGATCCTGACTATGTGATCAAGATTCCATTCTTGACTATGATCTCTAGGGATCTACAGTTTGAAGGCAGGCCCCTAGACAATCCGTGCACACATCTGGCAGATTTCCTTGATCTCTGCAGCACTTTCAAGAACGGAAACCTCAACAAGAATACTCTTTGTTTGAGAGCTTTCCCATTCTCTCTGAAAGGCGCTGCTAAGAGGTGGCTTACTGGCAAACCACCTAGATATTACACTGATTGGGATACTCTAGCTCAGGACTTCGTTGAAGAATACTTTCCTCCTGCCAGAACAACAGCCATCAAGGACAGCATTGCCAGATTCTCCTAGAAAGAAGGAGAAAGCTTATATGATACTTGGAATCGATTCCAAGAACTTCTCTACAACAGCCCTCATCACGGATTCGAGGAGAGGCAGTTAGCTGAAATCTTTGCTCCAGGTCTTCGAGAAGAAATCTGCCAAGTGGGTCAATTCCCTAGCTGAAGGGGATTGCACTACACTTACACCTGAAGCTGCTCTTCTTCATTTCGCAAACTGTGCTTCCAAGTCGAGGAACTGGGAACGACAATCTGAAGGATCAAGGAGCAAGCTCGATCTCGAAGCTACTATCAAGGCCGAAGTAGAAAAGCATATGAAGAAGTCTTCCACACCAATCCAACCATCGGCAGCTTCTGTCTATATTGCTGATTGCGAATGGTCTAGAGCTTGTGCGCATAACGGAGGCCGTTGCCAGAATTTTGGTAAGACAGAAGTCTGGTCCGCCGAAGAGGTAAATTTCGTTCAACAAGGCTTCGTTAACAATCAAAATGGTTATGCTGGCTACCGCAACTTCAGGCAGCAAGGGAACTATCAAGACAGACCTCCCTATAATAATGGCGCCAACCATAACCAGAACCAGAATAACCGCCCGGCTGGTCCAGCTCAGGATCACAAGCCTAAACATCCGTTGGCAGGTGTCTATCAGCCACCACACTGATGCGAACCGCCTCCTCTAGGAAGGGATCGACTCAACACCCAAAACTATACTACCAGCTCCACGAATCCTAACCTTTGAAACCGCGGAGAACACTTGAAATCCACTAAGTATAGACTTAGGAACCCCAAGGTATTCGGTCGAATTCGGTGCCACAAACAAAGGATGAATGCCTTTGATGATAAACCGGTCTAGACGACGATCAATTCCATGATGGTCGAACAGAGATTAGCAATTCCATGCTAAGAGAAAAACCGAAGTTTTGAGTGTTTATTTCTTTCAAAGTTGTTGTTTACAATGAGGCTAGACGCCTCTATTTATAGGTGAGGAAGGGAGAACAGGCTCTCCTTTTCCTCCTATGAAATAGCTAATAAAACTAATAAAGAATACAAAAAGGAGTCCTAAAAAGGACTGAAATTCGGAACTTTATTCCTACAAGGAAAAGAATCCTACTTAGACAAGAACTCCTAACTTGGGAGCCAAGTTTCCCCAAAAACAGCCTAAACGGGTTCTGGAATTATGGGCCGAATAAATACCAAACAAATTCCTAAATTCTGATATTTTGCAGATCCGTAGTAGACTCCATGGGCTACAACTTTCATGTTGGGCTTCAACCCAAATTCTATCTCCAGGTAGCCCAAATTCGTCATTCTTTGTCAGACTAGGAATCTGTCCAAAACCGGGAAATCCTAGCTTGATTAGGATTCCTTGTTTGGATGCACTTGGCTTCTTCTCTCCATTTCCCGTATCTTGAATGTTACTCCATCCCTCCTTGGATCAGGCTCAGGTGGTGGCCTTATCACAACTCCTAGCATAGGCTCCCTCGGATCAGCATCCGAGCTCCACTTCTTGATGCTTATGCCATGCATCACTAGGACTTGTTTTAGCCCTATCTGCTTCAATTCTCCTCCAAATTCAGCTCCGTTTGTTGGAGTGTATTCCTGGAGCCATAAGGATTCCAGTACCTTTGGAAAATCCCAAAAGGCACGGGTCAATCGTTCGCTGGGCCAAAAGTGCTCCTTTGACGGGCGCTGGCATGGGCCTTGTGCCTGTGGCAGGCTTAGCTTGGGGCCTTCTTCAAATCTGTCCAGGCCTTTTGAGTTCTGCTCCGAGCCTTCTTCCCTGGGTACCTTAGGGGTGTCTTTAGGGGATGGTAACGGTCTAGAGCTCGTGGCATTTAGCATGGGGCCTAGTTTAGGTGCTAGGCCTTTATCGGGGCTCGGGGCTGGACTTGGCCCTAGGCTTGGCCTGGGGCCTGAACTTGGAGCTTTGTCTCTCCAAGGCTCCGGAGGTGGTGCCGGTGTAGGTCTGGGGCCGGTGTAGTCCTCGCTCGGCCTCAAGTCTCTAGACTGAACGGGCATTAAATTCTCCTTGTCCGGCGCTCTCGTGGAGGTTTCCTGGCCGGGCGCCCATGGTGTTGTGACCGCGCCGGCCTTGGTGGCTCGGTTCACATCATCCCCCTCTTCTTGAAAAGGATTCGTCCTCGAATCCATACCTGGTGCACCATTAGAAATAATAAAATTTACCACAGGGGAGTGTAGGACTTGACCTGGTGCTTTATTGGCGCTCCAGGGGTGTTCGGGCCGTATCGGGGCTGGTACGGGTGCTCGGGGCTCCGGCCTGAGCTCTTTGGGCCATACCAGGGCTGGTATGGGGGCTTCGGACTCGGGCGCCGGGGACTGGTCGGGCGCCGGGGGCTGCTCGGGCGCTGGGCGCCGGTCGGGCGCTGGTGGCTGGTCGGGGCAGTGCTGGGCGCTGGGCCGGGGCAGTGCTGGGTGCAGGGCCGGGGCAGGCGCTGAGCCTAGTGCTGGGCCTAAATTTTTTTCTCATCTTTTTCTTAAGACTCCACCAACTAAGGATGGGGTCCTCTTCTTCTCTCCTGATTTGATTCCTGAGTTGAGCCCACCATAAAGCAGCATAGTCAGTAAACTCAGTTGTGGCTAGGTTTACCTTTTTCCATTCGGAATAATAATGGCACTCAAAGAAGTCCTCCATGCTCCTCTCCCAATCAATGTACTCATCAGGATTTGCTTTGCCAGCAAATTTGGGTACATTGATATTCCTTCTTGGCCGTTGGTATCCTTCTTCATGAGGAACTCCAAATTGCTCCATGAGTCGGGTGACGCTTTGAACCATGGCAGCCACATGTGCCTCCATTGCATTGAGCCTCTCGTCTTCCATGATTAGTACAAGAAGCAACCCTTCTACAAGACAAACCCTAGATCTACTAGGAAAAGAAAATGTAGACTAAAATCCTAAACCAACTAGGAAAAGGATAAAAGAATCAAGTTCTAATCCAACTAGGTTACAACTATTACAACGAAAAAATAAGAACTTGGCAAGGGTGGCCTTGCTTTTTGTTTTTTTTTTTCTACTCTTCTTTTGTGTATTTTCTTTGATAGCTTGATCGGCCACCAATATTTTCTTGCCTTACAATTGAAAGACTCGAATAGAAGAACTAAAATAGATGAAGATTTTCTAAACAATTTTCTAAGAACAAAAAGTAAAGGATATCAATCCAAGAATGAACCTGGAAACTGGGATAGATTGTTGGTCCAAGAGTTGAACCGTGCTCTGATACCAGCTGATGCGAACCGCCTCCTCTAGGAAGGGATCGACTCAACACCCAAAACTATACTACCAGCTCCACGAATCCTAACCTATGAAATCGCGGAGAACACTTGAAATCCACTAAGTATAGACTTAGGAACCCCAAGGTATTCAGTCGAATTGGTGCCACAAACAAAGGGTGATAACCTTTGATGATAAACCAAACCTTAAGCTAAGCAACAACGAGCAAAGACTTGAAGGAAAAAGAACAATGTTCTGAAATTTCAATTATGATTTAACGTGTCTTACAATGATGGCCGAGGCCTCTATTTATAGCTCAAGGGTGGCCTAAGCCGTCTCCAACTCTAAAAAGGTAAAACTAAAATATTCCTAAAATGTAGGTTGAGGAAAATATTAAAAATAACTAAGTTGTCCGAGATAAAATTCCTAAACCGGCAGAATTTAGGAAAAACCCTAATCCGGGCGGATTAGGGCACGCCGGGTGTCCTTGTCCGGGTGGGACTAGGAGAACAGCTCAATACCTAAGGAATGCAAACCGAGGGAGAAAGGAGAAAATCTTCCAACCTGGAGACCAAGTGTGGATTCACTTCAGAAAGGAGAGATTTCCTGAACAAAGAAGATCTAAGTTGCTGCCAAGAGGAGACGGACCCTACACTGTCCTTGAGAGGATAAACAACAATGCTTATGTTTTAGATTTGCCTAACACCTATGGTGTAAGTGCTACTTTCAATGTTGCTGACTTAACTCCTTTCTATGAAGATGATTTTGTAGAAACAGATTCGAGGACGAATCCTCCTCAAGAAGAGGGGAATGATGAACCCCCGGTGCCCTGGACCCGACCAGACCTGCCCTTTACTCGGAGCGAAGTCAAAACCTTCAAGACAAGGGTCACCGCCTATATAGGAGACTGGAGTCGAGCCAAGCATGAAGAACTGGATCAGAGGTTCATCAGAGAAGGATGCACCGTGCTGACCCTCGATGACCGATAGAAATCCCATAAGGAAGACAAATGTCCGAAGGACACTGCCCGGGCCCCGGCGGATACGGCCAACCAGCCCCTACAGCGGACAACCATGCTCATCACTCAGAACCTGGCGGACAAGTTGATGCCAGAAGAATCAGGAGGTCAAAAGTCTGGAGGAAAACCTCACTTGTCCGAGGAAATGCTGCCCAGCAAGCCAGAGCCGCCCGGCATCACCAAAACCCTAGTATCGGGTCCGGAGCACTTGATGCCGAGCCGGTCACCAACGCCGAAGGACGCCACCCGACCACCCGGTCACCCGGAACCCGCGGTAATTACAGAAATGCCACCGCACGGGTTCCGGGCACTTCCCCTAGCCGCGTCCGGAGTCCAGTCCGCGCCCGGTGACTTTTCCTAGTCCCACCCGGACAAGGACACCCGGCGTGCCCTAATCTGCCCGGATTAGGGTTTTTCCTAAATTCTGCCGGTTTAGGAATTTTATCTCGGACAACTTAGTTATTTTTAATATTTTCCTCAACCTACATTTTAGGAATATTTTAGTTTTACCTTTTTAGAGTTGGAGACGGCTTAGGCCACCCTTGAGCTATAAATAGAGGCCTCGGCCATCATTGTAAGACACGTTAAATCATAATTGAAATTTCAGAACATTGTTCTTTTTCCTTCAAGTCTTTGCTCGTTGTTGCTTAGCTTAAGGTTTGGTTTATCATCAAAGGTTATCACCCTTTGTTTGTGGCACCAATTCGACTGAATACCTTGGGGTTCCTAAGTCTATACTTAGTGGATTTCAAGTGTTCTCCGCGGTTTCATAGGTTAGGATTCGTGGAGCTGGTAGTATAGTTTTGGGTGTTGAGTCGATCCCTTCCTAGAGGAGGCGGTTCGCATCACACACCGTAATCCGAGTAACTATGGAACTGCTCCTAGCAATCGCCAGAATCAATAATTAAATAACACTTATACAGGTAAGCAGTACCAATAGGAAAGCAACGCCAGTGACCTGGACAAGAAGCTTAGTCAGATCATCAACAGACTCGATGATCATGACAGTCAGTTTAAAGCTCAAGCTCTTCTCAATCAAGAACAGATAGCAGCCAGTCAAAGAATTGAGCAGGCTGTGAACAACATCTCGAGCATGCTAGCATCTGGTCGACCATTTGGCCAACTTCCGAGCCATGTGAAGCCTCTTTTTCCAAGAGCATTGCTGCCAAATGCAAGGATCGAGACTGGCATGAAGAGGAATAAAGAAGGATATCCTGATGCTCATAGAACGAAACCCTCCTCTCCATATCCAGCTAAGTGTTCTGATCCTGGTTCTTTCACTCTACCTCTTGTCATTAATGATGTTGAGATTGAACGTTGTTTGGTTGATCTTGGCGCGTCTGTTAATGTTATGCCTATGAGTCTATATGAAAAATTGAACCTAGGAGAACTTGAACCACCTAGCTTGTGATGAGCCCCTGTCGTTGACGACTCAATCAAACAAACTTACAAAGCTAACAAGCTAGGGTAGATCGTATTCCACGGGCCTTCTAATGATTGACTACTCAAATAAGCTAGCAAATTACTCAGGTTAAACACTTCGTGCGTGGTGTGAGTTCCACGACTTCTAATTCTAAGAAATGCAGAGAAATTAAAAATTGAACTAAAACAGATTGGAAATTGGTTGATTAAAACAGAGATGACAGACGAACTTAGACTTTGAATCCCCCTTCGTTCCCTAGAGCATTGGCAATCAACAGATCAGCGGATTTCGATTCTCATTCAATCAATTCTAAGACACCACCATAACTCCTGACCCTTAGGTTTAAGACCGGTGAACGTTCGCTCTATCCGTTCTAGCTACCAAGATTAATTAGTCGCCCGGGTACGGTCGCCTCTCGCAATGACTTAACTTAACTGGTGGAATTACTAACGATTTATGAGTTACTCTTGCAGTGGATTAACCCTAACCGGTTCCTACGAAAGGCACGCTCCAATTATAAGGTTAATTGTTCAATTTGATGTTTTAAAGTAAGGCGAGCGTTCGCTTCTATCCTTAGCTTAACAAGAATCTAATCTAGGTGATCAATCCAGACAAGAAACATGAACAATGAAGAACAAATCAAACATGAAAGAGAAACTGATTGAACTTTGAATCTAGTCACCGCCGATCCGTGACCGCTTTAAAGCCCTGGGTCACTTAGGGTTCATCTAGTCTAAGCTCTAAGAGTTTAGCTACTCATGTTTATCACAAAAGAATCAAAGACAAAGAAAGAGTTCATCATCCAGAGGAAGAACAGAAAAGAATCTGAAAAACCTAATTAAGATGACTCTGGCTGACTTCGATCTTCGGTAAACTGCAATCCTATCTCCGAGTCTTCGAGATGGAAGGGATGGCGTCACGATCTCTTTACGGCTCTTCGAACTTTAACTCTTTGCTCCAGAACTATTGAGAATCCTTGGAATTATGATTATGAGAAGTATATCTGATTTTTGGGCCGCCGTTTAAGTATTTATACTTAACCCTAATTCAGCCGGATTTTGCCTGATATTTTCGCCGAAAATCTTGGTGTAAATTGGGAGCCCACCAGTTGATTTCTTCTATAATTTTCGGTCCAATAGTTTTCGGCAAAAACTAAGGTATTTTCGCCGAAAACTCCTTTGTAAACCGGGGCAGGAATTGTTTCGACTTGATTGGCTCCTTGGATCGATACCGGTGCAATTCCTCGAGGTTCCAACGCTTTAGACACGTCCTTGGCCACTTTATTTGATGGCAAAAACCTATGCTAACATAAAAACACTAGAAAACCATCAAATAGACCCGAAACGGGCCAAGGTAACACAAATGGCACGAGATAGGGCAATTCATTGAATATTCGTTATTCTACCGTAAAAAACCATGTCTTAAGCAAGGAAATGTCGCTTAAATGAGGTTGATAATCACGTCAAATCGAGTGTCATCACTCTCTCAGAGGTGCAGCTAAGAGATAGCTTAGTGGCAAGCCACCCGGTCATTATACAGATTGGGAGATCTCCAATCGGTCCAGCCTAGCAAACCAATCGATCCAGCCTGGCAAACCAACCGACCCAGCCCAGCCCAGGCAGGTGGTTAGTGGTAGGCGCCTGCCATTAAGCTTAGTGGCAGGCAAAAGG
Organism: Linum lewisii; assembly: GCA_034768395.1. Taxonomy (NCBI): domain Eukaryota; kingdom Viridiplantae; phylum Streptophyta; class Magnoliopsida; order Malpighiales; family Linaceae; genus Linum; species Linum lewisii. The sequence continues at coordinate 44,983,667 of CM068297.1, forward strand.
TTAGTGGCAGGCGCCTGCCAGTAAGCTTAGTGGCAGGCGAAAAGTTTGTGGCAGGCCGGAAGGTTAGTGGCAGACGCCTGCCACTAGGCTTTGTGGTAGGCGCCCACCATTAACCTCAGGCCTGCCACTAAGCTTAATGGTAGGCGCCTGCCACTAACCACCTGCCTGCGAGAAGCTTACTCGTAGGCGGGGCCTGCCACATGTTGGGCTTCCTCGCAGCTGCTTTACTCGCAGGCCCAGTTGTGCTTAGTGGCAGGCCCCGCCTGCGAGTAAGCTATGTGTTTAGTGGCAGGCTGTCTGCCACAAAGCACGACGCGGCCTGCCACTAAATTGTCTGTCTGTTGTAGTGAGACTCTAGCTCAAGATTTCGTGGAGGAATATTTCCCTCCGTCAAGGATAACTGCCTACAAGGATATCATCTCTAGGTTTGCTCAGAAAGAAGATGCAAGCTTATACGACACTTGGAGCGAATTCCAAGAGCTTCTCTACAATTGTCCTCACCACGGTTACGAACAAAGGCAGCTAGCTCAATTCTTTGCTCGAGGTTTATGTGAGGAATCTTCTAAATGGGTCAACTCCTTGGCTGGAGAATATTGCACTGCTTTTACACCTCAAGCTGCTCTCCTTCTGATGTGATCCTGGCTACCAAGCATGAATTGGACACAACTAAGGCCGATCCGGCCCGAGCATTGATGCCGAGCCAAGACTACACCAGGCCTAGACCTACGCCAGCACGACCCCCGGAGCCTAGGAGAGCCAAAGCCCTGGAGCATGAAGACACACTTGGGAGGATGCTGATCCTTAGCCAAGCACCAAGGCTAGCTCCTACCACAGCCAGAGTCAGGCTATTGACTCTCCAGGAGCTGATGTTGACGCCGAGCCCCGACCCGGACGCCGAGCCGAGCCTAGCACCAAGGCTAGGCCCCAGATCGACTCCTACGAGCCCCAGAGCCCAACTAGACCTTAAAGAGACTCAAGAGGCATCCTTGACGCCCCGGCCAAGACAGAAGCCAAAAGGCCCGTACAGAACTGAAGAAGGCCGAGAGCTAAACCCGACACCCGAGCCGAGCCCGTGCCCGGATGCCACAGAGAAGCACTTTTGGCCCATCCAACAATTGTCTTGTGCATTTTGGGAAATTCTAGCAGCCCTGTATAGCTTGAAGTCTCAGGAGCACCCTCCAACAAACGGAGCTTAATTCGGAGGAGTATTGAAGAAGTTAGGGCTAAAGCAAGTCCTAGTGATGCATGGCCTAACCATCACTAAATGGAGCCCGGATGCTGATACGTGGAAGGCCAAGCAAGGAGCTGTGATCAGGCCACCACCTGAGCCTGATCAAAGAGGAGAGGATCAAGGAGAATCCAACCTTGGAGGAGAGCCAAGAGTTCAGCCTACAACTAAGAAGCTACGGGCCAGAACTAAAGTGAACAAGGGCCAAACCCGGATTTCTGGACAGATTCCTAGTCCGACAAGGATTAACAAATATGGGCTACTTGGAGACAAAATTTTGGCTGATGTCCAACATGAAAGTTGTATCCCATGGAGTCTACTACGGATCTGCAAAAGATCAGAATTTTAGGAATTTGTTTGGTATTTATTCGTCCAATAATTCCAGAACCCGTTTAGGCTGTTTTTGGGGAAACTTGGCTCCCAAGTTAGGAGTTCTTGTTTAAGTAGGATTCTTTTCCCTTGTAGGATTAGAGTCCGAATTTACCTTCTATTTAGTCTAGATTAGGATTATTTTAAGTCCTCTTTAGTATTCTAATTAGGACTCTTTTATTATTTCTTTATTTTATTCTTATTTAGGAAGTAGTTAATAGGGAGGAGAGCTTGTTCCCTCACCTATAAATAGAGGCTGACGGCCACCCTTTTGTATCATTGATGACACTCGATTTGGCGTGATTATCAGCCTCATTTAAGCGACATTTCCTTGCTTAAGACATAGTTTTTAGGGTAGAATAACGAATATTCAATCGATTTCCCTATCTCGTGCCATTTGTTTTACTTTGGCCTGTTTCGGGTCTATTTGATGGTTTTCTAGTGTTTTATGTTAGCACAGGTTTTTGCCGTCAAATAAAGTAGCCAAGGACGTGTCTAAGGCATTGGAACCTCGAGGAATCACACTGGAATCGATCCAAGGAGTCAATCAAGTCAAACAAAAGTCTGCCCCGTTTTACACTAAAGTTTTCGCCGAAAATATCCAAGGTTTTCGGCGAAAATCCATGCACAAATCGACTGAGCTCATTCAAGGAAGTTTTCGGCGAAAACACTAAGTTTTCGGCGAGAACCAATGGTCTGAAAATCACAGAAGAAATCAACCGGCGGGCTTCCCATTTACACTAAGATTTTCGGCGAAAATTCCTTATGATTTTCGGTGAAAATTGAAGAGAAAATCCGGCGGTATTAGGGTTAAGTATAAATACTTAACCGGCGGCCCAAAATCAAATATACCTCATAATACATCATAATTACCAACTAATACCGAACTTCAGAATTCTCTCAAGTTCTGGAGCAGAGAGTTTAGAGTTCGAAGAGCCGGAAAGAGATCGTGACGCCATCCCTTCCATCTCGAAGACTCGGAGCTAGGATTGTAGTTTACTGAAGATCGAAGTCTGCCAGAGTCGTCTTAAATAGGTTTTTCAGATTCTTTTCTGTTCTTCCTCTGGATGATGAACTCTTTCTTTGTCTTTGATTCTTTTGTGATAAACATGAGTAGCTAAACTCTTAGAGCTTAGACTAGATGAACCCTAAGTGACCCAGGGCTTTAAAGCGGTCACGGATCGGCGGTGATTAGATTCAAAGTTCAATCAGTTTCTCTTTCATGTTTGATTTGTTCTTCATTGTTCATGTTTCTTGTCTGGATTGATCACCTAGATTAGATTCTTGTTAAGCTAAGGATAGAAGCGAACGCTCGCCTTACTTTAAAACATCAAATTGAACAATTAACCTTATAATTGGAGCGTGCCTTTCGTAGGAACCGGTTATGGTTAATCCACTACAAGAGTAACTCATAAATCGTTAGTAATTCAACCAGTTAAGTTAAGTCGTTGCGAGAGGCGACCGTACCCGGGCGACTAATTAATCTTGGTAGCAAGAATGGATAGAGCGAACGTTCGCTGGTCTTAAACCTAAGGGTAAGGAGTTATGGTGGTGTCTTAGAATTGATTGAATGAGAATCGAAATCCACTGATCTGTTGATTGCCAATGCTTTGGGGAACGAAGGAGGATTCGAAGTCTAAGTTTGTCTGTCATCTTTGTTTTCAACCCTAATTTCCAATCTGTTTTTAGTTTCAATTTTTAATTTCTCTGCATTTCTTAGAATTAGAAGTCGTGGAACTCACACCACGCGCGAAGTGTTTAACCTGAGTAATTTGTCAGCTTATTTGAGTAGTCAGTCTTAGAAGGCCCGTGGAATACGGTCTACCCTAGTTTTTCTTAGCTTTGTTAGTTATTTGATTCAACCAGCACAACGACAGGGATTCATCAAATTGGCACCGTTGCTAGGGACTTTTTTTGATTGTTTGAAAGAAGAACTGGCATTTTTATTCTTCTATTTTTCATCTTTCATTTTCCACCCACTTCGATTTTACACTGGTTTTTGTTTGTTTCTGTTATTTGTAGGTTGCTCACAGGTGTATGCATCACCGCCCTTGGACTCGCTCTCAAACCGACAAGGCTAAGAGTATAGAGAGACCAAGCAGTTCTGCTCCACCTCGACAATCACAGATTCCAAAGAGAAGCAGAACCAATCCACCTCCATCTGTCACTCCGATCAAGATCGAGGAACTGAAGGAGAGTTCCTCATCTTCACCTTTACCGTCAGCTTCATCCGTTTCATACACCGAGTCACTTTCACCTCCTCCATCTCCTACCATGACTGAGCAATTACCACCACCACCAGGCGGAAATCCACCACCACCACCAGGCGGAAATCCACCACCACCACCTGCACAGAAAAGTCTAGCTGATTACAACAAGCCAAGCGCGACTAGCGTTCGATCTGCCATTGCCGTCCCGCACGTTGAAGGAGATCCTGACTATGTGATCAAGATTCCATTCTTGACTATGATCTCTAGGGATCTACAGTTTGAAGGCAGGCCCCTAGACAATCCGTGCACACATCTGGCAGATTTCCTTGATCTCTGCAGCACTTTCAAGAACGGAAACCTCAACAAGAATACTCTTTGTTTGAGAGCTTTCCCATTCTCTCTGAAAGGCGCTGCTAAGAGGTGGCTTACTGGCAAACCACCTAGATATTACACTGATTGGGATACTCTAGCTCAGGACTTCGTTGAAGAATACTTTCCTCCTGCCAGAACAACAGCCATCAAGGACAGCATTGCCAGATTCTCCTAGAAAGAAGGAGAAAGCTTATATGATACTTGGAATCGATTCCAAGAACTTCTCTACAACAGCCCTCATCACGGATTCGAGGAGAGGCAGTTAGCTGAAATCTTTGCTCCAGGTCTTCGAGAAGAATCTGCCAAGTGGGTCAATTCCCTAGCTGAAGGGGATTGCACTACACTTACACCTGAAGCTGCTCTTCTTCATTTCGCAAACTGTGCTTCCAAGTCGAGGAACTGGGAACGACAATCTGAAGGATCAAGGAGCAAGCTCGATCTCGAAGCTACTATCAAGGCCGAAGTAGAAAAGCATATGAAGAAGTCTTCCACACCAATCCAACCATCGGCAGCTTCTGTCTATATTGCTGATTGCGAATGGTCTAGAGCTTGTGCGCATAACGGAGGCCGTTGCCAGAATTTTGGTAAGACAGAAGTCTGGTCCGCCGAAGAGGTAAATTTCGTTCAACAAGGCTTCGTTAACAATCAAAATGGTTATGCTGGCTACCGCAACTTCAGGCAGGAAGGGAACTATCAAGACAGACCTCCCTATAATAATGGCGCCAACCATAACCAGAACCAGAATAACCGCCCGGCTGGTCCAGCTCAGGATCACAAGCCTAAACATCCGTTGGCAGGTGTCTATCAACCACCACACTGATGCGAACCGCCTCCTCTAGGAAGGGATCGACTCAACACCCAAAACTATACTACCAGCTCCACGAATCCTAACCTTTGAAACCGCAGAGAACACTTGAAATCCACTAAGTATAGACTTAGGAACCCCAAGGTATTCGGTCGAATTCGGTGCCACAAACAAAGGATGAATGCCTTTGATGATAAACCGGTCTAGACGACGATCAATTCCATGATGGTCGAACAGAGATTAGCAATTCCATGCTAAGAGAAAAACTGAAGTTTTGAGTGTTTATTTCTTTCAAAGTTGTTGTTTACAATGAGGCTAGACGCCTCTATTTATAGGTGAGGAAGGGAGAACAGGCTCTCCTTTTCCTCCTATGAAATAGCTAATAAAACTAATAAAGAATACAAAAAGGAGTCCTAAAAAGGACTGAAATTCGGAACTTTATTCCTACAAGGAAAAGAATCCTACTTAGACAAGAACTCCTAACTTGGGAGCCAAGTTTCCCCAAAAACAGCCTAAACGGGTTCTGGAATTATGGGCCGAATAAATACCAAACAAATTCCTAAAATTCTGATATTTTGCAGATCCGTAGTAGACTCCATGGGCTACAACTTTCATGTTGGGCTTCAACCCAAATTCTATCTCCAGGTAGCCCAAATTCGTCATTCTTTGTCAGACTAGGAATCTGTCCAAAACCGGGAAATCCTAGCTTGATTAGGATTCCTTGTTTGGATGCACTTGGCTTCTTCTCTCCATTTCCCGTATCTTGAATGTTACTCCATCCCTCCTTGGATCAGGCTCAGGTGGTGGCCTTATCACAACTCCTAGCATAGGCTCCCTCGGATCAGCATCCGAGCTCCACTTCTTGATGCTTATGCCATGCATCACTAGGACTTGTTTTAGCCCTATCTGCTTCAATTCTCCTCCAAATTCAGCTCCGTTTGTTGGAGTGTATTCCTGGAGCCATAAGGATTCCAGTACCTTTGGAAAATCCCAAAAGGCACGGGTCAATCGTTCGCTGGGCCAAAAGTGCTCCTTTGACGGGCGCTGGCATGGGCCTTGTGCCTGTGGCAGGCTTAGCTTGGGGCCTTCTTCAAATCTGTCCAGGCCTTTTGAGTTCTGCTCTGAGCCTTCTTCCCTGGGTACCTTAGGGGTGTCTTTAGGGGATGGTGTCGGTCTAGAGCTCGTGGCATTTAGCATGGGGCCTAGTTTAGGTGCTAGGCCTTTATCGGGGCTCGGGGCTGGACTTGGCCCTAGGCTTGGCCTGGGGCCTGAACTTGGAGCTTTGTCTCTCCAAGGCTCCGGAGGTGGTGCCGGTGTAGGTCTGGGGCCGGTGTAGTCCTCGCTCGGCCTCAAGTCTCTAGACTGAACGGGCATTAAATTCTCCTTGTCCGGCGCTCTCGTGGAGGTTTCCTGGCCGGGTGCCCATGGTGTTGTGACCGCGCCGGCCTTGGTGGCTCGGTTCACATCATCCCCCTCTTCTTGAAAAGGATTCGTCCTCGAATCCATACCTGGTGCACCATTAGAAATAATAAAATTTACCACAGGGGAGTGTAGGACTTGACCTGGTGCTTTATTGGCGCTCCAGGGGTGTTCGGGCCGTATCGGGGCTGGTACGGGTGCTCGGGGCTCCGGCCTGAGCTCTTTGGGCCATACCAGGGCTGGTATGGGGGCTTCGGACTCGGGCGCCGGGGACTGGTCGGGCGCCGGGGGCTGCTCGGGCGCTGGGCGTCGGTCGGGCGCTGGTGGCTGGTCGGGGCAGTGCTGGGCGCTGGGCCGGGGCAGTGCTGGGTGCAGGGCCGGGGCAGGCGCTGAGCCTAGTGCTGGGCCTAAATTTTTTTCTCATCTTTTTCTTAAGACTCCACCAACTAAGGATGGGGTCCTCTTCTTCTCTCCTGATTTGATTCCTGAGTTGAGCCCACCATAAAGCAGCATAGTCAGTAAACTCAGTTGTGGCTAGGTTTACCTTTTTCCATTCGGAATAATAATGGCACTCAAAGAAGTCCTCCATGCTCCTCTCCCAATCAATGTACTCATCAGGATTTGCTTTGCCAGCAAATTTGGGTACATTGATATTCCTTCTTGGCCGTTGGTATCCTTCTTCATGAGGAACTCCAAATTGCTCCATGAGTCGGGTGACGCTTTGAACCATGGCAGCCACATGTGCCTCCATTGCATTGAGCCTCTCGTCTTCCATGATTAGTACAAGAAGCAACCCTTCTACAAGACAAACTCTAGATCTACTAGGAAAAGAAAATGTAGACTAAAATCCTAAACCAACTAGGAAAAGGATAAAAGAATCAAGTTCTAATCCAACTAGGTTACAACTATTACAACGAAAAAATAAGAACTTGGCAAGGGTGGCCTTGCTTTTTGTTTTTTTTTTCTACTCTTCTTTTGTGTATTTTCTTTGATAGCTTGATCGGCCACCAATATTTTCTTGCCTTACAATTGAAAGACTCGAATAGAAGAACTAAAATAGATGAAGATTTTCTAAACAATTTTCTAAGAACAAAAAGTAAAGGATATCAATCCAAGAATGAACCTGGAAACTGGGATAGATTGTTGGTCCAAGAGTTGAACCGTGCTCTGATACCAGCTGATGCGAACCGCCTCCTCTAGGAAGGGATCGACTCAACACCCAAAACTATACTACCAGCTCCACGAATCCTAACCTATGAAATCGCGGAGAACACTTGCAATCCACTAAGTATAGACTTAGGAACCCCAAGGTATTCAGTCGAATTGGTGCCACAAACAAAGGGTGATAACCTTTGATGATAAACCAAACCTTAAGCTAAGCAACAACGAGCAAAGACTTGAAGGAAAAAGAACAATGTTCTGAAATTTCAATTATGATTTAACGTGTCTTACAATGATGGCCGAGGCCTCTATTTATAGCTCAAGGGTGGCCTAAGCCGTCTCCAACTCTAAAAAGGTAAAACTAAAATATTCCTAAAATGTAGGTTGAGGAAAATATTAAAAATAACTAAGTTGTCCGAGATAAAATTCCTAAACCGGCAGAATTTAGGAAAAACCCTAATCCGGGCGGATTAGGGCACGCCGGGTGTCCTTGTCCGGGTGGGACTAGGAGAACAGCTCAATACCTAAGGAATGCAAACCGAGGGAGAAAGGAGAAAATCTTCCAACCTGGAGACCAAGTGTGGATTCACTTCAGAAAGGAGAGATTTCCTGAACAAAGAAGATCTAAGTTGCTGCCAAGAGGAGACGGACCCTACACTGTCCTTGAGAGGATAAACAACAATGCTTATGTTTTAGATTTGCCTAACACCTATGGTGTAAGTGCTACTTTCAATGTTGCTGACTTAACTCCTTTCTATGAAGATGATTTTGTAGAAACAGATTCGAGGACGAATCCTCCTCAAGAAGAGGGGAATGATGAACCCCCGGTGCCCTGGACCCGACCAGACCTGCCCTTTACTCGGAGCGAAGTCAAAACCTTCAAGACAAGGGTCACCGCCTATATAGGAGACTGGAGTCGAGCCAAGCATGAAGAACTGGATCAGAGGTTCATCAGAGAAGGATGCACCGTGCTGACCCTCGATGACCGACAGAAATCCCATAAGGAAGACAAATGTCCGAAGGACACTGCCCGGGCCCCGGCGGATACGGCCAACCAGCCCCTACAGCGGACAACCATGCTCATCACTCAGAACCTGGCGGACAAGTTGATGCCAGAAGAATCAGGAGGTCAAAAGTCTGGAGGAAAACCTCACTTGTCCGAGGAAATGCTGCCCAGCAAGCCAGAGCCGCCCGGCATCACCAAAACCCTAGTATCGGGTCCGGAGCACTTGATGCCGAGCCGGTCACCAACGCCGAAGGACGCCACCCGACCACCCGGTCACCCGGAACCCGCGGTAATTACAGAAATGCCACCGCACGGGTTCCGGGCACTTCCCCTAGCCGCGTCCGGAGTCCAGTCCGCGCCCGGTGACTTTTCCTAGTCCCACCCGGACAAGGACACCCGGCGTGCCCTAATCTGCCCGGATTAGGGTTTTTCCTAAATTCTGCCGGTTTAGGAATTTTATCTCGGACAACTTAGTTATTTTTAATATTTTCCTCAACCTACATTTTAGGAATATTTTAGTTTTACCTTTTTAGAGTTGGAGACGGCTTAGGCCACCCTTGAGCTATAAATAGAGGCCTCGGCCATCATTGTAAGACACGTTAAATCATAATTGAAATTTCAGAACATTGTTCTTTTTCCTTCAAGTCTTTGCTCGTTGTTGCTTAGCTTAAGGTTTGGTTTATCATCAAAGGTTATCACCCTTTGTTTGTGGCACCAATTCGACTGAATACCTTGGGGTTCCTAAGTCTATACTTAGTGGATTTCAAGTGTTCTCCGCGGTTTCATAGGTTAGGATTCGTGGAGCTGGTAGTATAGTTTTGGGTGTTGAGTCGATCCCTTCCTAGAGGAGGCGGTTCGCATCACACACCGTAATCCGAGTAACTATGGAACTGCTCCTAGCAATCGCCAGAATCAATAATTAAATAACACTTATACAGGTAAGCAGTACCAATAGGAAAGCAACGCCAGTGACCTGGACAAGAAGCTTAGTCAGATCATCAACAGACTCGATGATCATGACAGTCAGTTTAAAGCTCAAGCTCTTCTCAATCAAGAACAGATAGCAGCCAGTCAAAGAATTGAGCAGGCTATGAACAACATCTCGAGCATGCTAGCATCTGGTCGACCATTTGGCCAACTTCCGAGCCATGTGAAGCCTCTTTTTCCAAGAGCATTGCTGCCAAATGCAAGGATCGAGACTGGCATGAAGAGGAATAAAGAAGGATATCCTGATGCTCGTAGAACGAAACCCTCCTCTCCATATCCAGCTAAGTGTTCTGATCCTGGTTCTTTCACTCTACCTCTTGTCATTAATGATGTTGAGATTGAACGTTGTTTGGTTGATCTTGGCGCGTCTGTTAATGTTATGCCTATGAGTCTATATGAAAAATTGAACCTAGGAGAACTTGAACCGCCTAGCTTGTGATGAGCCCCTGTCGTTGACGACTCAATCAAACAAACTTACAAAGCTAACAAGCTAGGGTAGATCGTATTCCACGGGCCTTCTAATGATTGACTACTCAAATAAGCTAGCAACTTACTCAGGTTAAACACTTCGTGCGTGGTGTGAGTTCCACGACTTCTAATTCTAAGAAATGCAGAGAAATTAAAAATTGAACTAAAACAGATTGGAAATTGGTTGATTAAAACAGAGATGACAGACGAACTTAGACTTTGAATCCCCCTTCGTTCCCTAGAGCATTGGCAATCAACAGATCAGCGGATTTCGATTCTCATTCAATCAATTCTAAGACACCACCATAACTCCTGACCCTTAGGTTTAAGACCGGTGAACGTTCGCTCTATCCGTTCTAGCTACCAAGATTAATTAGTCGCCCGGGTACGGTCGCCTCTCGCAATGACTTAACTTAACTGGTGGAATTACTAACGATTTATGAGTTACTCTTGCAGTGGATTAACCCTAACCGGTTCCTACGAAAGGCACGCTCCAATTATAAGGTTAATTGTTCAATTTGATGTTTTAAAGTAAGGCGAGCGTTCGCTTCTATCCTTAGCTTAACAAGAATCTAATCTAGGTGATCAATCCAGACAAGAAACATGAACAATGAAGAACAAATCAAACATGAAAGAGAAACTGATTAAACTTTGAATCTAATCCTCGCCGATCCGTGACCGCTTTAAAGCCCTGGGTCACTTAGGGTCATCTAGTCTAAGCTCTAAGAGTTTAGCTACTCATGTTCATCACAAAAGAATCAAAGATAAAGAAAGAGTTCATCATACAGAGGAAGAACAGAAAAGTATCTAAAAAACCTAATTAAGAATCAAAGAGGAAGAACGGAAAAGAATCTGAAAAACCTAATTAAGATGACTCTGGCAAACTTCGATCTTCGGTAAACTGCAATCCTAGCTCCGAGTCTTCGAGATGGAAGGGATGGCGTCACGATCTCTTTCCGGCTCTTCAAACTCTAAACTCTCTGCTCCGGAACTTGAGAGAATTCTGAAGTTCGGTATTAGTTGGTGTTTATGATTATTATGAGGTATATCTTAATTTAGGGCCGCCGGTTGAGTATTTATACTTAACCCTAATACCGCCGGATTTTAACTAGAATTTTCACCGAAAATCATAAGGAATTTTTGCCGAAAATCTTAGTGTAAAAGGGAAGCCCACCGGTTGATTTCTTCTGTGATTTTTGGTCCAACAGTTCTCGGCGAATACTTAACATTTTCGCCGAAAACACCCTTCAGTTGATATCAGTGGATTTGTGCATGTATTTTCGCCGAAAACACTAAGGGATTTTCCGCGAAAACTCCTTTGTAAACCGGGGCAGGAATTGTTTTGACTTGATTGGCTCCTTGGATTGATTCCAGTGCAATTCCTCGAGGTTCCGACGCCTTAGACACGTCCTTGGCTACTTTATTTGACGGCAAAAACCTGTGCTAACATAAAAATACTAGAAAACCATCAAATAGACCCGAAACGGGCCAAGGTAACACAACTGGCATGAGATAGGGCAATTGATTGAATATTCGTTATTCTACCCTAAAAACCATGTCTTAAGCAAGGAAATGTCGCTTAAATGAGGCTGATAATCACGTCAAATCGAGTATCATCAAAATACCCCACACTTAAGCTTTTGCTTGTCCTCAAGCAAACTGAATAGAAACGCTCATGTTCACAAATGATAAGATTTGTGAAATTGGAGTTCAACCAAACACAATGAATTATTAGACAGATAGATCCTAGAACAAGAAACCTAACATGCATACTGATCAGCCAAAATACCTGGTCTCACTAATAAACTGCACACGACAAGTAATCGTAACCAATTATGCACGAATTTGACCTGACCGACCAGACTCCTCACACAGGAAAATATTTAGTACAATGGAAACTCTCACTCTCTGTGTTTAAGGATGTGTTTCTGCTCTCAATCATTTTCTGTTACTGAATTCTGTCATAAGTTTGCAATTTGACCACATCTCCACCACTGTGACAACACGAGTAACTAGTCAAGAAGGACTTCCCTGCTAGGACTGTAATGAATTCTACACTACATGGGTTTATAATGAGATGGATGATGGGAATGTATGATAATAGCTTTGTGCGGTGTAGCTTTCGACTAACTTCCCTCGAATCTAATCTGCGGCTTCCTACCGTCTAACCATACACGGGTGGAATAGTGAACGCTCGTCCTATGATACCCTCAAGCAACCTAGCACTTTATTATTTTTCTTTACACATTTTTTTTCTTTTCAACTTATCTTTTGACTTCGTTCTTCCATTTGTAGGGAGAAGAACGTTTTACTGAACTAAAAACTTTTTGGCTTTTCTGAGCTTTCTTCTTTTCATTTTTTCGAAACTTGCTTCTTTTCTTCTTTTTCTATTTTTTTTATGCTGATTCTTTCTTTTAGTTGCTAGAGGGGTTTACACGTCTGGACATAATAGCTAAGACCACCTCTTTAATGGATATAGGTAGGTTACCACAAACTGACTTCCGGTAGGTCAATCTAGAACTACAACCACAGAGGATCAACGGGGAAATGAAAGAATGGGAAATGGCTGTAATGTATTATCGAACCAAAAGAACAGGCCAAGCTCAAGGGTTTAAACCTAATGGATTTAACGTTTGGTAGGCTATCTGGCTTAGTAGCTGAATCTAGGTGCCCCTATCATTCTAGAACTCGTGTCATCGTGTGGTCTCGAGTAGGTCTCATGCAAATTCTAACTCATTCAAGCAAACAGAAAATCACTCAAAAAGAATTGAAATTGCAAGTTACGTGCAATGGATCAAATGCTCACAGTTGGTTTGCTAGTCGGATTCGGTCATTTTCATGCAATCAAGGCTACAAACTACAAGTGTGATTTTAAAAATTATGTTCTGACCAGGCAATTTAGCATCAAAGTATACAAGTTGGTTCTCAAGTTCTAGGTTAAGCAGTCTAAGCATCATTATGAAAGTTTGAACAACAACTTAACATAAAAATTCAAGAACTGAGCCATTCTAATGCTAGAGAGACTGGAATTGAATCACGAGGCACACAGAAAACACAATCAAGGCCAATCAAGTTCATGCAAGGTTCTCTAGCAGCCTACCCCACACTTAAATCGAACTGTGTCCTCACAGGACTAAAATTAGAGTTCAGAGTGAAGTAGAAGAACCTGGACAGAGATGGTTGGCGTAGGGGATGAGCACGGACAGCTCTCCAATGTCTGCGGGATGCAGGTGGTGCTGCGGGTGAGGCACCTGGTATGGATCTGGGATGGCCGGAGGCGACTGGTGTGCATACCCTGCCTGATGATGTGGCGAGGGTATATGGTCATGAAACTCTGGCTCGTACTGAGGCTGAGGCTCCTCAGAATTATCTTCTTCCTCCGACTCAACCTCATTCTGGAGGGGAGGATCTGCTGCTACCTGGGGGCTGAGGTCCAGCTCGAGGTCGTACTCGACCGCCAAATCTCCTCCCACTGTCTGTACTCTGCGTCGTGGGATGTTTGGGCCATATTCATTGTTGAGGCCGAAGGAAATGATGAGTCGGCCGATGAAGTTGCCTCCCAGGAGTGAGCGAGGTGGCGTCCGCCTCTTGGTCTTCTGACGGAAGATGCGAGCAAGCACCCATCCGGGGTGAAGAGGGTAGCTCTCCCGAATGGCGCGATGAAGCAGAAGCTCCTCCTTGCTGATATGGTGGTGGTCCTTCTCTGGAGCATATAATAGCGATCTACGCCAAACCATATGAATGTATTTATAGAGAGGGTGAGAGGGAGACTTAACTGAATTATGGTCCGCGAGACGATCGCTGGGCACACTCCAGTCATGTGGCTCCAGAGTGCATGGTACTGCTCTCCGTCATCCTCGTCGTTCGCCCAGGTGAGGTGATGACCGTGGTAATGCTCGTAGGGAATGCCTAGATGAGCTGCAAACTCATCATAGGTGAGTGTCCTGTACACCCCGCCCAGGTAGAAGGAAACGACCTTCTTGCCCTGCCTCCTCTTGTGCTCGTCCAGATCGAACGTCGCCCAGAACTCCTAGAGAGCGACGTGTGGGAAGTCGGAAGCTATGGTGGTCAGCTCTAGGAGGCCGGCCGGTGCCAGGGCGTCGTGCACGTTCCGATGGTAGTCCTCATCATGATCGAAGAGGGACTCCATGGAAAGTGGCCGAACATTAGCTCCAGGAATATGCTCGAGCTTCTGGTAGCACTCGAAGTGGTAGTCGGGTAGACGAGCAACAGTGCGATGCTACCCAGCATGGCCACGGAATGCTGGTGGAGGGCCCTAGATGGCGGGTGTGACGGGAGCGGGGGCTCTGGAGCTCGAGGCGGTGTCAAGTCTCTGCTTGGGCCTGCGCTCATAAGTGGTGTTCCTAAAACCAGAACGAAACCAGATTAGTCAAACTAAAACCCTACCCCACACTTAGTAGAAAAACTTAATTTCACAAAGAAATGAGGAAAACCGAGTGGGGGTAAGGAAAGCAGATTAACCGGTAATCACAAACAATAAAATACATGCTTAGGAACAGCCAGAATGGAATTAGCACAATCAGAGTTCAGAAGTCAAACCGTCATTCAAAAAGTCAACATAATAGAACCTTGAACCCTAATCATGGCAAGACTATCACAAAGTGGGAAATGACGGCAAAATATGATCTCAGATGGCAAACACAATAATCTGAACGAGAATGAGCACATAAGGCAGCCAAATGATCATAAACAATTCATGGTCAAATCGACATTTCTCAAAAGTCAACACTACACAGAATCGGTCTTAGGCATAGCAACACATGATCAAAGGATATGAAAATTAAGCACAACACTCCCTAAGCATGCTAGAACAGTCCAACGAGTTCAGCTAACCTAGTTCACATGAAGTCAGTCGGCACGCAAATCGAGGTAAACTGAAAAGTCAATCGAAGGTCAACCCTGACGAAATTCAGCATTCAATATGTCAAAAGATTCGTAATGAAAAGTTCTACAACTTACCTTGAAGCCATGGATGCTGAAAATGAACGGATGGGGAGAAATGGGTGAAAAATTGAAAATTTTAGGGTTTGGGTGAACTAGAGCTATAGAGCTCCGATTTGGCTGTTCTGGGGCTCAAGATGATCGGAAATAGAAGGGGAAGGGAGCGGCGGTGGCGGCGGCGGCGGGTTTGGTCGGTGGCGGCGAGAAATGGGCGGCGGTCGGCGGGTTTTGGTAAACAGGGGAAATTTTCGAAATGGGAAAGTGAGGAGATAGAGGTTGAGTATCCGGAAATTAAAGGGATAAAGTTGGTTGATTTTCAAACATATTTTCGGCAAAAATAGGTGCAAGTTTTCACCGAAAATGTTAGTGAAAAAGTACTGCCGGTGTTTCAAAAGGATTTTCGCCAAAAACATCAAATAGTTTTCGCCGAAAATGTTAACAAAAATCGTCTGGAAACACAGTGGGATTTCAAAGAGAGTTTTCGCCGAAAATAGGGTATATTTTCACCAAAAATTTTGAACTGTTCGATTGAAAATATTTTCGCAAATCCAGCAAACTTCAGAAAATCACAATTAAATCCACAAAAATCGGAACAACATCAATCAACTTGCGAATGACACTATGACACACTGACTACACACGAAAAATACGAAATCAAAGAAACTGACACTTTTGGCTCCCCCGAACCGACTCTAAAATACTAAGGCTGACACAAATGAAAAACTGACTCTAGCCGTGGGTTGCCTCCCACGAAGCGCTCTTTTATTAACGTCCTTGAGCTGGACGATACCTGGATGGTATTAGGAGACATCCCAACTCAGATTCTTCTTAATGCTAGCATCGGAGTTCATAAAGTAGAGCTTCGGGGCTTCTCCGGTGAGCATGAATTTCTTCCCGTTCGCGTGTAAGAGTTTGGTACGTCCGTCGGGAAGGTGGTCAGTGATCTTGAATGGTCCGAACAGTTCTATCAAGGGATCATCTTCCACAAGGAAGACAGTGGATGGAATGAGAACAATCGGCTCCTTCTTTTCCTTAACCTCCGGCTTGATATCACCAGGATCGGTGATCGTCAGTATTTCCTTAGGAGATGCTTTTGGCTTCTCCTTCCATACTTGTTCCAGCGCCGGTAGCTCGGAACAAATTGGTGGTGCAGCTGGCTCGGTAGAAGGTGGCGGCACTACTGGTCTCCATACCATGTGAGTCTTCGTCTTCATATTCTTTCCCCGAGGTCTGCTAGGTTTTGAGCTCGGTGGTTTAGAAGAGGCTTTCAGTTCCTTCTTCTTTGGCGGCTGACGAACAGATTTCAGTTTCTGCTTGATAACCTGTCCAGCACCTGCAATAACAACAGATCTAGGAACACTAGAAGAGACATCAGTGACGGAGTTCACCGGAGTCAACTCCACAGTTTCAACAGCTAGACAATGGAATTCTTCATTCAAATGAGTATATTTCATTCCGTCTTTAAGACGGAACGTTACCGTGTCTTTACCAACCCTCAAAGTTAAAGAACCATTTGGAACGTTAATTTGCATCCCAGCAGTAGCCATGAAAGGTCGCCTATGAGAATGGTAGAATCATCCTTACTAGTGTCAATGATCACATAGTCAACTAAGAACATGAGGACCACATTTAGTAACAACATCTTTTCTTTCTCCTCTAGGGGTTTTAAGTGATCTATCAGCAAAGACAAGTTCCATACTAGGCGGTTCAAGTTCTCCTAGGTTCAATTTTTCATACAGACTCATAGGCATAACATTGACAGGCGCGCCAAGATCAACCAAACAGCGTTCTATCTCAACATCATTAATGACAAGAGGTAGAGTGAAAGAACCAGCATCAGAACACTTAGCTGGATATGGAGAGGAAGGTTTCTTGCTACGAGCATCAGGATATCCTTCTTTATTCCCCTTCATGCCAATCTCGATCCTTGCATTCGGCAACAATGCTCTTGGAAAAGGAGGCTTCACGACGTACGGTGCAAGAGGAGGATCATCCTTCTTAGGCGCCACTTTCAGTGCTTCCTTCTTCTCTGGAGTTTCAGTGATCCTGCGTAAAACAGAAGAAGCATCAGCAGATAAGCTTGTAAATTTTTGAGCGGTTACCATCTTGGCTTGCTCCTTTCTCGGATTCAACTCTGTCTGGCTCGGAAGTTGGCCAGATGTTGTTTACAGCTTGCTCAATTCTTTGTCCGGCTGCGATCTGTTCTTGATTGAGAAGAGCTTGAGCTTTAAACTGACTGTCATGATCATCGAGTCTGGTGATGATCTAACTAAGCTTCTTGTCCAGGTCACTGATGTTGTTTTCCTTCTGGTACTGCTGACCTGGATAGGTATTGTTCAGGTATTGATTCTGGCGATTGCCAGGAGCAGTTCCATAGTTACCCGGATTACGGTGCGGCGGCTGGTAGACACCTGCCAGTGGATGGTTAGGCTTCTGATCCTGAGCTGGACCAGCTGGGCGGTTATTCTGGTTCTGGTTATGGTTGGCGCCAGCATTGTAGGGAGGTCTGTCTTAATAGTTCCCTTGATGCCTGAAGTTGCGGTAGCCAGCATAACCATTCTCATTGTTAACGAAGCCTTGTTGAACGAAATTTACCTCTTCGGCGGACCAGACTTCTGTCTTACCAAAATTCTTGCAATGGCCTCCGTTATGTGCGCAAGCTCCACACCACTCGCAATCGGCAACGTAGACAGAGGCTGTCGGTGGTTTGATTGGTGTGGAAGACTTCTTCAGATGCGTCTCTACTTCGGCCTTGATAGTAGCTTCGAGATCGAGCTTGCTCCTTGATCCTTCAGATTGTCGTTCCCAGTTCCTCGACTTGGAGGCACAGTTTGCGAAGTGAAGAAGAGCAGCTTCAGGTGTGAGCGTAGTGCAATCCCCTTTAGCTAGGGAATCGACCCACTTGGCAGATTCTTCTCGAAGACCTCGAGCAAAGATATCAGCTAACTGCCTCTGCTGGAATCCGTGATGAGGACAGTTGTAGAGAAGTTCTTGGAATCGATTCCAAGTATCGTATAAGCTTTCTCCTTCTTTCTGGGAGAATCTGGCAATGCTGTCCTTGATGGCTGTTGTTCTGGCAGGAGGAAAGTATTCTTCAACGAAGTCCTGAGCCAGAGTATCCTAATCAGTGTAATATCCAGGTGGTTTGCCAGTAAGCGACCTCTTAGCAGCGCCTTTCAGAGAGAACGGGAAAGCTCTCAAACAAAGAGTATTCTTGTCGAGGTTTCCGTTCTTGAAAGTGCTGCAGACATCAAGGAAGTCTGCAAGATGAGTGCATGGATTGTCCAGGGGCCTGCCTTCGAACTGTAGATCCCTAGGGATCATAGTCAAGAATGGAATCTAGATCTCATAGTCAGGATCTCCTTCAATGCGCGGTACGGCAATGGCAGATGGAACGCTAGTTGCGTTCAGCTTGTTGTAATCAGCTAGACTCTTCTGTGCTGGTGGTGGTGGTGGATTTTCGCCTGGTGGTGGTGGTAATTGATCAGTCATGGTAGGAGATGGAGGAGGTGAAAGTGATTCGGTGTATGAAACGGATGAAGGTGACGGTAAAGGTGAAGATGAGGGACTCTCCTTCAGTTCCTCGATCTTAATCGGAGTGATGGATGGAGGTGGATTGGTTCTGCCTCTCATTGGAATCTGTGATTGTCGAGGTGGAGCAGAACTGCCTGGTCTCTCTACACTCTTAGCCTTCTCAGTTTGAGAGCGAGTCCAAGGGCGGCGATGCATACACCTGTGAGCAACCTACAAATAACAAAAACAAACAAAACCAGTGTAAAATCGAAGTGGGTGGAAAAGTGAAAGATGGAATAGAAGAATAAATTGCCAGTTCTTCTTTCAAACAATCAAAAGAAGTCCCCGGCAACGGCGCCAATTTGATGAGCCCCTGTCATTGACGACTCGATCAAATAAACTAACAAAGCTAACAAGCTAGGGTAGATCGTATTCCACGGGCCTTCTCATGATTGACTACTCAAATAAGCTAGCAAATTACTCAGGTTAAACACTTCATGCTTGGTGTGAGTTCCACGACTTCTAATTCTAAGAAATGCAGAGAAATTAAAAATTGAACTAAAACAGATTGGAAATTGGTTGATTAAAGCAGAGATGACAGACGAACTTAGACTTTGAATCCCCCTTCGTTCCCCAGAGCATTGGCAATCAACAGATCAGCGGATTTCGATTCTCATTCAATCAATTCTAAGACACCACCATAACTCCTGACCCTTAGGTTTAAGACCGGCGAACGTTCGCTCTATCTGTTCTAGCTACCAAGATTAATTAGTCGCCCGGTACGGTCGCCTCTCGCAACGACTTAACTTAACTGGTGGATTTACTAACGATTTATGAGTTACTCTTGCAGTGGATTAACCCTAACCGGTTCCTACGAAAGGCATGCTCCAATTATAAGGTTAATTGTTCAATTTGATGTTTTAAAGTAAGGCGAGCGTTCGCTTCTATCCTTAGCTTAACAAGAATCTAATCTAGGTGATCAATCCAGACAAGAAACATGAACAATGAAGAACAAATCAAACATGAAAGAGAAATCGATTGAACTTTGAATCTAATCATCGCCGATCCGTGACCGCTTTAAAGCCCTGGGTCACTTAGGGTTCTTCTAGTCTAAGCTCTAAGAGTTTAGCTACTCATGTTTATCACAAAAGAATCAAAGACAAAGAAAGAGTTCATCATCCAGAGGAAGAACAGAAAAGAATCTGAAAAACCTAATTAAGACGACTCTAGCAAACTTGGATCTTCGGTAAACTGCAATCCTAGCTCCGAGTCTTCGAGATGGAAGGGATGGCGTCACGATCTCTTTCCGGCCCTTCAAACTCTAAACTCTCTGCTCCAGAACTTGAGAGAATTCTGAAGTTCGGTATTAGTTGGTGTTTATGATTATTATGAGGTATATCTTAATTTAGGGCCGCCGATTGAGTATTTATACTTAACCCTAATACCGCCAGATTTTAACTAGAATTTTCGCCAAAAATCATAAGGAATTTTCGTCGAAAATCTTAGTGTAAATGGGAAGCCCGCCGGTTGATTTCTTCTGTGATTTTCTGTCCAACAGTTCTCCGGCGAAAATTTAACATTTTCGCCGAAAACACCCTTCTGTTGACATTAGTGGATTTGTGCATGTATTTTCGCCGAAAACACTAAGGGATTTTCGGCGAAAACTACTTTGTAAACCGGGGCAGGAATTGTTTCGACTTGATTGGCTCCTTGGATCGATTCCAGTGCAATTCTACCCTAAAAACCATGTCTTAAGCAAGGAAATGTCGCTTAAATGAGGCTGATAATCACGTCAAATCGTGGGAGGCAACCCACGGCTGGAGTCAGTTGTCGTTTGTTTTGAGTCATCTTTTCATTTTTCTTTTAAAACTGTGTAAACCTGTTCTTTTTTGCGAAAACTTTGGCTTTAAAACTGGAGCCAAAGTTTTCTGCGAAAACTCCTTCAATTTTTGCCGAAAACTTTGGCTTTAAAACCCCCAAATTCTCATGTGTTGTTTTTCGGAAAACTTCTCGCCAAAAACTTTGACTTCGCGGTGAGAACTAAATTTTTAAAATCGGTGTCGTTTTGCCCTCCTGGCAGGTTTTAAAGAAAATTTTCTCCGAAAACAGCCTTAAGTTTTCGCCGAAAAATTATGGACTCATGTATTTTCGTTTTAAACATTTTTTCTCTCTTTCTTTTTCGTCGCACCACCTTCGAAACACCAACAAAAGAAAACCGCCCCCCCCCCCCCCCCGTTTTCCACTGCCGCTCTTTCGTTCCCTTCCCCGTCGCCACTCCACCGCTGTCGGTCCAGTCCGAAATTAGGTTTTACAGTTCTTCTTTGTCTTCCCTACCTGAGATGTATTCCCTGCTTGTCTTTGATTCTCCTGTATTGAATATGAGTAACTAAAACTCGTAGAGCTTAGATTGGATGAACCCTAAGTGACCCAGGGCTTTAAAGCGGTCACGGATCGTTGGTGATTAGATTCAAAGTTTAGTCAGTTTCTCTTTCATATTTGATTTATTCTTTGTTGTTCGTGCTTCTCGTCTGGTTTGGCCACCTAGATTAGACTCTTGTTAAGCTGAGGATAGTAGCGAACGTTCGCCTCACTTTGAAACACCAAATCAACAATTAACCTATTCATTGGAGTGTGCCTTTCGTAGGAACCAGTTAGGGTGATGACACTCGATTTGACGTGATTATCAGCCTCATTTAAGCGACATTTCCTTGCTTGAAACGTGGTTTTAGGCGTAAAATAGCGAATATTCACTCAACTACCCTATTTCCTACCGATTTGGTTACTTTGGCCCTTTTTGGGTCTATTTGATGGTTTTTTAGTGTTTTTGTGAAAGCACAGGTTTTTGCCATCATTTATGTAGCCACGGACGTGTTCAAGACCTCAAGGAGTGAACCGAAATCGAACCAGAAATCAAACCAGAGTCAGAACCGAAGATCCAACTGCCCAGCACAATGTTTTCGCCGAAAAGACTATAAAGTTTTCGGTGAAAATACCTTCAGAAACTCACAGGCAACGTCAGCTGATTTACACTGAAGTTTTCGGCGAAAACTTCTTTAAGTTTTCGCCGAAAATCATAGAAGAAATAAAACAGGGGATTTTAACTACAGTTTTCGGCGAAAATTATTTGATATTTTCGCCGAAAATATCTTCGAAATCCGGCGCTGTATTGGAAACCCTAAACGTACCTATTTAAAGAGAAGCTGCCGGCAGCCAGAAAAAAGAATCAATTCATTATTCATCTTTTCACAAATCAGACTTTTGAGAGGCAGCCAACTCTAGGGACGATAGATAGAGTTTAGAGAGTTCAAAGATCCGTGGAGAGATCGTGACGCCATCCTTCCATCTCGGAGAACTCGGAGCTTAAAGTTGAAGATCCAGGAGATTGAAGCTTCGCGGGAGTCATCAGAATTAGGTTTTTCAGTTCTCATCTGTTCTTCCTTTGTATGATGATTTCCTTTGTTGCTTTTGATTCTACTGTTATCGTTATGAGTAACTGAACTCGTAGAGCTTAGATTAGATGAACCCTAAGTGACCCAGGGCTTTAAAGCGGTCACGGATTGGCGGTAATTAGATTCGAAGTTCAATCAGTTTCTCTTTGCATGGTTGTTTTGTTCTTGATTGTTTATGTTTCTTTTCTAGTTGGTCGCCTAGATTAGGTTTTTGCAAGCTAGGGTTAGTCACTAGACGGTTCCCTGCTTTGGCGCTTAAACTTGTCTTCCTTGATCATCTAGTTTAGATTCTTGTTAAGCTGAGGATAGAAGCGAACGCTCGCCTCTCTTTAAAACATCAATTCAACCAGTTAACCTTATAATTGGAGTGTGCCTTTCGTAGGAACCGATTAGGGTTAATCCACTGCAAGAGTAACTCATAAATCGTTAGTAATTGCACCAGTTAATTAAGTCGTTGCGAGAGGCGACCGTACCCGGGCGGCTAGTTAATCTTGGTAGTTAGATCGGATAGAGCGAACGTTCGTCAGTCTTAAACCTAAGGGTAAGGAGTTATGGTGGTGTATAGAAACCGATTGAATTAGAATTGAAAATCGCTGGTCTTGTGATTGTTGTTGCCTTGGTGATCTAAGAGGGATTCGAAATCTAAGCTCGTCTATCTTCTCGTTAGTCAACCTTTTAACATTTCTGCCTTTTATTTTCCTTTGTTCATTAGATTAGAAGTCGTGGAACTCACACCACGCACTAAGTGTTCAAACCTGAGTAATTTGCCAGCTTCTTTGAGTAGTCGATTAGTAGAAACCCGTGGAATACGATCTAGTCTACTTCGGTAGGTTAGTTATTAGATACCGCTAAAACTGCAGCATCATAGGGTTAATCCACTTCAAGAGTAACTCATGAATCACTAGTAATTACACCAGTTAGTTCCTCCGTCGCAAGAAGCAAAAGCTCGGGCGGTTAATTAAACTTGGCAGTTAGATCGGATAGAGTGAACGTTCGCCAGTCTTAAACCTAAGGGTAAGGAGTCATGGTGGTGTCTAGAAGTTGAGTGAATGAGAATTGAAAACCGCTGGTCTGTTGATTGCCAATGCTCTGGAGATCTATGGGGGATTCGAAATCTAAGCCTGTCTGTCGTCTGTCTAAGTCAATCAACCAATCATTCTGCATTTTACTTTCATTTCAGTTTCCTTTCATCCTAGTATAGAAGTCGTGGAACTCCCACCACACACTAATTGTTCATTGCTGAATAGAATTGCCAACATATTTGAGTAAGCGAGTAGAAAAGGCCCGTGGAATACGATCTATCTTGCTTTGTGCTTGATAGTTATTTGACTACACCCGAGTGAAAACGCGTCCATCATACCCTAACCCCTACTCACTGACTGCTCCCTAAATTGAAATAAAGAAATTGAGATTAGTTATCTTCGTTTCGTCGCTAACAATACGTGGGAAGAAACGGATCGTCAATCCGACCTCTACAGCTCCCGGAGTCGCACTTCGAAGTTTGGCCGAAAAATGTTCGTCAAAAGGATTTCGTGGAGAGAAAACAGAAGCTGGAAGTTGCCAATTCCCGTCAAAACTCGTCTTTCATACCCAGGTCAAAACACACGGCGTGTTTTATAACACACGACGTATTTTATGAAACTACACGGCGTGTTTCTAAGACACATGGCCGTGTGTTATCTTTTGGCACTTTTGATGAATTATGCCCCTGACTATTTTTGTCGGGGGCTTTATTGTCGGGGCCACACCCCTTACTAAACCACTCATTTAGTCGGGGCGTGGCCCTGACTAATTCTTGGTTTAGTTGGGGGCAAAGCCCCCGAATAAAATTTAAATTTTCCTTAAATTTTCTCAATCTCCCCATTCTCTTCATTTCCCTCTCCCTCAACTCTCTCAGTTTCCCAACTCACCAAAGTCGCAGCCGCCGCCCACCACCGTCCACCACCATCGTCCACCACGGCGTTGCCACCACCATCATCCATTGTCACCGCCACCACTTTTCAACACTATCGTACACTCCCTCTACCACCACAGCCGCCAACGTCGTCGTCGTCGTCCACCTCCACCGCTACCATCGCCACCACCACCGTCCACCACAGCCGCATACCACCGACAACCATTAGATATATATGTAATATTTATTATAAATGTAAAACAAAAATTAATTATAAATGAATATATTTATATTTATATATAAGTAAAATAAAATAATTTAAAATAATTATTCCATATTTATTATTCTATATTTCATAATTATTAAAATAAAATAAAATAATTTAAATACTATATATATATTTAATTGGGGGGCATGCCATTGACTAATCTTGTTGGGGGCGTCACTTCCGAGTAAATGGCCCCTCCCTATTTTTGTCGGGGGCCATTTAGGCAGGGGCATGGCCCCTAACTAAATGGCCCCCTATTTTTCTCAGGGGCCATTTACTCAGGTGCCACGCCCCCAACTAAATTTGTCAGGGGTCTCTGCCCCCGAGAATTTTATGTTTGTCACGGATGCTTTAGTGGGTGGTTAGATTGAAAATAGCGGGGGCATGGCCCCCGACCAAATTAATTTGGGGGCATTGCTCCCCTCTAATATCAGTTTTGCCCCCTATATGATCTTCTTGTTTTAGTGTAAACAGTTAACCTATTCAATGGAATCACTCTTCTAGTAGGAGCCGTTTAGGGTTAATCCGTTTCAAGAGTAGCTTATTAATCAATTTAGTTGCACCAATTAGTTATTCATTGCAAAAGCAAACACATGGACGGTTGATTAATCTTGGTAGCTAGTTCAATAGTAGCGAATGTTCGTGAACTTAGACCTAAGGGTAAGGAGCTATGACGGTGATTAAGAATTGTTTGAGTTGAGTCTGATACTTGCCGGTCTTGTGATTGCCAATGCCTTTGTGATCTTAGGGGGGTTCGAAATCTAAGTTATTGTCTCATTGATCGAACAAAATCAATCAATCAATTTGTCATTTTTAATTAGTATTTACTTTCTGTGCATGCTAGAAGTAGAAATTTGTGAACTCACACAACAACAACTTGTTTAAACCTGGATAATCGCTATTACTTTGAGTAAACGTATAGAAGAAACCCTGTGGAAAACGATCTACCTTGCTTTAGTAGGGTAGTATTTGACTACTATTTTTACAGCTATCAATTGACCTATCATAGGGTATTCTTGATTCATCTTTGATTTTACGGTTCTGACCAAGGACGTGAGTCATTCTAGAGCTGCTGGTATCTTGACCATAGGAACGGTAGACCCAATCTCTTTGCATTATCTCTGTGACATTTCACCGAACACCTTGTATGTATTCTTGAATATTCATATGTTATCTTGACCATAGGAACCTTTGGATCTGATAGGATATCGTCTCTATGACCTGACCAAGGAGTAGAGATTACCTACGGAAGTGTCGAGTCATCAAGTTTGTTGAACCAAAATTGCATTGTATCGTCTGTCTTAAGCGAGTTATAGCAGATTCGAGTTTGGACAAACACCTTAGTCATTCTCGAAAACCCCAAATTTTTTTACCTGTTTACTTGTTTAATTTGCATTCTTAGATTGATTAGTTTCACAACCATTATCAAAACCAAACCCTTGAAGCCCGAATAGCTTTATAGATATTGTTGAGTAATAGAACGAAAAAACCTTAGGGAAAAATGATCTCGCTAGAGCAATCTAGTGAGTAAAATTGGGTGGGTATTTCTCGCATCACATAGATTATTCATGTGTTCTAAAATAGCTTCTTCTATGCGTTTGCACTTCGATGAGCATGGATGGCTACTTACAACATTCTACAGAAGGTTGTGCTTGGAAAGACTTTGATATTAGGTATCCTGATTTTGTGAAAGATCATCGTAATATTAGACTTAGATTGGAAACTGTTACACCCCAAAAAAAATTTTAATCGTTCTTAGCAAAAGGGGGGAACACGAGCTCATTCGAGGTTACACTTAAGGGTTAGTTCGAATTGGTCGTTGGTAGGATCTAATTTGGAAAGGTGAATCAAACCAATCAGACCGAGTTAACAGCTAGCTGGGTAATATTAATAGATGAATGACCTGTAGTCTAGCTGGTTTTGGAACCAGACCAGCACTCAACCGACCCAAATTTGAATCCCAGCCTTGACATTTCATTTTATTTATTTTTTTAAAATCCGCCCAGCACCAAAACTACGCCGTTTTGGGTCATCTTCTTCCTTGGCCCATCAGTTCAATGGCCAGCAATTTTTCCTGCGACCGGAATCACTCCGGTGACTCTTCCCAATAGCCAAGAGGCATGTTTCTAGTCTATTCGGGACAAGGAACCCCACCAGAACGTGAAGAAACACGTGGGAATCAAGATTAGAGCTTGAGTCCATTCAGAAACGGACAAAACAGATAAGGAGTTGGTCCCATTTCGGGGGAAATCTCGGATAAACGACGACTTTTCCAGAGTGCCATTCAACCCGTGAACCTTATCTCTTTTGGCTCTAATCGACTCCCTGAAACCTATAAAACCCGGCTCTTTCTTCGAATCAAAGTGTATCTCTTCCAAAAGCCATCTCTCCGTCAGTCTGACACCATCTCCGACCAAAGATGGGTTTAAGGGTTCCAGGCATCGTCGGTCTAAACTGAAACCCTCTATCAGCTCGTCTCAAACTCCTAAAACTAACCCCTTTCTCAGAATTGAGATTCACCAAAATCGTGTAATCTGATTGTCGAAAATTGGTAGAACCGCAGTGCAGGAACAGGGAATAGGTAAATTACCTGTGCAATCCCTCCTTCTTTTTCCTTTGTTATTTCGGCCCTTGAAGTTTTCCCTTGTGACAGTTTGATTCTTAACTGTCAACTTTTTGGCATTTAACCTCTTTTCAGCTTTGACAGTTTGATCCAGGAAGTTGCGCAGCCGTTAACTCCCTATCTTCGAGTCGACTCTTTAGGTGGGTTGGTTTAAGGGAGTAAATTCCTTGGATTAATTAATTTCTCAATTTAAATAGCTATTTGGTTAAACTTTGTCATTAACCAAATATTGTGATTATTCCAAACTAATCGTTTCACGGGAGCCGGATCAACGAGTGAGGTACTTGGGCCTTATTTTGGACTCGTGCATGCTTAAATTAAGGTCCTTATAATTTTCGTGGTGCTTTTACTGCTAACCGAGTACTAACCCATCTGAGTTGGTTTCCCGATAGGTTAGATTATTCAGAGTAATGAGTGACACGGATCCTCATAAATTCCGGTTTATAAAGTTATGATGCCTAAGGCTAGAAGGACTTAAGTAGTCCGAGTGACTCCCCTACTTACCTGGAAATTACGACGGAAAGTCTTGGTTTTGACAACAAGGTGTTGTTTCTACGGAAAGTTCCATCTTTCCGGAACTATTGATTTTATACCTAATAGTGTTTGATTCGGTTATGGTTAAACCGTGATGTTATCTGATGTTGTTTGGCACCTAGTGTATATAGGTGGAAAGTAGAGCCTCGCTAGCTAGTCCTCCACCGGGAACATCGATGGATACGGGTTCCAACCGAGTGATGGAAGTTGGGCATTGTTAGCCCCAATCGAATCACGGTAGATGAGTACGGATAGCCCCAACCGGATGATGGGAGTTGGGTATTGTTAGCCCCAATGGATTCATGGTAGTCGGGAAGAATAAGGACTCTTGTGAAGTCCCTATTATAGGCTCATAAGTAAGCCTTATCAATGATGACGTAGAGGTTAGCTAGGCGGGAAGAGGGGACGCCCTATTTCGATGTTAATTGTGATGTTATTGTTGAACTAACGGTTATATGATTTTCTCGTAGTTCGGCCATGAAATTGAGGACCATGCTAGTTTGGTCATATGCCCTTCTTTACATTTAACATTCCTTTATACTTGAATGTTAAGGACTGACCCCTGAACCATCCACCAAGTCACTTCGCAGCTAATCAGGAGTAAGCGGTGCAGAAGGAGCCTCAGAAATCATGTCGGGAGACTCTCAGTGAGTGGTCAAGGATGTTGGACGAGTGTTTCTATTTATGTGGAGTGTGTTTTGAAATTGTGTGCTTGGTTTGTAATAACTAAAACTCGTGTGTTGGCTTTGCCCATGCTTTGGGGCCCGCTTTGCGTTTCTGCCTTTGAACATTTGCCAACGACTTTGGTATTGTGTTTCCTTCTACTTTATGGAATAAAGGTTGTTTTCAAAGGCTTAAAGCTTGGGACGTTGCATTTTGGTATCAGAGCCGGTCTTCCCTCTGTTTCTTGGTTACCCAGGAGATATGGAAGTCGGTCGATTTTGAAATCAAGAGTTTTAAGAACAAAATTGGATTTTTAAGCCACATTTTTTTTTCGGTTTTAAAAATGAGGATTGAGTCAAATAGTCCTTCTCAAGCGCTTCAGATTCAATGTTTTAACAGTTTTAAAACACTCCACAAAATATGATTCCCTCGTTACGGTGCTAACTTGAGAATGTTCTATGTCTCAACAGAGCCAGTTACGACCAACAGCCTCAGGAGCCCCGACAGCCTCCGCCTCCTCCACCCGTGTGACCAGCAAGGGTGGCACCTAACTCCAAAGCTTTTCGCGACCTGGGGGTGGAAGACTTCTTTTATGACGATCGAGACCCTGTCGTCATTGAGTGATGGTTAGGAAAGGTTATTCGCACACTTTAGGAGATGCGAGCTGCCGATGAGGATAAGGTCCTCTTAACCTTAAACCTCCTTCAGGGCACCGCGTATCACTGGTGGCTCACGCAACCCGCTAGTCAGCAGGACCCACCAGAGATCACGTGGGAAGAATTTCTACGAGCCTTCAGGGAGCACTTCCTTCCACCATCTTATCACGAGGATAAAATGGAAGATTTCCTCACCATCAAACAGGAGTGGGGAAGTGAAGATCGGGAATCGGTGGCTGACTACACAGCTCGGTTCGAACAGCTGTTACCTTATGGAGGACTCCTCTATCAGGACCTGGTAGCCCAGCGAGATCGCTATCTCAATGGATTAAGGCCTCAACTCTACAAGTCCTTGTGCACCATCGCCTGGAAGGATCGTTGGGAAGCCTACCATGCGGCGAAGAACTTGGAAAGGGCCGACCAGTGAATTCTCGAACAAAAGGTTGCGAGCAAGGAATCGGGAAAGAGGAAGGTGGTTGGGTCACGTGAGGAGTCGCCATGGACCTCTCGCTCAAAGAAAAAGAAGGCTAGGACCTCTAACCAGGGTTACGCTTACCCTCCTCCAAGGCCAATCAGGAGCGCCCCCTCTCCAGGAGCCCCACCCAGCTGTAATTTTTGTGGAAGACCACATCTAGGCGAGTGCAAAATTCGCACCGGTACCTGCTTCGGATGCGGAGGGTAGGGACATTACAAGCGTGAATGTCCTAATAGAGTAGTTCAAGGAAGGGCTACGTCGGAGCCAACCGTTAATGGCGGAAGGGCACCATCAGGAATCCGATCTGGAAGCAGGCGAGATCGAGGTCAGAACAATGAAGGAGGGCACGACCGCCGAGACCAAAGTCAGGCGTCTCGAGTTGGAGGACAACCCAGGCTCTTTGCTGTGCAGAGGGAGGATGCCAACGCAGCTCCTGATGTGGTTACTGTTATGATTATGATTTTCGGTCAGCCAACTTTTGCTTTAATGGATTATGGGTCTACGCAATCGTTTATTTCCAGTACATTTGCTCATAAACTAGGAATAGAACCCACTCCTCTAGGTCAAAATTTAGGAGTGTGAACGCCGGTCGGCGATACCTTGATTGCCGATTCAGTTTTTCGAAGTTGTGTTATCGTAATAGCTGGATACGATACGGTAGTAGACTTAATCCTCCTCCCTTTCTACAAGATCGGCGTATCCTGGGTATGGATTGGTTGTCTCGAAATCACGCGAAACTAGACTGCTTCATCAAGGAAGTAAGCTTTAAGGTAGAAGGCCGAGGCACCGCGCTGTTCAAGGGAATTCGGAGGCCCGTTCTTGGAGCTCTTATTTCGGCTACTCGAGCTTTCACCTTAATTCGAGAAGGATGTGAAGCTTATTTAGCATATGTGGTGGAAGCACCAACCGTAGAGCTTAAGGACGTACCTGTAGCAAGGAAGTTTCCTGAAGTTTTCCTAGAAGAATTTCCTGGTCTTCCGCCCTTAAGAGAGGTGGAGTTTGACATCGAGGTGGTTCCCGGAACCACACCAATTTCAATTCCACCCTATCGGATGGCTCCTGTGGAGCTGAAGGAATTGAAGGAACAGCTTCAGGAGCTACTTGACAAGGGATTTATCCGACCCAGCATTTCACCCTGGGGAGCTCCAGTGTTGTTCGTAAAAAAGAAGGATGGAAGTTTGAGGTTGTGCATCGACTATCGGAAGTTAAATAAGGTGACCATCAAAAATCGATACCCACTACCAAGGAGAGACGATTTGTTGGACCAACTTCAAGGGGCAAGGATTTTCTCGAAGATCGACTTGAGGTCTGGATATCATCAACTACGGGTAGCCGAAGGTTCGATTCCAAAAACCGGTTTCCGGACTCGCTATGGTCATTACGAATTCTTGGTAATGTCGTTTGGGCTAACCAACGCACCTGCTGCATTCATGGCCCTCATGAATGGAGTGCTACACGAGTACTTAGATAAATTCGTCATAGTCTTCATAGACGATATCCTGATTTACTCAAAGAATCGGGAGGACCATGAGGAGCACCTAAGGACCGTCCTACAACGGCTGAAGGAGGAACGGCTTTACGCAAAATTCTCCAAGTGTGGATTTTGGTTAAGGGAGGTCCTATTCTTGGGCCACCTCATTTCCGGTAAAGGTGTAGAAGTAGACCCAAGAAAGATCGTCGTAGTTAAGTGGGCACCCCAAAAAATGTGTCTGAGCTACGAAGCTTCCTGGGCCTGGCAGGGTACTATCGGAAGTTTGTGGAAGGATTCTCACGCATTGCTCGATCAATGACTCAGTTGCTTCACAAGGGAGCAACATTCATCTGGGATGAGAAGTGTCAAGAAGCGTTTGACGAGCTAAAAAGGAAGCTGACCTCCGCGCCTGTCCTCACTCTTCCACAAAGTGGGGAAGAGTACTCGATTTATAGTGACGCGTCACACCAAGGCTTGGGATGCGTACTAATGCAAGGAAAGCGGGTTATTGCCTATGCCTCTCGACAACTACGCCCGCATGAGATCAATTACCCCACCCATGACTTGGAGTTAGCAGCCGTGGTATTCGCCTTGAAGTTATGGAGACACTACCTTTACGGCGAAACGTTCACCATTTTTACGGATCACAAGAGCTTGCAACATCTGACCGAGCAAAAGGAGTTAAATATGAGACAAAGGAGGTGGATCGAATTGCTCAATGATTATGACTGTATAATCAAATATCATCCCGGGAAGGCCAATTTGGTTGCAGATGCCTTAAGTAGGAAAAAGGATAGCCCACTACCAGAACTCACAGCACTTCAGGCTTTGAACGTTGAACTTCACGTAGAGGGAGTCACAACTCTCTTAGCAAATTTGAAGATTCGTCCATTACTCTACAACAAGATCACGGAGAAGCAGGAGGACGACCCAAAAATAAAGAAACTCAAGGAACGGCTCAAGGAAGAAAAGGCTTAAAGATTTCTTCTAGTTAACGGCTTACTAACTTGTCAAGGACGGACTTGTGTCCCAAACGTAGACAAACTTCGTCAAGACATACTCGATGAAGCCCACTCGGCACCTTACACAATGCACCCGGGAGCTACCAAGATGTACCAAACCTTGAAGAAGCACTATTGGTGCCCTGGCATGAAAAAAGAAGTAGCGGAGCACGTTCATCGTTGCCTTGAATGTCAGATGATTAAGGCAGAACATCAGGCCCCAGCTATCCAGCATTTACCTTTGGAGATTCCTGAGTGGACGTGGGAGAAGATTACCATGGATTTTCTGTACGGGCTACCAAGGACTCCTAAGGGACACGATGGCGCTTGGGTCATAGTGGATAGATTCTCGAAAGCGGCCCACTTCATTCCCATCAAATTCAAGCCCGGACCGGATGAGCTGGCAGAGTTGTACATTCGAGAAATTGTGCGGTTGCACGGAGTTCCGGTTAGCATTGTGTCAGATCGAGACCCTAGCTTTACCTCTCGATTCTGGGTGAGTCTTCAGAAGGCCTTGGGCACAAAAGTGCACTTCTCCACGGCGTATCACCCCCAAACCGACGGCCAATCGGAGAGGACCATTCAAACATTGGAAGATCTCATTCGCACTTGTGCGCTAACCATGAAGGGAGCATGGGATGAACATCTGCCGTTGATAGAATTCGCTTACAACAATCAGTATCATAGTTCGATAAACGCTGCGCCTTATGAAGTACTCTACGGGAGGAAATGTCGAACCCCGTTATACTGGGACGCAGAGGGAGTAAGGCAACTGGAAGGGCCTGAGATTATTCAGAAGATGGTAGAAAAAGTTGAGGAAATACAACGAAATCTTAAAGCTGCTCAAGACCGGAAAAGTAACGCAGAAAGGCCTGGGCCACCGCATTCATACGAAGTAGGAGAGCGAGTATTTCTGTGGGTGTCTCCGTGGAAGGGAGTCATGCGATTTGGAAAGAAAGGAAAATTAAGTCCCCGGTACATCGGCCCGTATGAGATACTAGAATGTATCGGTCCACTAGCGTACCGGCTGGCGTTACCTCCTAGCTTATCTCGAATACACGATGTATTCCATGTAAGCATGCTTCGAGCTTACAGATCTAGCCCGGATCACGTACTCAAATTGGAAGACATTGAGTTATCCGACAACTTAACCTATGAGGAGGTTCCAGTGCAGATAGTAGATCGATAAGAGAAGGATCTACGGAAGAAAAAGATTCATATGGTTAAGGTCTTATGGAGGAATCAGGGAACGGAAGCTGCAACCTGGGAAACGGAGAAGAGTATGAGGGAGAAGTACCCTGAGCTCTTATTGGACTAAACCAGGTTGGTAATCTTTGCTCGTCTAAGTTATAAATATCTTTTTTCCTCATAAATTCATTAACTAGAATTTTGGGGATGAAATTTCCTGAAGGAGGGGAGAAATGTTACACCCCAAAAAAAAATTTAATCGTTCTTAGCAAAAGGGGGGAACACGAGCTCATTCGAGGTTACACTTAATGGTTAGTTCGAGTTGGTCGTTGGTAGGATCTAATTTGGAAAGGTGAATCAAACCAATCAGACCGAGTTAACAGCTAGCTGGGTAATATTGATTGATGAATGACTTGTAGCCCAGCTAGTTTTGGAACCAGACCAGCACTCAGCCGACCCAGGTTCAAATCCCAGCCTTGATATTTCATTTTATTTATTTTTTTAAAATCCGCCCAGCACCAAAACTACGCCGTTTTGGGTCATCTCTTCTTTGGCCCATCAGTTCAATGGCCAGCAATTTTTCCGGCGACCGGAATCACTCCGGTGACTCTTCCAATAGCCAAGAGGCATGTTTCTAGTCTATTCGGGACAAGGAACCCCACCAGAACTTGAAGAAACACATGGGAATCGAGATTAGAGTTCGAGTCCATTCAGAAACGGACGAAACGGATAAGGAGTTGATCCCACTTCGGCGGAAATCTCGGAAAAATGGCGACTTTTCCAGAGTGCCACTCAACCCGTGAACCTTATCTCTTTGGGCTTTAATCGACTCCCTGAAGCCTATAAAACCCGGCTCTTTCTTCGAATCAAGCGTATCTCTTCCAAAAGCCATCTCTCTGTCACTCTGACACCATCTCCGACCAAAGATAGGTTTAAGGGTTCCAAGCATCGTCGGTCTAAACTGAAACCCTCTATCAGCTCGTCTCAAACTCCTAAAACTAACCCCTTTCTCAGAATTGAGTTTTCATTCACCAAAATTGTGTAATCTGATTGTCGAAAATTGGTAGAACCGCAGTGCAGGAACAGGGAACAGGTAAATTACCTGTGCAGCCCCTCCTTCTTTTTCCTTTGTTATTTCGGCCCTTGAAGTTTTCCCTCGTGACAGTTTGATCCTTAAATTTCAACTTTTTGGCATTTAACCTCTTTTCAGCTTTGACAGTTTGATCCAGGAAGTTGCGCAGTCGCTAACTCCTTATCTTCGAGTCGACTCTTTAGGTGAGTTGGTTTAAGGGGGTAAATTCCTTGGATTAATTAATTTCTCAATTTAAATAGCTATTTGGTTAAACTTTGTCATTAACCAAATATTGTGATTATTCCGAACTAATCGTTTGACGGGAGCCGGATCAACGAGTGAGGTACTCGGGCCATATTTTGGACTCGTAGATGCTTAAATTAAGGTCCTTATAATTTTTGTGGTGATTTTACTACTAACCCATCTGAGTTGGTTTCCCGATAGGTTAGATTATTCAGAGTAATGAGTGACGCGGATCCTCATAAATTCCGGTTTATAAAGTTATGATGCCTAAGGTTAGAGGGACTTAAGTAGTCCGAGTGACTCCCCTATACCTGGAAATTAAGACGGAAAGTCTTGGTTTTGACAACAAGGTGTCGTTTCTACGGAAAGTTCCATCTTTCCGGAACCATTGATTTTATACCTAATAGTGTTTGATTCGGTTATCGTTAAACCGTGATGTTATTTGATGATGTTTGGCACCTAGTGTATATAGGTGGAAAGTACAGCCTCGCTAGCTAGTCCTCCGCCGGGAACATCGATGGATACGGGTTCCTACTGGATGATGGAAGTTGGGTATTGTTAGCCCCAATCGAATCACAGTAGATGAGCACGGATAGCCCCAACCGGATGATGGGAGTTGGGTATTGTTAGCCCCAATCGATTCATGGTAGTCGGGAAGAATAGCGACTCTCGTGAAGTCCCTATTATAGGCTCATAAGTAAGCCTTATCAATGATGGCGTAGAGGTTAGCTAGGCGGGAAGAGGGGACGCCCTATTTCGATGTTAATTGTGATGTTATTGTTGAACTAACGGTTATATGATTTTCTCGCATTCGGCCATGAAATTGAGGACCATGCCAGTTTGGTCATATGCCCCTCTTTACTTTTAACATTCCTTTATACTTGAATGTTAAGGACTGACCCCTGAACCACCCACCAGGTCACTTCGCAGCTAATCAGGAGTAAGCGGTGCAGAAGGAGCCTCGGAAATCATGTCGGGAGACTCTCAGTGAGTGGTCAAGGATGTTGGACGAGTGTTTCTATTTATGTGGAGTGTGTTTTGAAATTGTGTGCTAGGTTTGTAATAACTAAAACTCGTGTGTTGGTTTTGCCCATGCTTTGGGGCCCGCTTTGCGTTTCTGCCTTTGAACGTTTGCCAACGACTTTGGTATTGTGTTTCCTTCTACTTTATGCAATAAAGGTTGTTTTCAATGGTTTAAAGCTTGGGACGTTACAGAAACAGATGGTTTCAATCCTTTTCGTACATTGAATAGCACTCATTGTACATGGCTAGTATTATTGACAATATATATGATTAGGCACCGTGGTTATGTATGAAGGAACCTTCACTCATTTTATCCCTTCTCATCCCATGTCCTTCTTCATATGGGAACAAGATTGATGTGTTCTTGAAGCCTTTAATTGATGAGCTACATGATTTGTGTGTTTATGGTCTACCAACATATGATATGATGCTTAAGAGAAGGAGACATTTCAATTGCATGCAACATTGATGTGGACAATCAACGATTTTCCAGCTTATGATATGTTGTCTGGATGGCACACTAAAACTAAATATGCTTGTCCTAATTGTGCGTTCAATACTTGGTCAAATTGGCTAGTTCGTGGTGGAAATATTGTTATAAGGGGCATCACAGATTTTTGTCTAGAGAATATCCATTTAGACGTAACAAGAGAAACTTTGATGGTAGAGAAGAGCACAAAGAAGCACCAACTATGACACATGGATATGATATTCTAAGCTACTGTAATAGGGAAACAATAGTTAAAGATTTGGATGGAAATCTAGCGGCAAAAGTTTAGTGACATCAATGAAAATTCATCGACAAAAATTTAGCAACGAAAATTGGTCGATGGAATTCTAGCTGCGAAAGTTCGGTGGTGTCGTCAAAGAAAATCTGGCGGCGAACGTCCAACAACGCTGACAGAAATTCGGTGGCAAAAATACGGTGTTGTTATCATATGAGTGGAATTTGATCCCAATTCTCATTCCAAATAGATCTTGATTGACTTGTTAGACCTATGAATCTCAAACCAATCAGATCGAGGGGTTCGGTCCGGTCCTCGACTCCTCGTCATAATATTTCCACCAAAGATATTCGGCCACAAATTTCCCTTATCCCTCTTTTACCAACAAGACGACGACGCTGAACCGTCCGTCACGAAATTCCCGACACGCCGACCGCCATGCCGACGGGGGAACTCCGACCTTCCTTACAGCAACCACTGCCGAATTCCAATGTCTCATCTGCCGCAGAAGACGAGTCCTGGCTATGGGCCCAGATAAAAGCCGAGGCGCGGCGTGATGCGGAAGCCGAGCCAGCTCTAGCAAGTTACCTCTACTCCACCATTCTATCCCACTCTTCCCTGGAGCGATCACTCGCCTTCCACCTCGGCAACAAGCTCTCTTCCCCTACCCTCCTTTCCACTCTCCTCTACGACCTCTTCCTCAACACCTTCTCATCTGACGCTTCCCTCTGCGCCGCTGCCGTTGCCGACCTACGCGCTGCCCGCGTACGTGATCCTGCTTGCGTATCCTTCTCCCACTGCCTCCTCAATTACAAGGGTTTCTTGGCTTGTCAGGTACCACTCATTCACAGTTGTTTCTTCAAATTACTTAGTTAAACCTAGGAGAAAATTGATAATATATATATTTAATTTTGTTTAGGCGCATCGAGTGGCTCACAAACTGTGGATGCAATCCCGGCGGCCTTTAGCTTTGGCGCTGCAGTCGCGAGTGTCGGACGTTTTCGCCGTCGACATTCATCCGGCTGCGAGGATCGGGAAGGGGATTCTGTTCGACCACGCGACCGGCGTGGTGGTTGGTGAGACGGCTGTGATAGGGAACAATGTGTCGATCCTGCACCACGTGACCCTTGGAGGGACTGGGAAAGCGTGCGGCGATCGTCACCCGAAGATCGGCGACGGGGTTCTGATTGGCGCAGGGGCAACGATTCTGGGGAACGTGAATATCGGGGAAGGAGCGAAGATTGGTGCGGGATCGGTGGTGCTGATTAACGTGCCGCCCAGGTCAACCGCGGTGGGGAATCCGGCGAGGCTAGTGGGAAGGAAGGAGACGCCGTCTAATGACGAGGAGTGTCCTGGTGAATCAATGGATCACACATCCTTTATCTCAGACTGGTCTGATTACATTATATAGAAAGTGGAAGGAGTTGCAGTCCTTTTTTCCGAGGTGAGTAGGTTGCATTTACTAATTAAACCTTCCATATAAGTATGTATGAGTATTTTGAGAAGTTAAATATACAAACTGAGAGTAAGTATTGAATGAAAGTTTAGTTTGATGATAAGTTTCCGAGGTTACAGAATAGAATCATATTTTGTTGAGTTTGGCAAGGATGAGGACGGTGGCGGATGTGATCACGGGATGAAAACCTCGTTTGGGAGGATAGTTGGACGTATCCTTTGTTTAATGAACATAGCAGCAGCAGGGACACCAAAAATGTAGAAGAAGATGTTTTTGGATCCAAAACCCGTGAATCCTGCGCTGATTATGATTTCTTCAAGCACCTTCTGGAACTCCTCTCTCGACAATGTTTTCTTTCTCTTATCTTTATTACTGTGATCATCATTGTAGTGAGACTGAAATTTTTTTATGATACATACAGATACAGACACAGACACAGACACAGACAGGGGGTGGTGTTAGTTTGAGAAGAAGCAACGGAGGAGGGGAGGGTAAAGAGAGAAACAAAGAGATAGAGAATTTGTTTACTACTTTGTAGACGTGGTTTAGCTTCTGGGTATCGGGATGCGGAACTGTGTGCTGTTGAGCTTTTTGTTGATTTCCCTGCAGAAGAAGAAGAAGCTTAACTAACTAGGATGGATGGATGATAAAGAATGGGAGGTAGGAGATGAAGAGGAAAAAATGAGAGAAACTTACTCGATTGTTAAGCAGACTGCGGCATAGAAGTCAGCTGAGCTTAATTCTTTGGTGTTGTCTGCAAAATATTTGTCGTAGCATTCTTCGATCACAGCACCTATGTCTTTGCCCTTATTTTGCTCACTTCCTGCATTATATTTTAATTCCACATTATAAATTATTAATTACTACATTACATTACATTCCATTCTAGTTTTGGACGATCTTAAGGCATATATGATTATAAGCATATATAAAGGAAGGAATGATAAAGAGCTTGCCAGGAGCAAATTTCATCAAAGATTGACCCATCTCATCCAGCAAGACCGCTGGAACCCAATAACAATTCTGAAATCTGAAACTTAATGATTTGCTGTTATGAAGAATGCGGTATTCCTTTGATGTTATGCTTTAAGAAATCATGGAATAGAGATGTCTTGTTGAGTGCGGACAAGAATAACAACATCTTGGGGTTACCTTTCAATGAAGCAAACATGCAAACAAAAGTTATTTTCTAAGGGATATCCCTACCATGAAAACACTCATTGGAGCCGTAGGATTAGAGAGTAGATCTAATGGACTAAATTAAAATGGATTAAATAGTCATTTGAAATTAATATATATATATAATAAATCATACTAGGGTTTCACCACAAACTCTAAAACATACAATCCGCCAAAAAAATTGTGCTCTCAATCGCCGCCGCAGCCACATGCCAATCGTCTGACCGCCATCGCTGTCACCATGGAGGGAATCGCCTAGCCATTGTCGTCACTACCGCCGCCGTGTCGCCCCCCCCCCCCCCTCTCTCCTCCTCCTCCTTGGCGTCACTACCGCCGCCGCGTCGCTCCTTCAACAGTGCTATGGCGTGGCGGCAACGACAGATCTATTGCTCCATCAACGGTGATAAGGCGTGGCGGCGGATCTGAAGCTCCATCAATGGTCCTACGACGCGGCGGATCTGAAAATCCATCAACGAAGTGGCGGCACGGCGGCGGCTGAT
This sequence comes from Linum lewisii, assembly GCA_034768395.1. Lineage (NCBI taxonomy): Eukaryota > Viridiplantae > Streptophyta > Magnoliopsida > Malpighiales > Linaceae > Linum > Linum lewisii. The sequence continues at coordinate 45,022,587 of CM068297.1, forward strand.
CTGGAGCTCCATCAACAAGTCTAAGACGTGGCGGATCTGGAGCTCCATCAATGACGGGTCAGGGCGGCGATGACGGATCTGAGGCGACGATGGCGATGACAAATCCGAGGCGACAAATACTTTTTTTCATTTTTTTCATTATTTCCTTTTTTCCTTTTTCATTATTTCATTATTTTCTATTTTTCTAATGAAGATGATTGGATGGTTCATTATTTCCTTTTTCATATTTTTTTCTGGTTGTGTTCCAACTTACTAATTAGGAATAAAGTATTATCTTCATCATCATCTTCTTTTTTGGTTTGTGTTCCGAATTCTTAATTAGGAACAAAGTTGTTCCGGTTGACGATTTAGGAACATATATTTTATGAAAATTATTACTAAATATGAAAATGAAACAATGAATAAAAATATATTTTAAGAAGATTGTACCTAAATATGAAAACGGAACAATGAACAAATATATATTTTAATAAGATTGTTCATAAATATGAAAATGGAACAACGAACAAATATAGGTTCCAAAATATGAAAACAGAACAACGAACGACTATAAAGTAAGGCCGGAGAAGATGACCGAAAAAATATGGTCGGATAAGCAAAAATAAAGTTCAGACGGCGGAAAAAAAGAACCATGGGAAGAGATGGAAAATTAAAATAATTTAATTTAATTATAATTAAAGACCTTGAAAAATAAAAATCTAAAAAATTAAAGATATACAATTACACTTCTATTCTTTGAACATGGACCATTAGATCTCTTCTTGAAAAATAAATGGTTATAATAGGTGTTTTTAGATGAACACTCCGGTGACGCGCGTCACCGATTACTCCGCCACGTGGCAGTATACTATTGGTCTAAGAAATTAATTAACAAAAATTTCATTTTTAGATACTATACTTATTTGTATTACAATTTAAAACTCTTATTATTTTCATTTTTATTTTTTACCCAAATATGAAACTCTGTTATAGCCTTCTTCCTCTTATCTTTTCTGCGATTTCTAGGGTTTCCCTTACATTGCCCAAACGGAAGCCGGAAAAAAGCTATGAGTTTGAACCGGGAATGTAAAGATCTATGAGTATTGCAACCCATATCAAGAGAGAGTAGGGCGGAAATTCCTAATTTTCCTAGATCATATCAATTAACAAATTTGTTTACGTTTCAAGAGATTTTAGCATAAGGCAAAGCAGAAACATGAAATCGTGAATCCAATTGTAAAGACGAATCGATGAACAAGGGAAGATCTTAGAAGTCGAAAGGAAGACGATTGATTGATTGATTAGATTAGATTACCTTCCACGCTTCTAGGAGAGGAACTCAGCCCGAGTCATTGTATTATTCCCCATTGGCTTCTCGATCGCTTAGTTGCTTTACTTCCTCCCCCATGATTAATTCTTCGCTTCGATTCACTGGAAACTTTGAATCGATCTAGTATTACAGTCCTTTTCTGCCGCCATTAATAGATCAACACTATCAAGTTGGACACTTTCATCATCAAAACCTTTAAATAACAGCATGCTCTGTTTCTTCTCCATTTTCAAACCTCTTATCAACTTGATCTTTCACCATTAATTTGTACAGTAACAGAAGCATGCCATTAATTTGTACTTTAATGCAAGATGGGAGGCAACGTTTTCTATTTACTCTCGTGGGAAGTGGAAGCATATACATACAATCGTCGAAGATAAACTCAGGGACAACCAAACCTATCTAGTCACCGTATTAGATGGTTTTGTAGCAACTAAATCAACTATCAGGGCCAATGCAGAACTAACTGAAAGGCACAATGCTGCAAACAAGACTGCGATAATCCCAGCCTAGAATCACGAACTTCTTATGACACCAGGATTCCAATTTCTCCAAATTTAGTTTCCCATTCGATCGAAACTCTTAAATTCTCTCATATGCAAGACCTTCTTCAGATAACTGTTTCTGCTCTTGCCGCTGCTTCAAGGCTCGGGCTCTCGTGAGTTCTCCTCTTTAACCTTTTCGGTTTCGTTGATGATGAGTGAGATTGCAACTCCCGATCCCAGTACTTCAAACTGTTCAATTTGGTAGTATTGATTCACTGTTGTTATAATGTCTTTACCTATAAATTCCGCGGAGTAAATCTGATTTTGCTTGGCTTAATATTGAAATCCTAGAAATTGCAGAAGGTAGAAGAGGAAGACGGCTTTTTTGGGGTGAAGGTTGAAGGAGATAAACAGTTTCATATCTGGGTAAAAAATAAAAATAGAAATAATAAGAGTGTTAAATTGTAATACAAATAAGTATAGTATCTAAAAATGAAATTTTTGTTAATTAATTTCTTAGACCAATAGTATACTGCCACGTGGCGGCGTAACCAGTGACGCGCGTCACCGTAGTGTTTACCGGTGTTTTGATATTAAAACACTAAGAAGTGTTTTCATAGTATGATTCAGAGTTTTTTCACATGAAACCAACTCTTGCTAGTAACTAACGACTTTACCTTCATTTATGGTATCCCATCCTTTTTCCCAATATAATTGACCGAGGCTGTAAACTTATGGTCAACCGTGACGAAGGTAGAGCAACAATGTACAAGCAGTGTTCATGAATCATGATGTCACATTGTCACTTGCTCCTCTCTACTATAATCTTGCGATATTGTTGGGCCTGAGTTTTCGGCCCTACAAAACAATATGTCCTCTTTGGCTCCATTGTCAAAAAGTCCAAGTTTAATAGACATGTAACCTAGAGATTGAGAGGGTGTGATGAAATGTGGAAGACTGGTTGATGAGGATCTACTACTGTTAGGATACCTTTTAGTATCGTGATATCAGGATATTTCTTAGAGTTGTAGTATTAAATAGTAGATTTGATGGTAGATATTAGCTGGGGGCAAACTTGGAAAGGTGGAACAAAATTGATTGGAGAAATAAAATATTGAATTAATGGGACTCCTAATTGGTAGTTCCCTTAGTTGAAGAGAGATAATATCAAACTCATTCTTTAATTACGACGCTGAAAATAGGGGGAGAAATCTCTAAGGTGGAAATTTTTCATCTCGATACTCGTAACAGCCAACGATTATGAGCTTCCGCAGTCCTCACCGTCGCCCTAAGCGTATCGTCCTCATGATAAAGGCTTGATACAAACGGCTGCGTGCAATGTAATCAAAATCCCGATTTTAATCTTAAAATCTTACTGTTTTACGATTTCACTAGTCTCTAGCGATCTTGATTCCACGCAAAATCTATGGGTCGTGAAATCTAGTAAAATCTCGATCAAAATTTTAGAATCTTATAAAATCAACGATTTTTCTTGTATTTTACGATTTCACTTTCTAGGAGAAATTATTAGTTTGTACAACTACATATAAGTCAGAACAAAGACAATTGAATTAAATTGGTTTTTTAAAGATTTTGATTGATTAAGTTAGAAGTTATTACTAAAAAGTGTCTAAAATCTAATTATTACTTCCTCGAATGACCGCTTAAGAGCAGCAATTCTCTCATTTTTCTTAGCTAGACTTTTCAAAGTTGGGTACTTGTCTTCTTATTCTTAATATTTTGTTGACTTAATGTTTCGATGGTAGTTCATAAAATATTACGATTTTACGTTTAAAAACTACGATTCCGATTTCACCCATGTTTTCGATTCCACGTGGAATCCCGATTTCGACTACATTTGCGTGAACTAGGGGGAGGATATGGCAAATTCGTTCCCTTCGAAATCCGCCTCCGACCGCCGCTTCAAGCAAATCGATCCCGTCAGTCCTCTGCCCAAACACAAACGTCGACGGAGCTTCCACCAAGAGTATTCACCGCCAGTGATAGCATGCAAATACCCAAAACTAAGGTAGAATTTTCTGGAACAATGTAAACGGTTTTGCCGATTTGAGTTGCATGTTCCTTTTTTGTGTATTGTTTTGGTTGTTGAATACCATTTTGATTATGCATTTCGATTTTGATTTCAGGTTTCGACGGTTAATCTTGGTTCGATTAGATGAAGGTGAAACATGGGCAACCAAAAGCTCCAATGCCTCCTGTTCCGCTCTCGTCGCCTGGAACAATGAGGGAGCCGACCCGGTCGCCTGAGTGACTCCGAATCGCCTCGCAATAAGAGAGTGGGGGTAGTAATCAGAACAGAGGATGAGGAATGAAATGGATGATGATGTAACAGAGTGTACCTAGGGATTGCTCCCAGAATTTGGTCGTGTCGTCAGTCTGCTCATTCCTTCTGCATTTATAGCCTGGCAGGTCTGCCAAGGCCGTTAGGCAATGGTACGGCGCCTAGCAAATCGCGCCACGTGTCGCCGAATCCAGACCATCACTTGGGGAAGACGAAACCTCCAGGATTGCTCCACGTGTTCTTTTAGGGTTTCCCAGGTGGTAGGCGCACCATCGCCCCAGGGCTTTTCCTGGGCCGCATCTGGGCCCACTCCTAGAGCGACCTTCAGGATATCCAGCTGGTCAGCCCTCGCCTGACGCGTTGACCGTTTCTTGGGCCATATCTGGGCCTGCTTTCTAGCTTTTTGGACGGTCGCCTGGTCAAACCTCGCCAGAGGCGTTGACCCTCTTTTCCGGGTGAATCGTTTCGCCTATCGGACTGACCCGATCTAGGGTGGCCCATCATGAGCCCCCTAGTCTGCTTGTGTGCTTGTCGCCAAGCATACTGGCGGACTATTCTTTTTCGTCGACTGCTGCACTCCTCGAGGAACCCTACCTTCGCCATAGCTGAGGGGCGGTCTAGTCTTTTCCTTTCATACTAGCCCCCCTAACTCGATCATTGCCTATGAGGTAGCCCCTCTTTTTATATTCTCTTTTATGGACCATTTTGCCCAATCACCGTCTCTCATGGCTTGCGTCTCTTAGACGCTTCTCCCTTCCCAATGCCAATCACTTTATCCGTCTTTTCAACTGCCGCGACGTTTCCGTTTCCGATGTAAGCCACTCAAACGTCTCCGCCTTTCCCTTATAAAAACGCTCCGCTCCCATCAGTCTTTCTCTTCTTTCTCTTTCACTTTGCTCCTTCACCTGCCCCTTGCTTTCTTCCTCAACCGTCCCTGCCTTTCCTACTCCTCTGTCCGATCTCTCTTCTTTCTCCAGATATCCGACGATCTTGACTACCTTCTCAGCTGTCCTGGTATGTCTCTGTTCTCTGCTTGAATTTTTTCTTCGTTTTTCCCTTTTTTACCTTCGCCGACTGCCCCTTCTGCTATCTAGCTTTTTTCTCCCTATAAAACCCCTTGTATACTAAGGCTCCAATGGCCTCGTCATCAACCGATTCAGAGAGAACTTCCTCCGACGCTTCTCAAAACTCTCCCGACCCTTCTGAACCCCGAGAATGGGGAATGCACCAGCTTGGATTCGTTCCCGGATTCCGCCCTTGGTCTGTGGACATGACAGCCCCCATCTCTGACCAAGGCTATACTGTCCGAGCTTGGAGGGACATGTGGTACGACGGCCTTGGCCGTGATCGCTACATCATCGGGCCAGGCTATTTTCCCTATCTCTCTGCCACCACTATATGCTCCTTTCTTCCAAAACTTTCTCTTCCGACCTGTTGGGACTACGCTGCTCCCTCATTCCTGTCGACGATTGGGAATTGTCCCGGAGGCTGGCATGGTGTGTGGTCAGAGAGCTTTACCAACGGTCTGCGCCTTCCCCCTTCTCCATTTGTTGTATCCTTACTCCAGAACCTCAAAGCGTCGCTTGGCGCCTATACCGCGACCTCATGGTCCGTTGTAGCCAGTTTTGAGATATCTTGCCAACGCGAGAAAATTACCCCTACCCTTCGTCTTTTTTCCCTTTTGTATAGTGCCAAAAATAACACCAACGGCCTTAGTTTTGTAAAGCGAGGTCCGTATAGGGATGTGGGGATGCGGGGAACAGTTAAACCGCATCCTACATGGTATCATGCCTTTTTTTATTTTAAACCCTCGCCTGAAGACACCTGGACGACGGCCCTTCCGCCCTGCTGGTCGCGAGGCGACGCCAATAACTTCCCCCGTGGTCACTCAGCCACGGAGGTCGAACAACAGCTTTTATCATTTATCAACAGGGAGAGCTTCAATCTGAACGACCCCCTCATCCTAAAACAAGTCCTGGCGAAGCTGCCTGGAGGTAGATGGGACTATCTTCCCCTACTTTTAAATTTACCCCTGCTTTCTATTATCTCCTATCGCGTTCCTTTTTGCCTTCCTGTTTCTGACCCTTCTTTACCCTTCTTTTTTTGCCTTCCACTAACGTGCTGATCAGCACGTCAGCCCGTGGATCAATCACCACGACTCAACCGCAGCACGCGCCGCCACCGGAAGTTGAGCCGCCACCTCCTTCGCCTCATGGGAAGGGCAAGAAACGGGGGGCGCGCCGCTCCCGCGAGAAAAAGTCGTCGCCTGCGGCAGTGCAAACCAAGCGACGCAAGTCTTCTTCCGCCGGTGCATCAGATCCAATCATTGCTGTGGAAGATGATCGGGCCGAGACAGCGGATCCCCCGCCAATTACCACCGTCGCCGACCCTGAATTGCCTCCTGTCACGGAGCATCTCGACGCGTCAATGCCCGAGCCCCCTCCTCGACGCCCCGGGAAGGAAAGCCAAGCTCCTGCAGGGTGAGAACTCATTTCCTTCATCCAGGACGACTCACCTTTGTCGCCTCATAACGATGAAGAGAGTCGCCGTGCCTTATCCCATCGCGTCCTGACAGACTTCCTGGCGCCCGAGTACGAGAAACCAGAAGGCTACTTTCCGGTTGTCTACCCCCAGCGATCACAGCTTTCAGCTGACGTGGCCCGGGATATTGCAGAGGAGCTGACTTCTGGAGTTCTAAAGGGTCTGGATGATGTGAAGGTTGGCGACTTTCATCCCGTGATGGGGAACGTGTATGTGAAGCATCACGAGGTATTTACCTTAATCGACTCTCCTCTTTCTTTCATGTCTTGTCTTTTATTGTGGAATATTCAACCAATCGTCGCCTTCCAACATGTATGGCTCTACCATTTATCCAGATGTTGCTGGCGCTAAGCATTGCTGACAAGTCACGTGACTTGTTGATGCGCAAGGCTCGTGAGCTTCGCGACGATCACGCAGCTCTTCAGCGTCGCCTGGACAACGAAGAGGTAAGCAAAACACTTCACTAGTGATGATGATGATGCTTCGTTTCTTCCCTATCTTTGTTGTGTTTGTTTTTTTTTTTTTTTTTTTACCATTCTTGTTTTATTTCTTTTAGTCTGATCATCAAGCTACCAGGAACGAGCTTAGTCGCCTGACTGAGGCTCACTCTCAGCTTGAGCAAAAACTAAGCGAGGCCTCCTCTTCTGTGGAGCGCCTGACTCAAGATTTGTCGACCAGCCGGGCCTCTATTACTAGCCTAGAGAGGAGCCTGTCTGAGGCAAAAGAAGCTGCCTCCTCATCCGCCAAGAAGCTCCAGGATCAAGATGTCCTTCAGAAGCAGATTCGAACTCTGACAAAGGAGAGGGACGCTGCTCTTGCAGCGCAGAACCGAGCGACTGAGGAGAGGGATAAGGCGAAGAAGCTGGCTGAAACAATGACAGCGGAGAGGGATCGCACTTTGAAAATCAAGGAGGAGACCGAGGCCCTCAGCTCTCGGCAGTATATGACTGCTGTGTCGCTGATCCGAAGGTCCATTCCTGTGATCATGACCGCCGTTCGTCAGAAATTCGTCGCCGTTGTTGGGCCTTCTCCTCCTTTCGTTCGACGCGAATTTCTCTCAGCGTCCTTCAGGGCTGTGAATCGCTTGCTGAATGGTGTGCCCGATCCCAATACCGACGTCGACCCTGAGTACATCAGCGTGATGAAGGAAGTTCAGGCGGCGGATCAGGAGTATATAGCGACGGAGAAGGCCAAAAGGGCCCGGGCCAAAGCTGAGGCAGCCGCGAAGGCGAAGGCAGATGGTGGCAGAGGGGAAAAGGTGTTTGAAAAGAGCCTGGCATCCTCCCAAGGCGATCATGGGCAAAGCTCGGGGCAAGGGAAAAATAAATGATGACCTTCTCTCTTTTTTTTGTTTTTTTTTTGATACTCCTTTTCTCTCTTTTGTTTTGTACTTGTAAGACAAGCTGACCGTGATCTGGGTAAACACCCTTTATTTCGCCCTTATCTTATAAGGTAGGCTCGTAAGCGATTGTTTTGAAAGCCTTAGCGCGATTGTTTGCAGCCGTCGTAGGCGGCACCTTAGTTTTTGCCTTAGCGATTGGTGATTGCTAATGAGCGATGTTTTGCCTTCTTATAATGCCATTTAGGCGATGTCGTTACCTTTAGGCCTTAGCGAAATTTGAAACTTAGGCCTCGTAGGCGAGATGAATCCATGTCGTACGGGAATTTTGTGGCGATTAAGCGACTTCTTAACTCGTAAGTTTTAGGTAACATCGACGGCGATGGTGAGATATAAATGATAAAATAAGTCATCCAGCGATATAGCTATCGGACACTTTTCTTTCATTAACTAGGGAAATGAAAAAAACCATACATGCTTCTAGGCGACTACTCATGGTACTTGCGGAGGTGTATCGCATTCCAGGTCCGGGGGATCTTTGTTCCGTCCAGCCTGGCTAGCTTGAAAGTGTTTGCTCCTATGACCTTTCTGATTTGAAATGGTCCTTCCCATCCAGGATCAAGCTTCGCGGCTCCCTCTGATGGCCTAAAGATCTTTCGTAGTACTAGATCACCCAATTTGATGTGATGTGGCCTTAACTTTTTGTTGTATCGCCTGGCTAGCATCTCCTTTTCCGCTATTAACCTCATCTGGGCGACCTCGCGCTTCTCTTCCACCATATCGAGACTATGGACAAGGTTTTGCTCATTTTCCTCTGGGTTGTAGCTATCCAAACGGACGGAAGGTATTGTTATTTCCACCGGAAGGACCGCCTCTGATCCATAGGTCAATGTGTAAGGCGACTCGCCTGTTGACGTTTTGTAAATCGTTCTATGTGCCCACAGTACATGATCGAGCTCCTCCACCCACGTGCCTTTTTTGCCTTCGATCCGTCGCTTTAATCCCCGCAATATAAGTTTGTTTGCTGCTTCAGCTTGCCCGTTGGCTTGTGGGTAAGCGACCGAGGCGAATCGTAGGAGGATTTTGTATTCTGGGCAGTACGCTTGAAAGCTCTGGCAATCAAATTGGGTGCCATGGTCACATATAATGCTGTGAGGAATGCTGAATCGTGAGATGATATGTTTGAATGTGAACTTCTCAATCTGCTTGGCGGTGATGCTGGCCGTCGCCTCAGCCTCAATCCATTTTGTAAAATAGTCTATGGCTACAATCAAGTACTTCCGCTTCCCAGGGGCTTCAGGAAAAGGTCCCAAAATATCCATTCCCCACTGAGCGAAAGGCCACGGGCTGACAATCGCCTGCAAAGCGGTGGAAGGCAATTTATGAAAATCGGCATATTCTTGACACTTGTGACATTTTTTAACCAACTCCGTCGCCTCTCGTCGCATCGTCGGCCAGTAATAACCTTGGTATAATAGATTCTTCTCCAGACTTTTAGAGCCTAAGTGTGTCCCACAGACTCCTAGCTGTACTTCCCGGAGGCTATAATCAGCGTCCACTGGTCCGAGGCATCTTAAATAAGGACCTGCGGCGGACTTTCTGTACAGATCGTCGCCTATTAAAGTGCATCTGCTGGCTCGCCTCCTTGCTTTTGTAGCCATCGCCTGATCCTCCGGGACTGTTCCATCTTTTAGGAACTTAATAATGGGAGTGCGCCAATCGTCGTGTGTGCCTTCATCGTCCTGAGACCCGTCAATCTGGAAGAATGTGTTTAGCTTCACCTCTTTCTCCACCGTCACCATTCTTGCCTCTTCAAAATCAACCGCCGTGGCTAGCTTTGATAGCGCGTCAGCGTGGCAATTCTCTTCTCGGGCGATTTGCAAGATGTCTACTCTAGTAAAATCTGCCAGGGCTAGCTTTATCTCATCGAAGTATGGCATTAATGACTCCTCTTTAATTTCAAACTCCCCATTTAACTGGTTGACCACTACTGCTGAATCGGAAAAAATTTTCACATATTTGACCCCCATACTTCGTGCAATCCTGAGTCCTGCCTCCATCGCCCCATATTCGGCAGCGTTGTTGGTTCTAGGCGACGCGAAGCGCAGGGCGACTTCATGGATAGCTCCTTCTGGGCTTTTTAGTACTATGCCGGCTCCCGAACCATTTTTACTGGAGGCACCATCCGTAAAGAGTGTCCAAGTTTGGCTCTCTCCTTTTTCTTCCTGCACTGCCCCTTCTACTATAAAATCAGCGAGAACCTGGGCTTTGATTGCCGTTCTTGGTTTGTACCGGATGTCATATTCGCTGAGCTCAATAGCCCACTTTGCAAGTCGCCCCGCCACGCTCATTGTCCGCAAAGCATTTTGTATTGGCAGGTTGGTTAATACTGTTATGGTATGAGCCTGAAAGTATGGTCGGAGCTTTCTTGCCGCGCATACCACAGCATAGGCCATCTTCTCGATGGCAGGATACCGAGTTTCAGCGTCGACCAACGTTTTACTCGTGTAAAAAATGGGCTGGTCGCTTCGTTCCTCCCGTCGCACTAACACCGCACTTACCGTTGTTGGTGATATCGCAATGTACATGAATAACTCATCGCCCTCCTTGGGTGAGGCCAGCACCGGAGGAGTGACTAAGAATTGCTTGAGTTCTTCAAATGCCTTATCACACCTGTCACTCCAGGAGAATTTTGACGCATTTTTCAAAATAGAGAAAAACGGAGCGCATCGCTCTGCCGCCTTTGGAATGAACCGATTGATAGCCGTTATTCTTCCGGCTAGAACTTGTACTTCTTTAACCGTTTTGGGTGGTGCCATGGCGGAGATGGCCTCCAATTGTGCTGGATTCGCCTCTATTCCCCGTCGAGTGACCAAGTACCCTAGGAATTTGCCTGATGTAGCTCCGAAAACACACTTTGTGGGTTTAATCGCAACGCGAAGCGTTGTAACGTTTCAAACATTTCTTTTAAGTCGCCTAGATGATCGTCGCTCTTTTTACTCTTTACCAGAAGATCGTCCACATATGCTTCCAGGTTACGTCCTCGTTGCTTAGTGAAGACCATGTCTATCATCCTTTGGTAAGTTGCTCCTGCATTTTTGAGGCCGAAAGGCATAACCTTATAGCAATAGTTCGCCATAGGAGTCATGAACGCCGTTTTCTCCTGGTCCTCTTCATTGAGTGGTATCTGGTGATACCCAGAGAACATATCGAGAAAAGACAATACTTCGTTATTTGCTGTGGCGTCGACCAACTGCTCAATGTTCGGGAGTGGATGAGCGTCTTTTGGACAGGCATCGTTTAGATTTGTGAAGTCGACACACATCCTCCATGCCCCCGATGATTTTTTAACCAAAACCACATTTGACAGCCATTATGGGTATTGAACCTCCTTGATAAAACCTGCCTCCAGTAATTTGTCTATCTCTTTTGTGACGGCTAGCTGTCGCTCTCGGCAGATATTTCTTCTCTTCTGTTGCACAGGGCGGCAGCTTTTGTCGATGGATAGGCAATGCTTCACAATCGCTGGGTCTATCCCAGGCATGTCACTGGGATGCCATGCAAATAGATGCGAATATTGCCTGATTAGTGTCATCATCGCCTGCTTGGCCTCTTGGCTTAGGTAAGTCGACAGCCTCACCGTTTTCTCTTCATCGCCTTCCCATAAAGCTACAGGAACGTCAGATTCTGCTGACTGTATTCTTTCTCTATTCTCCGTTCCCTCTTCCAGGTCGATTTTGTAACATGCTCCTTTCGTCGCTGCCCGATAGCATCGCCTAGCCACCTCTGGGTGTCCCCAAGCGACTCCGACGCCGTCTTTGGTGACGAACTTCAGCACCTGATATACTGGTGAAGAGATAGCCTGGAAAGCAGCAAGCGCCGGTCGCCCCAAAATTATATTGTACGAGGATCGACAATCCAGCACATGGAAATCTATGGATTGCACCGCCTTAATCTGCTCATCGCCTATCATGACCTGTAAGGTAACGATTCCTTTAATGGGCACCTGGTGGCTAGAAAAACCTGTAATAGTTGTCTTTGTCGGTCTCAGGCTTGAAATGGGAAGTTTCATCTGCTGGAAAAGTTCCCAGAACAGGATATCAGCTGAACTTCCTTCATCTATCATTACCCGCTCCACTCTACTCCGGAGCGTTACAATTTGAATCACCATTGCCTCCAGGCTAGGCCCTCCACTTTTAATTATGTCATCCTCCGTAAACATGATGGGAGACCGTCGCGTCTCATTGTTTATGATCAACACCTCTTTACAATCGCTTGACTGCCTTTTTGTTGGGCAACTTTCTCCTCCGAAAATAGTTTGATAGACTTTCGTGACTTCTTCCGTATCATTTGCCTTTTTGGTCGCATCGCCCTGCGGCTCTTGCAACCGGGCAAATACTGTTTTTCTAGGTTGGTCGCCTGGGACTGGGCTATCTTCTTTATCATTTGAACCCCTTTCTTTTCGCTTGGTCTGGAGAATAAAGTCTTTTAGGCGACCCTCCTTAATCCATCGCTCAATTTCATTTTTGAGCTGCCTACACTCTTCTGTGGTGTGACCGTGCGAATCATGAAAGTTGCAAAACTTCCGGGGGTTGCGCTGCTCAGGGTCGCCTCGCAGTGGCTCGGGCCACTGAATGTGGTGATCCTTGTGTTGCATGTACAGGAATACCTCTTTCCGGGATCGGTTGAGCGGAGTGTATTCTCTTCTGTCTTCCTGATATGTGCGTCTATCATTGTTTTTCCTGTCGTCCCGATATTCCCTTCTTTCAGGAGATCGCTCCGTTCTCTGCCACCGTCCTCGCCTATCAGTGCCGTCACGCGACGCATCCGCCTGTCCGTCCTTTCGTCCTTTTCGGCTATCGTCCACTCCAATCTCCGCTAACTGCTCCTCAATGAGAATGATACTATTTATTCTGGCTTCCAAGTTGGACAGAGTAGTAGGCTTTTTCTTTACTAACGCCTCCTTCAGTCGCCTATTGTGCGTCGCTTGGATCATACTTGCAGTAGCAATGTCTAAAGTCACGTCTCTAACGGACTGTACCGTGCTGAGCCATCTCTCAAAGAAATCTTTTAGCGACTCCTCCGGCCGCTGTCACAGGTTAACTAGGACCTGTACTGGGACCTTTCGGTGTCGCCTACTCTCATACTTCATCAAAAAAACCCTGGCAAACTCATCCCATGTGTGAATAATTCCTTCTGGCAAGCTCATGTACCACTCTCTTGCTGCCCCTCCTAAAGTGGCTGGGTATGCTCTGCAGAACGCTGCATCGCTGGCGCCCTGCATTTGCATGGCGATTTGAAAATTTTGCAGATGCTCTTCAGGATCGCCCAACCCCAAATATTTCTCCATGTTTGGTGGGACCAAGCCAACCGGCAGTGTTTCGGCGAAGATGGCCCTTGCCAGAGGTTGCCGAATGACCCTTTGTTCAGCTCCGGTTTCGACTAGCGGTCGAAATGCCCGTAGCATTTCCGCGTGGGTGTCATTGTCCGGGGCCTGGACGTGTTGAGCTTTGGGTGCCTGCGCCTGCTGAGCGATAATCGTTTTTAATAATTGAGTAAGCTCCGAATTCTGCTTTTCCAGCACCTGGAAACGCTGTTCGAGGACTTTGTATGCCTCTGAGTTCGGTGCTTCCTCCTGCACCACACCCTTTCCTCTGGTGCCACGAGGGATATATGAGGAGTCGGTGTCTGTGTCTCTAGGCACCTCTTCTTCCTCCAAATCATTTCTCAAGTTTCTTCCCTCGAGTGGTATGCTTTGGGCTCTAGGATTCACGTATTTCAATGGTGTTTCTTCCGTCTCTCCTTCGGGCCTTACGTTCGATGCTTCTCCTCTTACCATTCTTCCAATATTCCCATGCTCCATTGCTCAGTTTCTTCAGTTCTTGATTATTCCCCTATCTGGCGCGCCATTTGTTCCGCTCTCGTCGCCTGGAATAATGAGGGAGCCGACCCGGTCGCCTGAGTGACTCCGAATCGCCTCGCAATAAGAGAGTGGGGGTAGTAATCAGAACAGAGGATGAGGAATGAAATGGATGATGATGTAACAGAGTGTACCTAGGGATTGCTCCCAGAATTTGGTCGTGTCGTCAGTCTGCTCATTCCTTCTGCATTTATAGCCTGGCAGGTCTGCCAAGGCCGTTAGGCAATGGTACGGCGCCTAGCAAATCGCGCCACGTGTCGCCGAATCCAGACCATCGCTTGGGGAAGACGAAACCTCCAGGATTGCTCCACGTGTTCTTTTAGGGTTTCCCAGGTGGTAGGCGCACCATCGCCCCAGGGCTTTTCCTGGGCCGCGTCTGGGCCCACTCCTAGAGCGACCTTCAGGATATCCAGCTGGTCAGCCCTCGCCTGACGCGTTGACCGTTTCGTGGGCCATATCTGGGCCTGCTTTCTAGCTTTTTGGACGGTCGCCTGGTCAAACCTCGCCAGAGGCGTTGACCCTCTTTTCCGGGTGAATCGTTTCGCCTATCGGACTGACCCGATCTAGGGTGGCCCATCACCTCCTTTTCCAATCCAATACTTGAAAGGGACTCTGATCTAGGATGTGAATCCCCGCATCTTAGGTATGGAATATTCTCTCTACTTTCATGGCCTTGGTTTGGTTTTGAACTTCCATTATTTTGCTACATTTGTTCATATTCATTCAATTTCGGAATATAGTTAAGATCTAAGTTTCAATTTAATTTAAATGGAACAGAGCAGCATGTATAGAATAGAGATGAGAAATTGTTTTTTTTGCAATTCCGAATCTAGTTTCAATTAGATTAGATTTCCAAATCAGTTACAATTCAGATCCTAAATTCTAATAGAATAACCACGATAAACAATAATCATGAATTAGCTTTCAAATGTGTTCTTATTATTATTCTGATAAATTATTAATTACGAGTCGTTTGGTTTCTGTGATTTGAAAATGGTGTATTTGATTAATATTGTGGTTTTAGAAATAGATGTTTTGTGATTTGAAAATGGTGTATTTGATTAATATTGTGGTTTTAGAAATAGATGTTTTGTGATTGAGCTTATTTGCTGAAAACCTTTGTTTGGAAGTTGTTGTAATTCAATTGGGATTTGGGTGAGTGTTATTATAATGAAGTAAAATTACTCATTTATCCTTGTTGTAATGAATTAAAAGAGTGCATTGGTTGTAATAATGTAGAAAAGTAGGACATATATGTAAATGAACATTAGCTCCAAATCCACCATTCTCAAATCACCCAAAACTCAACTAATAGTTGAGTTTTGAAATCAACCATTTCTCTCTCATTTTTCATCCTCAAATCACTCATTTTTTAAATCACACATTCACCCAAATCACACCTTCAAATCACAGAAACCAAATGAGGAGTTAGTATACTAGTAATCCTTCTTTTGGTTTTGAATCGACACTCTTCACTCATTTGTTCCAATTCATTCACTTTCTGAACTTGAGTTTGGAATTAAGTTCCAATTTGATTTATGTGGAACAAAGCATATATAAAACAAAGATTGAAAATGGTTTTGATGCAATTCCGAATTGGTTTCCACTTAGATCAGATTTCAAAATCAGTTCCAATGCAGATCGTGAATTAGCATTGTTCTGGTTTGGTTTGTGTGGAACAATGTTCATATAGAACTGATTGCATTAATTTGATCTTTGGAAAATGTTCATTAAGGTGAATGTTGCAAGAATAACAACGCCCATACATCCATTTTTGACACATTGTTTTCCGACAGACAGATGTTAGAAAACAAAAAATATATGGTATGGTGCTTAACCATTTTAATACACTGTGTGATTATAATGTCTTCGAAGAAAATTAATTATTCTTCTTTATCGTATCCTTTTTGTTCCATATCCCCCACAATGTGTAATAGAGAGCGAAAACAATACATTGTTCTAATGTACGCACAACTAGGCTTGAAATACCTTCAAAAGGGAGAATGGAAATACCTCAAGCTAATGTCTGTGACTTTCTCTATTGGTTGTTTGGTTTTATTGATTTTGTTGGACATTGAATTTAAGTATTATTTGGTCAACAAAGTTCTCTAATTTTGATCCTCGTAGATTATTGAAGAACGAAAATCAATTTCTTCCGATGAAGAAACACAGTCCAATTATTCGGATTTTGTAATATCCTCTCTTATCCCAACCTAGAAGAGGGGGGAATTTACACAATCAATAGTTGGGAGTAATAAAGCTGAAATTGGGGGTCCAAGTTCACGAACTCGTGCTAAATCAACTGATGCAAGGAAAATATATCACATTCCCCGCACTTAACCTCATTGTAGAGGAGTCTTACACTCCTTTTCCTTGGTTTTAGTGCATTTTTAGCTTGTTTCAACACTTTACCCAATTATGGTGATTGGGGACTTTTATAGTCCATTTTCACTTGGTTTCGAGTGTTTTTTATGGTGTTCAAGGTTATAGTGCTGGAGAGTGCTACAAGTTTAAACGGTGCCTCAATCGGAGGTCTGGAGCTCTCAGTGTAATCATCCAATGTTGGTGCACGGGAACAATCTTTCGAGTGCTGATGTGAACCACGGCCGACAATGCTCCGTCACCAAAACCACCGCAAGCTGAACTTCAAAGGAAACGAGAGAACCTATGGAACCGGGGATGAAATCGGACTTTGACCCACTAGCTTCAGCTGAGCTAGGAACCAGAAGTATCACGTCGAGGGCGCCACGCCAAGAGATGTATGCTCTTGATGATACGCCAAGCCTTAAGCAATTCTCCTCACATTAACTCGAAGGGAAAAAAACATAAGTTCTGAGAAAAGGGGTTTATTGATTTCATAAGTTGTGTGTTACAAGAGAGGCGAATGCCTCTATTTATAGGTGGAGGAGTAGGGAACAAGCTCTCCTATCCTCTTAAATAGCTACTTCCTATTTTAATAAATAAATAATAAAAGATTCCTAATTAGAATACTAAAGAAGACTTAAACTAATCCTAATCTAAGCTAAAAAGGAAGTAAAATTCGTACAAGGGAAAATAACCTTCCTAAACAAGAACTCCAAACTTGGGAGCCAGGTTTCCCAATAAACAGCCTAAACGGGTTCTGAAAATATTAGCCAAATAAATACTAAACAAATTCGTAAAATTTGATATTTTTCAGATCACTAGTAGACTCCATGGGATACAACTTTCATGTTGGACATCAGCCCAAATTTGGTCTTCAGGAAGCCCATATTCGTCACTCTTTGTCGGGCTTCGAATCTGTCCAGAAATCCAGCTTTGCTTAATATTAATCCAACTTTGGCCCGTGACTGCTTCCCTTGGCTGGACTCTCCTCCTGGATCAGGATCAGGTGGTGGCCTGATTATAGCTCCTGGCATGGGCTTCCTCGGATCAGCATCCGAGTCGTGCTCTTTAAGGCTCCATCCATGCTCTACTAGGGCTTGGCCTAGCTCTATCTCCTTCAATACTTCTCCAAATTGAGCACCGTTTGTTGGAGCTGATTCCTGGGCCAAGGTCTCCAAGGCCTTGGGAATATACCAAAAGGCCTGAGCCGTTTGAGAGCTGGGCTCAAAAGGCTCGTTTGGGGGGCCCGGCGCTCGGTCCGGCGCCCGGGGCTGGCTCAAGGCTGGGCTTCCTTCCATTTGGGACGGGCCTTCTTCATTCTGCTTCGGGCACATCTTCATGAATGTCCTCAGAGGCTCTTCAGGGGCTGGTGTCGGTCTAGAGCTCGTGCATTTGGCATGGGGCCTAGTTCAGGGACTAGGCCTAGTTCTCGATCGGCTCCGGGGCCTGTCTTCGGGTGCCACCCTCTTCTGGTCAGGTTCTCTTCCGTCCTTCATTTCCTATACTCCATAAATGCTTCCGGAGGATCCCAAGGCTCCTTGTCACGTATAGGGTTCGTGGGGATCAGGCCAGGGCCTAATCGAGGCCCTCGGCTCGGGGCTGGACTTGGCCCTAGGCTTGGCCTGGGGCCTGGACTTTTGGCTCTCCAAGGCTTCGGGGGTGGTGCTTGCGTAGGTCTAGGCCTGGTGTAGTCTCGGCCCGGCATCAGTGCTGGGGCCGGATCGGGTTTAGTCATGTCCACGATGGGCTTGGTAGCCAGGATCACGTCAAGTGCGCTTGGTGATATGAACCGATCCGCAACCGAGGGTGGCGACCCTATACCAATAAGCTAATTAAAAGAGACAACGAGTCTAACCTTAGAAACTAGGGGTGGATTAGGACTTAGATCCGCTAGCTATAAACGAGCTAGGAACCCTAAGTATCAAGTCGAAGGTGCCACACCAAGAGGAGTTACCCAAGATGATAAACCAACCTTAAGCTATGCAACAACTCGCAAAGGCTTGAAGGAAGAAGAACAAAAGTTCGAAAAAATTTTGTGTTTAATTTATCAAAGTATGAATTACAATGAAGGTGATGAACGTCGTAAGACGGGTTTATGAAATAACTACTTAGCTTTTAGGCTAAGCAGATCGTATTCCACGGCTCTTCTAATAATTATTTACTCAAATATAAAGGCAGATTACTCAGGTTTAACACTTTGTGCGTGGTGTGAGTTCCACGACTTCTAATCTAAGAAATGCAAGGAAATTAAAAATTAAACTGAAAGACAAACTGAAAGATTGGTTGACTTTAACAGAGATGACAAACAAGCTTAGACTTCGAATCCCCCTTTGTTCACCAGAGCATTGGCAATCGACAGATCAGCGGATTTCAATTCTCGTTCGATCAATTCTAAGACACCACCATAACTCCTGACCCTTAGGTTTAAGACTAGCGAACGTTCGCTCTATCCGATCTAGCTACCAAGATTAATTAGTTGCCCGGGTACGGTCGCCTCTCGCAATGACTTAACTAACTGGTGGAATTACTAACGATTTATGAGTTACTCTTGCAGTGGATTAACCCTAACTGGTTCCTACGAAAGGCACACTCCAATGAATAGGTTAATTGTTCGATTTGGTGTTTTAAAGTAAGGCGAGCATTCGCTTCTATCCTTAACTTAACAAGAATTTAATCTAGGTGATCAATCCAGACAAGAAACATAAACAACTAAGAACAAATCAAACATGACAGAGAAACTGATTGAACTTTGAATCTAATCACCACCGATTCGTGACCGCTTTAAAGTCCTGGGTCACTTAGGGTTCATCTAGTCTAAGCTCTACGAGTTTAGCTAGTCATGTTCATAACAAAAGAATCAAAGGCAGAAACAGAGTTCATCATGAAAAGATAGAACAGATAGAAACTGTAAAACCTAATTAAGACGACTCTGGCAAAGCTTCGTTCTCCGGTAATCTTCAATCCTAGCTCCGAGTCTCCGAGATGAAGGGATGGCGTCACGATCTCTTCCTAGCTCTTCGAACTCTAAACTCTGCTCCAGAACTCGTGAGAATTCTGAAACTATAATGTATTATGCCCTTTTTTTCTTTTTGGGCCGCCGGTTAAGTATTTATACTTAACCCTAATACCGCCAGATTTTGCCTGGAGTTTTCGCCGAAAACTTGAGTGTAAATGAAGGCTTTCGTCAGCTGATTCTCCTGTGATTTTTGGACTTAGGGTTTTCGGCAAGAACTTGGACTTTTCGCTGAAAATTTCTCTTTGTGAACTCAGGCGATTTCTTCTTCAGTTTTCGCCGAAAACCTGGGGAATTTTCGGCGAAACTACAGTGTAAATCAGGGCAGGATTTAAGATGGCTTGATCGACTCCTTGGAATGGTTCCGGTGCGGTTCCTCGAGGTTCCAATGCCTTAGACACGTTCTTGACTACTTATTTGACGGTAAAAACCTATGCTATCATGAAAACAGTAGAAAACCATCAAATAGACCCAAAACGGGCCAAAGTAACACAAATGGCACGAGATAGAGCAGTTGAGTGAATATTCGCTATTCTACCCTAAAAACCATGTCTTAAGCAAGGAAATGTTGCTTAAATGAGGCTGATAATCACGTCAAATTGAGTGTCATCAAAATACCCCACACTTAAGCTTTTGCTTGTCCTCAAGCAAACTGAGTAGAACACGCTCACGTTCACAAGTGATAAGATCGATTAAATTGAAGTTCAAGCATACACAATGAATTATTAGACAGATAATTCCTAGAACAAGAAACCTAACATGCATACTGATCAGCCAAACAACCTGGTCTCACTAAAAACTGCACACGACAAGTAATAATAACCAATTATGCACGAATTTGACCTGACCGACCAGACTCCTCACACAGGAAATATTTAGTATAAGGGAAACTCTCACTCTCTGTGTTTAAGGACGTGTTTATGCTCTCAATCATTTTCTGTCACTGAATTCTGTCATAAGTTTGCAATTCGACCACATTTCCACCACTGTGACAACACGAGGAACTAGTTAAGAAGGACTTCCCTACTAGGACTGTAACGAATTCTACACTACAGGGGTTTATAATGAGATGGATGATGGGAATGTATGATGATGGCTTGGTGCGGTGTAGCTTTCGACTAACTTCCCTCGAATCTAGCCTATGGCTTTCTACCGTCTAACCAGACACGGGTGGAATAGTGTACGCTCGTCCTATGATACCCTCAAGCAACCTAGCACTTTATTTTCTTTACACATTTTTCTTTGAATTTTCTTTTGACTTCGTTCTTCCAAATGTAGGGAGAAGAACGTTATTTGAACTAAAAACTTGAAACTTTTGAGTTTTTCTGATTTGTCTTCTTTCTCTTTTTTTCGAAATTTGCTTCTTTTTCTATTTATTATTATTATTATTATTTCTTTTGTGCCAATTCTTTCTTTTAGTTGCTAGAGGGGTTTACACGTCTGGACATAATAGTTAAGACCACCTGTTTAATGGCTATAGGCAAGTTACCACAAACCGACTTCCGGTAGGCTAATCTAGAACTACAACCACAGGGGATCAACAGGGAATGAAAGAATGGGGAATGGCTGTAATGTATATCGAACCGAAAGAACAGGCCAAGCTCAAGGGTTTAAACCTAATGGATTTATTGTTAGGGAGGCTGTCTGGCTTAGTAGCTGAATCTAGGTGCCCCTATCATTCTAGAACTCGTGTCATTGTGTGGTTTCTAGTAGGTCTCATGCAAATTCTAACTCATTCAAGCAAATAGAAAATCACTCAAAAAGAATTGAAATTGCAAGTTACGTGCAACAGATCAAAAGCTCACATTTGGTTTGCTAGTCAGATTCGGTCATTTTCATGGAATCAAGGCGACAAACTACAAGTGTGATTTGAAAAATTCTGTTCTGACCAGGCAATTTAGCATCAAAGTATACACGTTGGTTCTCAGGTTCTAGGTTAAGCAGTCTAAGCATCATTATGAAAGATTTGAACAACAACTTAACATAAAAAATCAAGAACCGAGCAGTTCTAATGCTAGAGAAACTGGAAAGGAACCACAGAACACACAAAAACACAATCAAGGGCAATCAAGTTCATGCAAGGTTCTCTAGCATCCTACCCCACACTTAAATCGTTATGTGTCCTCACAGGACTAATACTAGTGTTGAGAGTGAGATAGAAGTTCCTGGACCGAGATGGTTGGTGTTGTGGATGAACACGGGTCCTCGGAGCGGAGGGAATCTACCGAAGCGAAGGGAAGTGTAGTAGACCCGTGATATGACCCGGCCTAGCTACCCCAGTCAACACCCGGACCCATGCACGCCGCCAGGGTCCCCCGTGAGTGGAAATGCCCTAGGGCCATACAAAAAGCGCCCAGCAATGAGGGCTGGCTACCTACGAGCTCTCAATCCTAGACATGAACTAAAGAACAAGCTCAGGTCTGGTCCGACGGGAAGGAAGGCACCTCAAAATGGAAGGGAGTTCCAGGCCATGTTACTGGCCGAGAACCTAAGCCCTAGACCGAGCACTGAGTCCCAGTCTTTCCCCAACCTCTCTTCCATGATCCCCCAAGTCAAGCACACGTCAAAAGCCATCTGGAGAGAGTTCTGGCGTACAGAAGACAAGAAGATTCGAGAATATGTGGCCAAGACAGGTTGGCTTCCCAAGGACCCTGCCCCGGCCCCGGCGGATACGGCCAACCAGCCCCTGCCCCGGCTAACCCTGCTCAGCACTAAGAATCTGGCGGACAAGTGGATGCCAGTAGATTCAGGAGGCCAAAAGACTTGGGAAAACCTCACTTGTCCGAGGAAATGTTAAGCAGAAGGCCAGAACAGCCCGGCATCACCAAAACCCTAACACCGGGTCTGGAGCAAATGATGCCGAGCCGGTCATCCGCGCCGAAGGACGTCACCCGACCGCCCGGTCACCCGGAACCCGCGGTAATTACAGAAATGCCACTGCGCGGGTTCCGGGCACTTTTCCTAGCCGCGTCCGGAGTCCAGCCCGCGCCCGGAGGTTTTCCTAGTCCCACCCGGACAAGGACACCCGGTGTGCCCTAATCCGCCCGGATTAGGGTTTTGCTCGATTTTGCCAGTTTAGGAGTTTTAATCTCGGACAACTTTGTTTATTTTAATATTTTCTTCGGCCTATCTTTTAGGATTATTTTAGTCTTTCCTTATTTGAGTTGGAACCGGCTTTTGCCACCCTTGAGCTATAAATAAAGGCTACGGCCGCCAATGTAAGACAGATTATTGATTATTGAAATTTCAGAACATTGTTCTTTTTCCTTCAAGTCTTTGCTCGTTGTTGCTTAGCTTAAGGTTTGGTTTATCATCAAAGGCTATCATCCTTTGTTTGTGGCACCAATTCGACCGAATACCTTGGGGTTCCTAAGTCTATACTTAGTGGATTTCAAGTGTTCTCCGTGGTTTCAAAGGTTAGGTTCTCGTGGGGCTGATAATATAGTTTTGGGTGTGGAGTCGATCACTTCCTGGAGAAGGTGGTTCGCATCAGCTGGTATCAGAGCACGGTTCAACTCTTGGACCAACAATCTATCCAGTTTTCAGGTTCTTCTACTTGAATTCATATCTTTTAGCTTTCGTTGTTTTCAGTCTCAGAAAAACCCTAAAAAAATAGCTTCGTTGTGTTTGTTCTAGTCTTCTACCTTTCTTTTAAGTTTTGTGAGAAAAAGCTGTGGCCGATCAAAGAAAATTACAAAAAGAGTCTAAGAAAAGAAAAGAAAAGAAAAGAATCAAGGTCTTTAAAACAGAAAATTTGACCTAGCAAAAAAAAAAGCAAGGCCACGTTCACAATCAAGGTAGTAGATTAAGTTCAAGAAGAGGGGTTTTTCAAAGTTTAGCTAGTAGCTTTCTTAGTAGAACACCCAAATTTGTTTGTCTTGTCATCCCACGACCTAGCATCAAGATTCTGGCCCCTAGAAATCCGAAACCCTAGGTATAAGGTCTTGTTTGTGTCATTGGTAGACTTAGACTGCATAGCTTCGAAGAAACTTGCAACTACTTGAATTGAGATTGTCTTTGTTTTGAAATTTTCAAAGAAAACCCTAATTTGAGTGACTTAAAAATTTCATACACGAGTGGTAAGAAAAGGAGTGTGTGAGGTTCATTAGAGAGATTTTGGGAGGTTCTTTGTTCTGTACTAATCATGGCAGATGAGAGGCTAACTGCTATGGAGGCACGATTGACTGCCATGGCTGAAAACATGGCTCATTTCACCGAGCAGTTTGGAGATCAGAATGGAGATGGCCCCCGACGACCAAGGAGGAATTTGCAAGAGATCGATGATGATGTGAGCAGCTTGAAGCTCAATGTACCTAAATTTGCTGGCAAGGCAAACCCCGACGAGTACATTGATTGGGAGAGGAGCATGGAGGATTTCTTTGAGTGCCATAACTACTCCGAGAGGAAAAAGGTAACCCTAGCCACAATTGAGTTTACTGACTATGCTGCCTTGTGGTGGGCTCAACTCAGGAATCAGATCAGGAGAGAAGAAGAGGACCCCGTCCTTAGTTGGATGAGTCTCAAAAGAAAGATGAGAAGAAAGTTTGTACCGAGCAGCTACAACCGAGACTTGCATACCAAGCTTCGATTTTTGAAGCAAGGGAACATGTCGGTTGAGGAGTACAACAAGGAGATGGAGATCCTGGTTGCACGGCTT
Organism: Linum lewisii; assembly: GCA_034768395.1. Classification (NCBI taxonomy): domain Eukaryota; kingdom Viridiplantae; phylum Streptophyta; class Magnoliopsida; order Malpighiales; family Linaceae; genus Linum; species Linum lewisii. The sequence continues at coordinate 45,046,517 of CM068297.1, forward strand.
GACCTGGATGAAGATGAAGATGCCAAGATAGCACGATTCACCGGAGGATTGCAGAAGGAGATTCTACACCAAGTCAACATCCTCAACTTTGTTGACTATAATGACTTGATAACCGTGGCTACTAGGGTTGAGAAGGAGCTAAAGAATGGTTTTGGGAGAAGGACTACCCCTCCGCCACCGATCAGTGCCCCGGTGAGAGGAGACAGAAGTGTCGGACACACCCCATACAGGCCAAACCCTAACCGGAGTTCTGGATCGAGGCCAAACCCTAATCAGGGATCGGCATCACGGGTAAACCCTAACCCCGGTTAAAAAATCCCTACTACTAACGCTCGGCCAAGTGCCATTGTGTGTTTTAAGTGTCAAGGTAGGGGTCACATGGCAAGGGACTGCCCTAACACCTGAGCTATGGTGCTTAGAGAAGGAAAAGTTGTTACGGACGATGAGGAGGAGTCCAATAATGAAGAATTGGAGGAAGAGTCTAGTGAAGGAGAAGAAGTTAATGTGGAAGGCCTGGAAAAATTTTCAGCTTTCCACAGCCGAGTGATCCCCACGGTTACCCCGGCTGATGCCGAACAGCACTACCCCGGCCCAGCGCCCAGCACTGCCCCGGCACAGCGCCTAGCACTGCCCCGGCCCAGCGCCCAGCACTGCCCCGGCCCAGCGCCCAGCACTGCCCCGGCCCAGCACCCAGCACTGCCCCAGCACAGCGCCCAGTACTGCCCCGGCCCAGCACCGGCCCTGTCCCGGCCTAGCATCACGACTGCCCCGGACATCCTATCCGCGCCGAATGATGTCAATCGGCCCACCCCGGGTCTTTTGAACATTCCCTCGGCCAATTTTGGCCTGAAGACAGAAGGAGGACTCATTGACGTCCTGAAACATAGCGCCGGCCCGACGGCCACCCGTCGGCCCTGACGGTCATGAAACCAATAGTCACCCGTCCTGAACTCCAATGGGAAGTCATCTCCCGGCGGATTTTAAAAGCTGCCCCGAGCCAAGAAGATCCAGAAGCATACTCGGATGAGGAGATGAGTGAAGAACCCTCGCCCAGCAGCTCCCCGAGCCTTAACATTACTGTCAATGGCATTTATGAAGTGGAAGAAATGGAGACTGAGGGAGGAGACACGGAAGAATCCGAGCCTTGGTCCATTACCGACTCAAATGACACCCCTAGGGCCACCAGTGAGGCGGAATCGTCCCCGACCCTAGCCAACAAGATTTCTGAAGTTTGGAAAAGAGTGATGGGACCTAGAAAAGACTCCAAGAGGGATTTGGGGGCAAATCCCAGTCAAGAAGAGGGGGATGATATGACCCGGCCTAGCTACCCCAGTCAACACCCGGACCCATGCACGCCGCCAGGGTCCCCCGTGATTTCAAAAGCCCTAGGGCCATACAAAAAGCGCCCAGCATTGAGGGCTGGCTACCTACGAGCTCTCAATCCTAGACATGAACTAAAGAACAAGCTCAGGTCTGGTCCGACGAGAAGGAAGGCACCTCAAGATGGAAGGGAGTTCCAGGCCATGTTACTGGCCGAGAACCTAAGCCCTAGACCGAGCACTGAGTCCCAGTCTTTCCCCAACCTCTCTTCCATGATCCCCCAAGTCAAGCACACGTCAAAAGCCATCCGGAGAGAGTTCTGGCGTACAGAAGACAAGAAGATTCAAGAATATGTGGCCAAGACAGGTTGGCTTCCCAAGGACCCTGCCCTGGCCCCGACGGATACGGCCAACCAGCCCCTGCCCCGGCTAACCCTGCTCAGCACTAAGAATCTGGCGGAAAAGTGGATGCCAGTAGATTCAGGAGGCCAAAAGACTTGGGAGAAACCTCACTTGTTCGAGGAAATGTTAAGCAGAAGGCCAGAACAGCCCGGCATCACCAAAACCCTAACACCGGGTCCGGAGCAAATGATGCCGAGCCGGTCATCCGCGCCGAAGGACGTCACCCGACCGCCCGGTCACCCGAAACCCGCAGTAATTACAGAAATGCCACCGCGCGGGTTCTGGGCACTTTTCCTAGCCGCGTCCGGAGTCCAGCCCGCGCCCAGAGGTTTTCCTAGTCCCACCCGGACAGGGACACCCGGTGTGCCCTAATCCGCCCGGATTAGGGTTTTGCTCGATTTTGCCGGTTTAGGAGTTTTAATCTCGGACAACTTTGTTTATTTTAATATTTTCTTCGGCCTATCTTTTAGGATTATCAAAATTTTTTAAAAATGGGAAAAATTTGGGGCACGTGCGGCGCGTAGAATTCTCTGAAATTTGCAGGCGATTTTGGGAAGGGATTCTTGCGCCGACGGCGCCTTCGTCGGATGGCTAAATCTGATCCGTCTTCCTCAAGGCTGTGGTCGGATGTGGTAGCCCATGATGATTGCGAGCTTGCTTTTATTAAGGAATCGCTAACCTCGATGGTGGAAGGAGTATTGCAGATTCCGGAAGTAGTTGTGCAGAAAGGCATGGATCGTATGAAAGGTGCTATGGTGGGACAATTTGTGGGTCTCGGGCCTCCTGAAAAGGTTGTTCGATCGACGGCGAATTGGCTCTGGGGTTATGAAGGTCCGGTAGAGGTAACTTTCATCTCTGCTGGGTTTTATCTCTTTGAATTCGCTTCTGAGGAATTGAGGGATTGGGTCTTAAAGAGGGCTTGGCACGTCCATAAAGCCCCGATGCTCACTCGGATGTGGTGGCCGGGAATTCAGCCGGTAGATTTCTCTAAGGAGAAGAAGCCGGTATGGATTGAGTTTAGTGGAATCCCCCCTGCGTTGCTTTACCCGGAGGGAGTAAGCTAGTTAGCTAGCCAATTTGGCAATCCGATAAACCGCTTTGTTAGGCGAGGTTTTAATGCGAAGGTGTGTGTTCTTCGTGAGGATGTCCCTCTGGAGAAAACGGAGTTGACTGTTGCTATGAAAGGTATGGACCCGGCTGTTGTGAAGGTAGGCTTTCCAGTCTTCAGAAATTCTAATACCCAACAGAAATTTGTAGCTGTTGGAAGCAAACCACTAGGCAATGTTCCTGAGTCTTCATTAGGAGAGAAGGGTTCACCTAGGGGGCTTCTGATATGCCTGTTGGAGGGGGGATAGGTAATTCTCCTGAACCTTCTTTTGAAGGAGAGGGGGAACCTATCCAACAAGGGGAGGGTGCTGAAGCTTCTGAAGTGGAGGCAATCCCCTTGAGCCCTATTGCATCTAGTTCTGGAAAGAAAAAGAAGAAGAGGAACCGTAAAGGGAAGGGAAGTGCTGATGCTGCTGATACCCAACAGTCCTCTGTTGCTACTGTCCTTGTCTTGTCAGGCAATGAGGCTGGAGCCTCTTTGGAGGGGATAGACTCACCTGAGAGCAAGGATGGTATGCCTGTTGGAGGGGGGCTGGTCAATGAGACTAAGTCTTCAATGCAAGAGGAGGTCTCAACCAGCCAACATGGGGGAACTGAAACTAGTGTGGAGGTACAACCCCTGAGCCCTGAGAAGCTCAGTAGCAAGGTAGGAGAAGACCCTAATTCGGAGGTTGAGAAGTATGGCCCGAGTAGAGTGGTCACTTTTGGTGAGTTCACAGAATCAATCTTCTCACCAGTGAAGAGGAATGTGCTGACAAGGCAGCAGCACAACAAGCAACGCCGTAAATGAAATTTTGGCTGTGGAATATTAGAGGGTTCAATGACCCTGGTAAGTATGATATACTTCGTTCTCATATAAATAATAATAAGGTAGATGTAGTAGCTCTTCTTGAACCTCGTGTTAGGGAAAAGAATGCAAAGAGTATTTTTGATTCTCGTTTTTTGGGATGGAACTATCATTTTTGTTATGATGGGGACTTGGGGAAAATATGGTTGGTGTGGAAACCTGATGTCCCTCTCCAAGTTATATGCTTCAATTCACAGTACGTGCACTTTAAGATCAATCTTACTGTTGGTTTTTTTGGTACTGTGGTTTATGCTGCTAATGATAATGTTGGAAGGAGAAGCCTGTATGAAAGTTTATTAAAATTGAGGACTACTGCTGATCCCTGGTTTATTGGGGTGGGATTTTAATGCTATATTGGATCCTAGTGAAGCCTCTAATCGCATCGCTTGCTTCACTAGCATGGATGATTTTAAGGAATTTGTTAGAGATTGCCAATTAGAGGAGCTTGCTTCTACTGGACCTTTCTTCACCTGGATCAACAATAGAGATAAAGATCCTATTGCTAGACGCCTTGATAGGGTGTTGATAAATGGTAGTTGGCACAGCAGCTTCCCCAAGAGTTTGGTTGAGATAATTTCCAGTGCAGGATCTGATCACTGTGCTATGAAATTGTGTACAGGGAATGATTTAATTTCCCAGCCGAAGCCTTTCAAGTATTTTAAGTGTTGGTTTTATCATAGAGAGTTTGCTGGGATATTGAGGAAGGTCTGGTCAGTGAGGAATTCCAATACTCCTTTTTACAGGTTATATGGGAAGTTGAAGGATCTAAAAATTGAGCTGAAGAAGCTTAACAAGAGGGAATATTCTCAAATTCAAGAAAGGGTGCTAGCTAAAAGGTCTGAGGTGGCAGTTAGGTAGAGGGAGGCTTTGGATGATCCTAGTCCCTTGAATGTGGAAGCTGCAAAAGTTTGTCGTTTTGAGCTTACTCAGTTAGAGAAGGATGAAGAATGTATCCTAAGATTAAAATCCAGAGCACTTTGGATAAAAGAGGGGGATAAGAATACTGGATTCTTTTTCCAGCATGTGAGGAGCAGAGGTATTAGAAATACTATCAGACAGCTCAAGGGAAAAAATGGAGTTCTGGTGGATGATTTTGAGGGAATGAAGAAAATAGCTGTGGATTTCTATAGCACTTTGCTTGGGACTGAGAGTGCTGCTGATCATAGCATTGCTGATTGGACTGTACTTGTGAACAAATATTTAACTATGGAGCAGCAGGATATGTTGATTGCCCAAGTGACTCATCAGGAAATTATTCATGCTTTGAAGAGTATGGGGCAGGATAAGGCCCCTGGCCCTGATGGATATCCTGTTTCCTTTTTTATTCAGTGCTGGGATACTGTGGGGGATGAGGTCATTAATGCAGTGATGTACTTCTTTCACTCAGGTAAGCTCCCAGGGTATGTGAATTCTGTCAGTCTTGCTTTAATCCCGAAAAAAACCAATGCAACAGAAATAAAAGACTACCGTCCTATTTCTTGTTGCAATGTGATTTATAAGCTGATATCTAAGGTTATTGCTAATAGGATGAGTGCTGTGCTTCCTAGCTTAATTGGTCCCTCTCAGTCAGCTTTTGTTAAGGGCCGCCTGATAAGTGATAATATTTTGCTGGCGCATGAATTGTTAAGAACCTATGGTGCTAAAACAATCTCCCCCAGATTAACTGTGAAGAACGATTTGATGAAAGCATTCGATAGTGTGGATTGGAAGTTTCTTCTTGAAGTCTTGAAGAATATGAAATTCCCTCTTCTGTATGTCTATTGGATTGAAAAATGCCTAACCTCGACCAAGATTGCAGTGAACCTTAATGGTACTTTGTGTGGAAATTTTGAGGCTAAGAAAGGTCTGCGTCAAGGGGACCCTATTTCGCCTTATTTGTTTGTCATTGTTATGGAAGCTTTGAGCAATATGATTAATGATGCAGCTTCAAAAAAGGTCATTAGGTATCATCCTCAATGCAAAGGTATAGTAACTCACCTCTGCTTTGCAGACGATTTACTTGTTTTTGCTAAGGGAGATGTTGGTTCTGTAAGAGGGATAGTGAAGGTACTTCAAGATTTTCATAAGTTCTCTGGTCTTAGATATAATCTGGAGAAGAGTGAGGTTTATCTTGCAGGAGCCTCATCTGATCTAGAAAAGGAATTGGTTGATGCTAGTGGATTTAAGAGAGGAGCACTCCCATTCAGGTATCTAGGGGTCCCCTTGACTGCTGGGAAGCTGAGGAAGACAGAGTGTAAAATTCTGCTAGACAAAATTACACGGAGAGTCTCGGACTGGAAGTCAAAGTATCTATCCTATGCTGGAAAGTTACAACTAATTGATTCTATTATTGGTGGTATCCTCCAGTATTGGCTCTCAATTTATATACTTCCCAGGCAGCTTATGGAAGACATTGAAGCAGTATGTAATCGATTCTTGTGGGGGAAGTTGGATGGAGGTAGAGTTAAGATTGCTTGGAAGCACATTGCGAAGCCGAAGAATGAAGGAGGTGCTGATATCAAAGATATAAGAAGTTGGAATGCTGCAAATGCAATTAGACATCTCTGGAACCTCTTCGTAAGAGGAGGGTCCTTATGGGTTGCGTGGATAGGTCAGTATCGACTGAAGAGTAAGTCATTATGGGAGGTGAAAGATAACTATGGCTCGTGGATTTGGAAAAGAGTGCTTAAACTGAGGTCAACAGTGCAGGCTTTCATGTCCATTGATGCAGATGCTGATTATTGCTGGAAAGGAAAGGTAATGGTAAAATTTAAACCATCAGTTGTCTGGGAAGATATCAGAGACAAAGCAACTGTTATACCATGGAGCGGGCTAATCTGGTCAGGTTATATTATCCCTCGATTCAGTTTTATTGCTTGGATTGTGATGATTGGTAGAGTTGTTACTCTTGACAAAGTCAAGAAGTGGGACCTGAATGTGGATACTAAGTGCCGGTTCTGCAATCAGGAGGATGAAAGTAGAGATCACCTATTCTTTGAATGTGTTGTTTCGAAGGAAGTGTTAAGGAGGATGCTCCCAGAATTGATTAATCTGGACTGGTATAGTATGGTTAGTATAGCTGTGGGTTGGGGCAGTGGTGCGCAAATTAACGCGCACTAGTTTTACTCACTAGATCACTCTAGCGAGATCGTTTTTCCCTAGGATCTTCCTTTTCCAATTACTCAGAAAAGTGAATTAAAGCTAATCGGTTTTAAACATTTGGTTTGGAATTGGTGGTGAATGAACTAAATATCTAGAAATGCAAATTAAACCAATCAAAGCAGGCAAACAAGTTGGAGCTTCAAGAATTGACTAAGGCGCTTGTCCAGACTCGAATCCGCTCTAGCTCGATTTAGACGGATGATGCAATGCAACCAAGGTTTCAACAGACTTAAAAACTCGACATTTCCTTTGGCAATCTCTACTCCATGGTCAGGACGCAGAGAAACTATCCTATCAAACCTATGAGTTCCTATGGTCAAGATAACTCACAAATCGCCAAGAATGCACGAAGAACAAAGAAATGCCACACAGATATGCAAAGAGATTAATTTCACCGGCCCTATGGTCAAGACACCGGGTAATCTTAATGACCTTCTAAACCCTAGAATGACTCACGTCCATGGTCAGAACCGCAAGACAAAGATGAAGCAAATTCTACGATATGGTCAATCTGCGAATTCAAGAGCTTCAAATTAGGGTTTTAGAAAAATCTCAATCAAGTCTGAATAAACCTCAATTAACATTAACGGGTTAGAAACCCGACATCATCCATACAAAATCTCGCTAGAACTTCATCTAATCTGAACAAACTAAGAGTTTAGCTAGACATCGCCAGAGAAGAAATCACAGAAACAAAGAAAAAGAAAACTGGAGAAGAAGACATCTTACTCCAAGAAATCCTAATCCTGACAACTCAAGAAATCTACCGAGCTAATCCTTACTTCTTCTCACCCAATCGCGTCTTCAAAGCTCTGTATTCTCCTCCGAGAGTGTCTGGTTCGTCGGGGAAGAAGAGAAAAAAATTGAAGTAAAAAGTCTCTCTCCAAAACTCCTCAAAATTGGGTTAAAAACCCCTTTTTCGTCAAAAAGCTGAAAATTGTCAAAAGTGCGCCTGAGCACTTTTACCTCCAAAAGCAGCACTTTTTCAGCTGAAGAAAAATTCCGCCGAAGCTTAATTGCAAAAGTGCGCCTGACCCCTTCGAAAAGTGCGCCAGCGCACTTTTGGTCCGAAAATGCGCACTTTTGGTGTTGAGTTCAGCTCCAAGCTTCTTTCTGCCATTCCAACCTCATTTGTGCTCCGAATTAGTCCCCGTTTGAAGCGCCAAGCTCGTAGAAAGGTCATCCACAATATGGTAACCTAATATCTCATAAAAAATAACTTGAAAACACATCAAACGACCCAAAAAGAGGGCCAACGGGGAATAAAACACAATTTTCACAAAACTCACTCGAGAACATCACAATAAGGTGTCAAACAAGGGGAATTTCGCTCAAATGTGGCGAGATAAACGCGATAAATCTAACGTCATCAAATCACCGCACACTTAAAATTTTGTTTGTCCTCAAACAAGAACTCTAACACAACTCTGCACCAACCTGAAAGAGCAAACCGAAAACCTCTTGGGTCCTAGAATGATGTATATGGTGCTTCTATCAAACAAGAGGATTACCCGACTGACCACACAATTAAAACCAAACCTTTGCCGGAGTAAAATAGGAAAAAGACTTTATCGAGCTAGTGAACAACCTGACTTGGTAAAGGCAAGACAATACTTACTTCCACTACACTTACTCTAGGACGCAACCCGACACTTGCTAGATAAGGGGATACGACTTTGAACAAAATTAAAGAACATTTTTTTTACTTTTTTTTATTTTTTTTCTTTTTATTTTTTTTCTTTTTCAAACATTTATTTTTGAATGGTCGGTACAGTGTGGATACTACCGGGTATGGAGCAGCTAGAAACCTTTGGAATTCCGCGTTATCCTAGACCCTAGCCACGATTGGGAGTAGGTTAGAAGAAGAATGCCACATTGAGACTTCCATTTGGGACTACAGCAATGGGCAGGCACGTATGCCAGCTCGTGAATCGACCCACAACTTCAATACCAAACCACTCATTTTTCAGATTTTCTCTGATTTGGAACATTAACAACACTTTAAAGCACGAAATTAAAAGATCCCTTATCTAGACTCGATCATGGCATTGAACTAGATAATTCGAGCATCAGATAGACCAAGTCTTCTACATTACCAAGTCAATTGTTCACTAACACGATAAGGGCGAGTTTCTAGAAAACTACAAGCAAGAAGAGTGGGAGATGGTCATAATACAGGTTCTCACACACACATTTGGTCAGCTAAAGCAACACATCATTCTCATCATATGGAAAACGGTAAGCAAATCCAAGAAGATATTAAGCAATGTGAAAAGTTACTTGCAAAAGAGAATGAGAAGCAGTGAAAGAGTGACAAAACAAGGTACAATCACCACCCATCTAATGACAAAACTCCGTACATATCATGCAAATATCAGCCCACCCCACACTTAAACTAGGCATTTTTCTCAATGGACCACATAATAAAATGTAGAAACAGAGTGTATAGGGTTACCGAAAGGTGAACATGAGGATGTCGGAGAAAGCATGAGTTAAGTACCGGAGGACAGTCATAGCGGAAGCTAAGGACAGCCTGAAACAGGAGAGAACCTCACAACAAGATCAGAGCATTCAAAGTACAGAATAGATCACTGACTCAAGAACCACTAAAGTTCGACACAAACTCAAAATAAAACAACTGACTCAAAAACTCAAAACAGACTCCAGACATGGGTTGTCTCCCATGAAGCGCTCTTTCTTTAACGTCTTTGAGCTAGACGATACCTGATTATGGACCCCAACTCAAGAGTTCCTTGAAGTCAAACAGCTTCTTCAGGGCTAGCAGTTGAGTTCCAAATAGCACGCCAGAAGGAGCAAGATGTAGTCGGTGGTACTCAAGTAGATCTTGGTTATGCTCGGATGACATTTTCTTCGTAAATTTTCCTACTGGGGGAGGAAAGAGATAGTATGGTGTGTTATACTCGATGATTTCAGTCTGCTCCACACCAATGTCATCCAAGTTTCTCTTGTAGTTGAGCTCATACACCTCAGAATCATTGCCCTCCTCAGTTTCAGTTGCATGAATTACCAATGAAGGTGACTCCTCGATATCCATGTGCTCATCTCTATCTGGAACTACAGGCTGGCTCGACGGAAGCATAAATGAGGATAACTCCTCATTATCCAGATGCTCATCTTCAGCTTCAATCAAGAGATGGATAAGCTCCACATCTTCATCTACCAGCATTGTTAAAGATTCTTCATCAGATACCTCTAGCTCACAACAGTCATGGGCTAGGTTATCATTTTCTTCTTCGACCAGCTCTCGAGAATCTTCTTCCATCAGTTGATACTGTTGCTCAATCTCGACGTTCACAACATTAGGAGCTCGTAGAGTCGAGAGGATCTTATTCAACATAAAATCTGTATAAGACTCCCGTTGTTGGTACTGGCGCGAATGTAGATATTCCTCTTCGTAATCTCGGTAGTAGTGTGTAGCTTGTGGCTCTGGCCAAAAAGTCAAGGGTGGTGGTTCCTCATTCCAGTTTGGCATACATGGTTGCCATGATGTACTCCACTCTTGGTTGTAATCATTAAGTGGCATTCCATTGTTGTACCATCCTTGGTTGCTATCGAACCTGTAGTCCTGCATCTCAAAACACAAGAGCACTACCCAAGTAAATCATGAAAAAGATGGAGAGAAAAGAGATGATAAAAAGAATGAATGAAAAGCTTAAACGCACAATGCCTTTCCTAGAAAAAGAAAAGTCTCCGGCAACGGCGCCAAAAACTTGGTGCGCAAATTAACGCGCACTAGTTTTACTCACTAGATCACTCTATCGAGATCGTTTTTCCCTAGGGTCTTCCTTTTTCAATTACTCAGAAAAGTGAATTAAAGCTAATCGGTTTTAAACATTTGGTTTGGAATTGGTGGTGAATGAACTAAATATCTAGAAATGCAAATTAAACCAATCAAAGCAGGCAAACAAGTTGGAGCTTCAAGAATTGACTAAGGCGCTTGTCCAGACTCGAATCCGCTCTAGCTCGATTTAGACGGATGATGCAATGCAACCAAGGTTTCAACAGACTTAAAGACTCGACATTTCCTTTGGCAATCTCTACTCCATGGTCAGGACGCAGAGAAACTATCCTATCAAACCTATGAGTTCCTATGGTCAAGATAACTCACAAATCGCTAAGAATGCAAGAAGAACAAAGAAATGCCACACAGATATGCAAAGAGATTAATTTCACCGACCCTATGGTCAAGACACCGGGTAATCTTAATGACCTTCTAAACCCTAGAATGACTCACGTCCATGGTCAGAACCGCAAGACAAAGATGAAGCAAATTCTACGATATGGTCAATCTGCGAATTCAAGAGCTTCAAATTAGGGTTTTAGAAAAATCTCAATCAAGTCTGAATAAACCTCAATTAACATTAACGGGTTAGAAACCCGACATCATCCATACAAAATCTCGCTAGAACTTCATCTAATCTGAACAAACTAAGAGTTTAGCTAGACATCGCCAGAGAAGAAATCACAGAAACAAAGAAAAAGAAAACTGGAGAAGAAGACATCTTACTCCAAGAAATCCTAATCCTGACGACTCAAGAAATCTACCGAGCTAATCCTTACTTCTTCTCACCCAATCGCGTCTTCAAAGCTCCGTCTTCTCCTCCGAGAGTGTCTGGTTCGTCGGGGAAGAAGAGAAAAAATTGAAGTGAAAAGTCTTTCTCTAAAACTCCTCAAAATTGGGTTAAAAACCCCTTTTTCGTCAAAAAGCTGAAAATTGTCAAAAGTGCGCCTGAGCCTTCCAAAAGTGCGCCTGAGCACTTTTACCCCCAAAAGTAGCACTTTTTCAGCTGAAGAAAAATTCCGCCGAAACTTAATTGCAAAAGTGCGCCTGACCCCTTCAAAAAGTGCGCCAGCGCACTTTCGGTCCGAAAACGCGCACTTTTGGTGTTGAGTTCAGCTCCAAGCTTCTTTCTGCAATTCCAACCTCATTTGTGCTCCGAATTAGTCCCCGTTTGAAGCACCAAGCTCGTAGAAAGGTCATCCACAATATGGTAACCTAATATCTCATAAAAAAACAACTTGAAAACACATCAAACGACCCAAAAGAGGGCCAACGGGGAATAAAACACAATTTTCACAAAACTCACTCGAGAACATTACAATAAGGTGTCAAACAAGGGGAATTTCTCTCAAATGTGGCGAGATAAACGCGATAAATCTAATGTCATCAAATCACCCCACACTTAAACTTTTGTTTGTCCTCAAACAAGAACTCTAACACAACTCTGCACCAACCTGAAAGAGCAAACCGAAAACCTCTTGGGTCCTAGAATGATGTATATGGTGCTTCTATCAAACAAGAGGATTACTCGACTGACCACACAATTAAAACCAAAGCTTTGCCGGAGTAAAATAGGAACAAGACTTTAACGAGCTAGTGAACAACCTGACTTGATAAAGGCATGACAATACTTACTTCCGCTACACTTACTCTAGGACGTAACCAAACACTTGCTAGACAAGGGAACCCGACTTGAACAAAATTAAAGAGCATTTCATTTTTTTTCTTTTTTTTCTTTTTCAAGTCTTATTTTCGAATGGCCGGTACAGTGTGGATACTATCAGGTATGGAGCAGCCGAAAACCTTTGGAATTCCGCGTTATCCTAGACCCCAGCCACGATCGGGAGTAGGTTAGAAGAAGAATGCCACATTGAGACTTCCCTTTGGGACTACAGCAATGGGTAGGCACGTATGCCAGCTCGTGAATCGACCCACAACTTCAATACCGAACCACTCATTTATTAGATTTTCTCTGATTAGGAACATTAACAACAATTAAAAACACGAAATTAAAAGATCCCTTATCTAGACTCGATCATGGAATTGAACTAGAGAATTTGAGCATCAGACAGACCAAGTCGTACACATTAAAAAGTCAATTGTTCACTGACACGATAAGGGCAAGTTCCTAGAATACTTCAAGCAAGAAGAGTGGAAGATGGTCATATTTCAGGTTCTCACACGCACATTTGGTTAAAGCCAAAGCACCACATCAATCTCACCATATGGAAGACAGTAGGCAATCCAAGAAGTTATTAAGCAATGTGAAAAATTTCTTGCTACCGAGAATGGGAAGCTGTGAAAGAGCGACCAAACAAAGCACAATCACCGCCCATCAAAACATGCAAATAGACACCCACCCCACACTTAAAATTTGGACATTGTCCTCAATGGACCACACAAAAAGGTGAAGAAGGGTGTAAGGGGTACCGAGAAGTAGATCATGAGGATGCCAGTGGAGGCAAGAGTGAAGTACCGGCGGACAGTCATGGCGGGAGCTGAGGATAGCCTGAAACTGGAGAGAACCTCACAACACGATTAGAGCATTCAAAGTACAGAATAGACCACTGACTCAAGAACTACAACAGTTCGACACAAACTCAAAATTAAACAACTGATTCAAAAACTCAAAACAGACTCCAGACATGGATTGCCTCCCATGAAGCGCTCTCCTTTAACGTCTATGAGCTAGACGATACCTGGTTATGGACCCCAACTCAAAAGTTCCTTGAAGTCAAACAGCTTCTTCAGGGCTAGCAGTTGAGTTCCAAATAGCACGCCAGAAGGAGCAAGATGTAGTCGGTGGTGCTCAAGTAGATCTTGGTTATGCTCGGATGACCTTTTCTTCACAAATTTTCCTACTGGGGGAGGAAAGAGATAGTATGGTGTGTTATACTCGATGATTGCAGTCTGCTCCACACCAATGTCATCCAAGTTTCTCTTGTAGTTGAGCTCATACACCTCAGAATCATTGCCCTCCTCAGTTTCAGTTGCTTGAATTACCAATGAAGGTGACTCCTCGATATCCATGTACTCATCTCTATCTGGAACAACAGGCTGGCTCGACGGAAGCATAAATGAGGATAACTCCTCAATATCCAGATGCTCATCTTCAGCTTCAATCAAGAGATGGATAAGCTCCACATCTTCATTTACCACCATTGTCAAAGATTCTTCATCAGATACCTCTAGCTCACAATAGTCATGGGCTAGGTTATCATTTTCTTCTTCGACCAGCTCTCGAGAATCTTCTTCCATCAGTTGATACTGTTGCTCAATCTCGACGTTCACAACATTAGGAGCTCATAGAGTCGAGAGGATCTTATTCAACATAAAATCTGTATAAGACTCCTGTTGTTGGTACTGGTGCGAATGTAGATATTCCTCTTCATAATATTGGTAGTAGTGTGTAGCTTGTGGCTCTGGCCAAGAAGGCAAGGGTGGTGGTTCCTCATTCCAGATTGGCAAAGGTGGCTGCTCTGATATATTCCATCCTTGTTGATATTCGTCGAATGGTACTCCATTATTGCACCATCCTTGGTATTGCCTATAAAACCTGTTATCCTGCATCTCAAAACTCAAGAGCACTACCCAGGTAAATCATGGAAAAATATGGAGAGAAAAGAGATGATAAGAAAAATGAATGAAAAGCTTAAACGTACAATGCCTTTCCTAGAAAAAGAAAAGTCCCCGGCAACGGCGCCAAAAACTTGATGCGCAAATTAATGCACACTAGTTTTACTCACTAGATTGCTATAGCGAGATCGTTATTTCCCAAGGGTCTCTCTTTCTCTATTACTCAACGGTTGTGGAATAAGCAATTCGGGTTTTCGTTTTGGGTTTTGAATTGGTTTATGAAATGAATTAATCTAAGAAAGCAATTAAATCAAACAAAGCAAGTAAAGCAGATTGGGGTTTTGAAGATAGACTAAGGCATTTGTCCAGACTCGAATCCGCTCTAGCTCGATTAAGACGGATGATGCAATGTAATTTCGGTTTCAACAGACTTGATGACTCGACACTTTGGTAATCTCTACTCCATGGTCAGGACGCAGAGAAATTATCCTATCAAACCTACAAGTTCCTATGGTCAAGATAACTCACAAATTGCCAAGAATGCACGAAGAACGATGAAGTGTCACAAAGATATGCAAAGAGATTAGTTTCACCGGCCCTATGGTCAAGACACCGACAAATCCTAACGACCTCCTAAACTCTAGAATGATTCACGTCCATGGTCAGAACCGAGAATCAAAGATAAACTTAGAAACTAACAATTGATCAAGTTGTCAGGATCAAAACGTTTAAATTAGGGTTTAGGAGAAATCGCATCTAAGTCTGAAAAAAAAAACATCGATTAACAAAGATGGGTTAAAACCCGACATCATCCATACAAAATCCAACTAGAGCTTCATCTAATCTGAACAAACTAAAGAGTTTAGCTCGACATGGAAACAAAAGAAATCAAAGATACAAAAGAGAAGAAAACTGGAGAAGAAGACATCTTACTCTGAGAAATCCTAATCTTGATGAATCAATGAAACTCCCGAGCCAATCCTCGCTTCCTCTTGCTCAATCGCGTCTTCAAAGCTTCGTCTTCTCCTCCGAGAGTGTCTGGTTCGTCGGGGAAGAAGAGAAAAAATTGAAGTGAAAAGTCTCTCTCTAAAACTCCTCAAAATTGGGTTAAAAACCCTTTTTTCGTCAAAAAGCTCAAAATTGCCAAAAGTGCGCCTGGAGCCTTCAAAAGTGCGCTTGCGCACTTTTACCCCCAAAAGTAGCACTTTTTCAGCTGAAGAAAAATTCTGCCGAAGCTTAATTGCAAAAGTGCGCCTGACCCCTTCAAAAAGTGCGCCATCACACTTTTGGTGCTGAGTTCAGCTCCAAGCTTCTTTCTGCAATTCCAACCTCATTTGTGCTCCGAATTGATCCCCGTTTGAAGCACCAAGCTCGTAGAAAGGTCATCCACAATATGGTAACCTAATATCTCATCAAAAATAACTTGAAAACACATCAAACGACCCAAAAAAGGGCCAACAGGGAATAAAACACAATTTTCACAAAACTCACTCGAAATCTTCTCAATAAGGTGTCAAACAAGGGGAATTTCGCTCAAATGTGGCGAGATAAATGCGGTAAATCTAACGTCATCAGGCAGCAGCTCTATCCAGGCAAAGGTAAAGCAGTTGAAGTGGGTAATGATGCTTAATGTCATTTGGAGAGATCGTTGTGCTTTAGTGTTTGGGGGGAAAAGCTCGAATGCCTCAGTCATGGTGAGCAAGGTTATTGAAGACATCAAAAATTTTGCGGAAGGAAGAGTAGATGAGAGAGCAATTATAGATTGTATTTAGTCTTTCCTTATTTTGAGTTGGAACCGGCTTTTTCCACCCTTGAGCTATAAATAGAGGCTTCGGCCGCCAATGTAAGACATATTATTGATTATTGAAATTTTAGAACATTGTTCTTTTTCCGTCAAGTATTTGCTCGTTGTTGCTTAGCTTAAGGTTTGGTTTATCATCAAAGGCTATCATCCTTTGTTTGTGGCACCAATTCGACCGAATACCTTGGGGTTCCTAAGTCTATACTTAGTGGATTTCAAGTGTTCTCCGCGGTTTCAAAGGTTAGGTTCTCGTGGGGCTGATAATATAGTTTTGGGTGTGGAGTCGATCCCTTCCTGGAGAAGGCGGTTCGCATCAACCCGAAGCAAAGGGAATCTACCAACTGCCTGCAAAACAAAAACAAATGAAAGATAAAAAGGATACCGGGACAAGTGTCCCGGATCCACACAGAAAAAGTTGGATCGAAATCCGAAAAGAAGAAATAAAAAGAAAGGACAAGAAAAGGGATATAACCCGATCACTGCGCCTCATGCCTCTCGTCAGTGCGGATCATGTGCTACTGCATAATAATCCATCTGGCATCCTGAGTGGTGGTGTCTGTGATTCGCCACTCCTGGAGTCACTCGTACAGCTCTCCAATGTCCGCTGGATGCGGTCGGTGCTAAGGACGAGGCATCTGGAAATCACCCTGGAGAGGCGACTGGTGCTGTAATGCATACCCTGCCTGATGATGTGGCGAGGGTATATGATCATCAAACTCCTGCTCTGGCTGAGGCTGCTCCTCCTTAGAATCATTTTCTTCCTCTGATTCGTCCTCTTGGGGCGGAGGAAGAACAGCTGCCACGTATGGACTGTGGTCCAGCTGTATCTCGAACTCAACAGCCAGATCACCACCGACGGTGTGTACAATGTGGCGCGGGACCTCAGAACCATATGACTAGCCGAGACCGAAGGAGGCGACGAGGCGGCCTACAAAGTTGCCACCGAGGAGGGAGCGAGGTAGCTTGGTCGTCTTCGTCTTCTTGTGGAAGAGATGAGCTAGCACCCATCCAGGGTGAAGTGGTCGACCCGCTTGGATAGCACGGAGGAGAATGAGCTCCTCTCGACTAATATGGTGGTGGTCCTTCTCTGGTGCATATAAAATAGATCTACGCCAAACCATATGAATAAAGAGGAAGAGAGGGTGAGCGAGTGACCTGAGGGAGTTATGAGCACCGGTGCGAGAGCCAGACACTCCAGTGATATGGCTCTAGAGCTCGTCATAGATCGGAGTGGTGCCCGAGTTGTCCTCCCAACCGAGTTGGTAGTTGCGGTAGTGTGCGGGCGGGATGCCAAGATGGTCGGCAAACTCGTCGTACGTCAGGCGTCTGTGCACCCCGCCGAGGTAGAAGGTGACAATCTTCTTGTGCTGGCACTTCTTATGCGTGTCCAGCTCAAAAGTGGCCCAGAACTCCCGAAGGGCGACCTCGGGGAAATCATCCACCATGGTGGTCAGCTCCAGAAGTCCTGCAGCTGCCAGAGAGTCAGTCATGTTCTGGTGCCAGTCTTCGTTGTGCTTTTGGAGGGACTCTAGGGAGAGGGGGCGCACGTCAGAGACTGGGGTGTCCTGGAATAACTGGTACCGCTCGAAGTAGTGCACCGGTAGGCGGGCGACGGTATGATGATACCCGGCATGGTCAGGGACTGCTGGTGGAGGATCATGGATAGCCGGTGTGACGGGACCTAGAGCTCAAGAGCTAAATCCAATGTCGAGTCTAGCCTTGGTACTGCGCTCATTGGTCGCATTCCTAATTCATAGCAAGAAAATAAACCAGATTAGTCAAACTAAAACCCTACCCCACACTTAGTAGAAAAACTCAATTTCACAAAGAAATGAAGAAAATCGAGTGGGGGTAAGCAAAGCAGATTAACCGGTAATCACAATAATTACAAAACATGCTTAGGAATAGCTAGAACGTAATCATCACAATCAGAGTTCAGAAGTCAAACCGATATTCAGAAAGTCAACATCATAGCACATTGAACCCTAATCATGGCAATACTAGCTCAAAGCGGGAAATGACGGGATAATTATAAACTCAAATGGCAAACACAGTAATATGAACGTGAATGAACACACATGGTAGCCAAACAAGCATAAATAGGTCATGGTCAAACCGACATTTCACAAAAGTCAACACCGCAAAGAATCGATCTTTAAGCATAGCAACACACGATCAAATGGCATTAAAATTTAGCACAATTCTCCCTAAGCATACTAGATCAGTCCAAAGCAATCAGCTAACCTAGTTCACACGAAACAGTCGGCACGCAAATCAAGATAGACCGAAAAAGTCAACCAAAGTCAACCCCAACAAAATGCAGCATTCAACATGTCAAAAGACTCGAAATGAAAAGTTCTACAACTTACCTTGAAGCCATAGCTGCTGAAAATGAACGGAATGAGAGAAATCGGAGAAAAACTTGAAAAACTAGGGTTCGGTGGAACTAGAGCTCTAGAGCTCCGATTCGGACGATCTACTTCTTGAAATGATCGGAAAAGGGAGAGGAACAATGCAGTGGCGGTCGGCGACGATGGTGACAATGGAATCGGCGGTGGCGATGAAAATGGGTCGGCGGCGGTGATTTTCGAAAACCAGAGGGGGCTGGGTTTTTGGTCATTCGAAAAAATGAGAAGTGAGGGGAGAGAGAGAAAAGAGACCGGGAAATAGGGGAAAGATTTTTGGATTTTTCTCAGAATTTTAGGCGAAAAGTAGTGCAATGTTTCGCCAAAAACTCAAGTTCAAAACGTCTGCCGGTTTTCAAATCAGTTTTCGACGAAAACTCATCAAGTTTTCACTGAAAAGTTTTAAAAAAATCGAGCAGAAAACACAGTGGGATTTAAAGGGCAGTTTTCGCCGAAAAATGGGACACTTTTCGCCGAAAAATTTGACCTGCACGATTGAAATTTTTTTCGCAGTCCCGGCAAACTTCAGAAAATCAGAAATAATTTGACAAAAATTGGAACAACCTCAAACAACTTGTGATTTAAACGATGACACACAGACTACACACGAAAAAAAAAAATTCAAACTGACACTTTTGGCTCCCCCAAAACGACTCTAAAATAAGGAGTTTGACACTAATTTAAAAACTGACTCCAGCCGTGGGTTGTCTCCCACGAAGCGCTCTTTGATTAACGTTCCTGAGTTGGACGATACCTGGACGGTATTAGGAGACATCCCAACTCAGGTTCTCCTTAACGCTAGCATCGGAGTTCATGAAGTAGAGCTTCGGGGTATCTCCGTCAAGCGTGAACTTCTTCCCGTTAGCATGAGTGAGCTTAGTGCGTCCATCAGGAAGATGATCAGTGGTCTTGAATGGTCCGAACAGTTCTCTTGAGAGTTCATCCTTCATGAGTGTTACGATGGAAGGAATGAGGACTGACGGCTTTATCTTCTCCTTAACCTTCGGCTTCATTTCACCGGGATCCGTAATCTTTGGCGCTTCCTTAGGAGATGCTTTTGCCTTCTCCTTCTTCACTTGCTCCTGCGCCGGTGGCTTGACAGGGGCTGGTAGTGTGGCTGGCTCGGAAGAAGAACGCGGTGCAATTGGCCTCCAGACCATTTGAGTCTTCTTCTTCTGATTCTTTCTCCGTGACCTGCCAGGTTCCTTGCTTGGCGGTGAAGAAGAGGCTTTCAGTTCCTTCTTCTTTGGCGGCTTTTGAGCCGAAGATTCTGGTTTCTTCTTAGCAATCTGTTCAACATCTGCAACAACAATTGGTCTAGAAACACTGGAAGAGACATCAGTAACAGAGTTGACCGGAGTCAACTCCATAGTTTCAACAGTGATGACACTCGATTTGACGTGATTATCAGCCTCATTTAAGAGACATTTCTTTGCTTAAGACATGGTTTTTAGGGTAGAATAACGAATATTCAATCGATTGCCCTATCTCGTGCCATTTGTGTTACCTTGGCCCATTTCGGGTCTATTTGATGGGTTTTTAGTGTTTTTGTGTTAGCACAGGTTTTTGCCGTCAAATAAAGTAGCCAAGGTCATGTCTAAGGCGTTGGAACCTCGAGAAATTGCACCGGAATCGATCAAAGGAGCCAATCAAGTTCAGAAAACTCCTGCCCAGTTTACAAAGGAATTTTCGCCGAAAATACCCTTGTATTTTCGGCGAAAATATCAGCACAAATCAACCGCCGCCGGCTGAAGGAAATTTTCGGCGAAACCGTTAAGTCTTCGACCCGAGACAAAAATTACAGGAGAATTCAACCGAAGGGCCATCCATTTACACTAGGATTTTTGGCGAAAATACCTTGGTATTTTCGGCGAAAATATCAGGCAAATCCGGCTAATCTAGGGTTAAGTATAAATACTTAACCGGCGGCCCAAATTAGAGGGACCTGATAAATTTCAATCATAATTTCCCGACCTAGAAGTCAAGAGAGAGAGTTTAGAGAGTTCAAAGAATCGTGGAGAGGTCGTGATGCCACCCCTTCGCCTCGGAGACTCGGAGCTTGGATTAAAGATTACCGGAGATTGAAGCTTCACGGATTCGTCAAATTAGGTTTTACAGTTCTTCTCTGTTCTTCCTACCTGAGATGTATTCCTTGTTTGTTTTCGATTCTCTTGTTCCTAATATGAGTAGCTAACCTCGTAGAGCTTAGATTAGATGAACCCTAAGTGACCCAGGGCTTTAAAGTGGTCACGGATCGGCGGTGATTAGATTCAAAGTTCAATCAGTTTCTCTTTGCATGGTTGTTTTGTTCTTGATTGTTTATGTTTCTTCTCTGATTGATCGCCTAGATTAGGTTTGTGTTGAATTAGGGTTTGTCGCCAGACAGCTTCTCTGCTTTAAACATTAAAACTTGTCTTTCCTGATCACCTAGCTTAGATTCTTGTTAAGCTGAGGATAGAAGCGAACGCTCGCCTCACTTTAGAACATCAATTCAACCAGTTAACCTTATAATTGGAGTGTGCCTTTCGTAGGAACCGATTAGGGTTAATCCACTGCAAGAGTAACTCATAATTCATTAGTAATTGCACCAGTTAAGTTAAGTCGTTGCGAGAGGCGACCGTACCCGAGCGACTAATTAATCTTGGTAGTTAGAACGGATAGAGCGAACGTTCGCCGGTCTTAAACCTAAGGGTCAGGAGTTATGGTGGTGTATAGAAATTGATTGAACGAGAATTGAAATCCGCTGATCTGTTGATTGCTATTGCCTTGGTGATCTAAGGGGGATTCGAAATCTAAGCTTGTCTGTCATCTGTCTGAACCATCCAATCATTCTGTCTTTCAATTTCATTTTAATTTCTCTGCATCTTAGTTTAGAAGTCGTGGAACTCACACCACGCACAACGTGTTCAAACTTGGATAAATTGCCAGCTTCTTTGAGTAGTCAATTAGAAGAAACCATGTGGAATACGATTTGCTTAACTTTCCAGCTTGGTAGTATTTGATCACTGTTCTGCAGCTTATCAAATTGGCGCCATTGCCGGGGACTCTTCTATATTGTTTGAAAGAAGAGTTGGCATTTTATTCTTCTACTTCCATCTTTCATTTTCCATCACACTTTCAAGAATGGGAATCTCGACAAGAACACTCTTTGCTTGAGAGCTTTCCCGTTCTCTCTGAAAGGTGCAGCTAAGAGGTGGCTCACTGGCAAACCACCTGGCTACTACACTGACTGGGAGACTCTTGCTCAGGAATTCACAGAGGAATACTTCCCTCCTTCCAGAACAACTGCTTATAGGAAAAACATCTCAAGGTTCAGACAGAGAGAAGGAGTAAGTTTACATGATGCTTGGAACGAATTCCAGGAACTCCTCCACAGCTGCCCTCATCATGGCTTCACTCAGAGGCAGCTAGCAGAGACATTTGCTTGGGGTATGAATGAAGAGTCATCTGAATGGGTTAACTCCTTAGCTGATGGAGATTACACCGCACTCGCACCGGAAGCTGCTCTTCTCCACTTTGCAAAGTGCGCATCTAAGTCGAGAAGCTGGGAGAGACAGTTTGGAGTGGCTAAGAGCCGACCAAGCCGTGACGATCAGATCAAGATTGAAGTGCAGAAAGAAATGAAGAAGATTTTCGGTAACTGGTCTTCAGAGGAAGTGAACTTTATTGATGAAGGCTTCACCAACAGTCAACAGGGCTACCCCGACTACTGTCAGTTCAGACAACCTCCTCAACAACAAGGAAGCTTCCAAGATCGTTCCCCTTACAACTTCGGATTCAACCAGAGTCAGAATCAGTACTTGAGCGATAGTTATCAAGATCAACCTCAGAGATCAACATCAGGGAACACAAGGGATATCGAGGTAGACAAGAAGCTTGACCTGATCATGGCAAGGCTCGATAACTATGAGGAGAAATTCAAGCTTCAAGCCGTCATAAATCAAGAACATGAAGCTCGAGGTCAACGAATGGAGAGTATGATAAATAACATGGTTAGCTTGATAACTAGTAGCCCCCTCCTTAATCAATCCTCGGTTCAAGTCGACTCTACCATTAGGAGGGAGCACGTCAAGGCCGTCTCCACAAGAAGCGACAAGCAATCAGCTGATACTGTAGCTCCTGAACCAGCCATAATCCCTGAAGCTATAGCCATTGACAAGCCAAAGATCAAGGGGGAGTGATGACACTCGATTTGACGTGATTATCAGCCTCATTTAAGCGTCATTTCTTTGCTTAAGACATGGTTTTTAGGGTAGAATAACGAATATTCAATCGATTGCCCTATCTCGTGCCATTTGTGTTACCTTGGCCCGTTTCAGGTCTATTTGATGGTTTTCTAGTGTTTTTATGTTAGCACAGGTTTTTGCCATCGAATAAGTAACCAAGGACGTGTCTAAGGCATTGGAACATTGAGGAACTGAACCGGAATCGATGAAAGGAGCCAATCAAGTTCAAACAAATTCCTGCCCAGTTTACAAAGAAGTTTTCCCCGAAAATACCCTACATTTTCGGCAAAAATATCATCACAAATCGACTGGTGCCAAGTAAAGGAAATTTTCGGCGAAAATGTAAAGTTCTCGGCCAAAGCAAAAATTACAGGAGAAGTCAGCCGAGGGTCCAGCCATTTGCACCATTATTTTCGGCGAAAATAATCCCTTATTTTCGGCGAAAATATCAGAGGAAATCCGGGTCAATTAGGTTAAGTATAAATACTTAACCCGGCGGCCAAAATCGATATACCTGATAATCATAATTTCAAATACTTCAGAATTCTCTGAAGTTCTGGAGCAGAGTTAGAGTTCGAAGAGCCAGGAAGAGATCGTGACGCCATCCCTGCCATCTCGGAGACTCGGAGCTAGGAGTGCAGATTACCGAAGATCGAAGTTCTGCCAGAGTCGTCTCAATTAGGTTTTTCAGATCCTTTTTCTGTTCTTCCTCTGGATGATGAACTCTGTCTTCGCCTTTGATTCTTTTTGTATGAACATGAGTAGCTAAACTCGTAGAGCTTAGATTAGATGAACCCTAAGTGACCCAGGGCTTTAAAGCGGTCACGGATCGGCGGTAATTAGATTCGAAGTTCAATCAGTTTCTCTTTGCATGGTTGTTTTGCTCTTGATTGTTATTCTGCGTTTCTCGTCTAGTTGACGCCTAGATTAGTTTCGTTGTTCTTGTGTTTCTTTTCTGGCTGATCGCCTAGATTAGGGTTTGTGTGAGCTAGGGTTTGTCGCCAGACAGCTTCCCTGCTTTAAAACATCAAAAACTTGTCTTTCGTGATCACATAGTTTAGATTCTTGTTAAGCTGAGGATAGAAGCGAATGCTCGCCTCACTTTAGAACATCAATTCAACCAGTTAACCTTATAATTGGAGCGTGCCTTTCGTAGGAACCGGTTAGGGTTAATCCACTGCAAGAGTAACTCATAGATCACTAGTAATTGCACCAGTTAATTAAGTCGTTGCGAGAGGCGATCGTACCCGGGCGGCTAATTAATCTTGGTAGTTAGATCGGATAGAGCGAACGTTTGCCAGTCTTAAACCTGAGGGTAAGGAGTTATGGTGGTGTATAGAAATTGATTGAATGAGAAATGAAAACCGCTGATCTGTTGATTAACAATGCTCTGGTGAACGAAGGGGGATTCGAAATCTAAGCTTGTTTGTCGTCTGTTTAAACCCTTAAATCATTCTGTCTTTTAGTTTCATTTTAATTTTCCTGCATCTTAGATTAAAGTCGTGGAACTCACACCACGCACTAAGTGTTTAAACCTGAGTAATTTGCCAGCTTCTTTGAGTAGTCAATTAGAAGAAACCCTGTGGAATACGATCTACCCTAGCTTCACAGCTTGGTAGTATTTGATACCGCTAAAACTGCAGCATCAAATTGGCGCCGTTGCCGGGGACTCTTCTATATTGTTTGAAAGAAGGGTTGGCATTTTATTCTTCTACTTTCCATCTTTCATTACCCGTCACACTTCGATTTTACACTGGTTGTGCTTGTTTTTGTCCCGTGCAGATCATAGCAGGTACAAAATCGAATCACTTCCGTTCCATCTTCCCTACCGCGATGGCTACTCAAAAAAGTCTTGCGGATTACAATAAGCCAAGTGCTGCTAGCAGTCGATCTTCCATCTTTGTACCGCGCAATGAAGACGGTCCTGACTATGAGATCAAGATCCCCTTCCTGGAAATGATCTCTAGGGATTTACAATTTGAAGGTAAGCCATTAGACAATCCGTGCACGCATCTGACGAATTTCCTTGATCTCTGCAGCACTTTCAAGAATGGGAATCTCGACAAGAACACTCTTTGCCTGAGAGCTTTCCCGTTCTCTCTAAAAGGTGCAGCTAAGAGGTGGCTCATTGGTAGACCACCTGGTTACTACACTGACTGGGAGACTCTTGCTCAGGAATTCGTAGAGGAATATTTCCCTCCTTCTAGAACAACTGCTTATAAGAAAAACATCTCAAGGTTCAGACAGAGAGAAGGAGTAAGTTTACATGATGCTTGGAATGAATTCCAAGAACTCCTCCACAGCTGCCCTCATCATGGTTTCACTCAGAGGCAGCTAGCAGAGATATTTGCTTGGGGTATGAACGAAGAGTCATCTGAATGGGTTAACTCCTTAGCTGATGGAGATTACACCGCACTTGCACCAGAAGCTGCTCTTCTTCACTTTGCAAAATGCGCATCTAAGTCGAGAAGCTGGGAGAGATAGTTTGGAGCAGCTAAGAGCCGACCAAGCCGTGAAGATCAGATCAAGATTGAAGTGCAGAAAGAAATGAAGAAGATTTTCGGTAACTGGTCTTCAGAGGAAGTGAACTTTATTGATGAAGGCTTCACCAACAGTCAACAGGGCCACCCCGACTATCGTCAGTTCAGACAACCTCCTCAACAACAAGGAAGCTTCCAAGAGCGTCCTCCTTACAACCTCGGATACAACCAGAGTCAGAATCAGTACTTGGGCGATAGTTATCAAAATCAACCTCAGAGATCTACATCAAGGAACACAAGGGATATCGAGGTAGCCAAGACGCTCGACCTGATCATGGAAAGGCTCGATAAATATGAAGAAAAAGTCAAGCTTCAAGCCGCCATAAATCAAGAACATGAAGCTCGAGGTCAACGAATGGAGAGCATGATAAATAACATGGTCAGCTTGATAACTAGTAGCCCCCTCCTTAATCAATCCTCGGTTCAAGTCGACTCTACCATTAGGAGGGAGCACGTCAAAGCCGTCTCCACAAGAAGCGACAAGCAATCAGCTGATACTGTAGCTCCCGAACCAGCCATAATCCCCGAAGCTATAACCATTGACAAGCCAAAGATCGAGGAGGAGAATAGAGAAGAAAAAGAGGAGGTGACTGCCCCGCCTTCCCTGACAAAGACAGCACCTGCGCCACCTCTCCCTCCATATCAGCCTCGGATTCCGTTTCCTAAGGCTGCACAATCAAAGGAGAAAGATCATGATACCCGGTATAGAAAGTGGCATGGATACTTGAAGAACACGAATATGAATACACCAGTTACTTATGCTATCTAAGTAATACCGGAGGCTGAAAAAATCGCAAGGGATCCTGCGAAGAACAAGAAGAAGAAAGAGTTGTCTCCCATTCTCCTCGAGGAAGAATGCTCTGCTATCCAGGGCCATGCGACACCCATACACACCCCAGCTAAGTGTCGAGATCCCGGTGCTTTCACTTTGCCTTGCACTATTAATAATGTGAAAATTGATCGTAGTTTAATTGATCTAGCTTCTTCCATTAATGTCATGCCTACCTGCTTGTATGAGAAATTGAACCTAGGGGAATTGAAACCGATTAGCATGCATTTAGTATTTGCCGACAGATCTGTGAAATTACCTAGGGGATTGATAGAAGATGTGGTTGTCAATTGTGGTCCCTTTACTATTCTAGCTGATTTTATTATTATGGATACCCGAGGGGAAGATGCCACTCTTCTCTTAGGCCGATCGTTTATGGCAACAGCCGGCATTAACATTAATGTCCCGAATGGCTCGTTGACATTAAGGGTCGGCAAGAACACCATGACATTCCGCCTCAAGGACGGTATGCAAGTCCCAGTCAAAGAAGAGATGCATTGCTTATCTGTTGAAGCTGTGGAGTTGGCTTCGGTCAACTCCGTTACTAATGAAAAATCTAGAGTTTCTGCAGAAATCTTCTGGCCAGGTGTTGGACAGGTCCCTAATCTGAAGAATGAGCTGCCGGCACAAAGGCCGAGAAAGAAGGAGGATCCGACGGCGTCCCCTCATGAATCACCAAACGTTAAAGATCCTGGGGAGATAAAGGAGGAGAATAAAGAGAAGACGAAGGAGGTTTGGAAGCCGATTGCTCAGCCCCCGTCTACCGAGCCACCAGAACGAACCAAGATAATTCACGCAAATGGGAAGAAGTTCACACTTGCCGGAGGATCCCCAAGGCCATATTTCATGAACTCCGGCTCAGGCCTAAGAGAAATCCTGAGTTGGGATGTCTCCTAACACCGTCCAGGTATCGTCCGGCTCAAGGACGTTAAGCAAGAGCGCTTCGTGGGAGGCAACCAACGGCTGGAGTCCGTTTTTATTTTTGTCGAACTTAGTGTTTTAGAGTCGGTTCGGGGGAGCCAAAATTGTCAGTTTGTTTGATTTATTATTTTTCGTGTGTAGTATGTGTGTCGTAGTGTGAGTTGCAAGTCGATTGAGGTCTTTCCGATTTTTTTGGATTTAACTGTGATTTTCTGAAGTTTGCCGGATTTGCGAAAATATTTTCACCCGAGCAGTTAAAAATTTTCGGCGAAAATACACCCCTATTTTCGGCGAAATCGCCTTTTGAATTTTCACTGAATTTCCCTGTTTCATATTTTCGGTCCGAAAATCCATTGTATTTTCGGCGAAATTTTCTTTGAAAACCGGTAGTGCTTTTGAACATACATTTTCGGCGAAAACTCCCTATTATTTTCGCCGAAAATATCTTTGAAAATCACCCAAATTTCCACTTTAAAATCCAGTTTTCAGCCTCTCTTTCCTTCTTTCATTTTCGAACCAACCCCAAAATCCCCCACTACTGTTTTCGAAACCACCGACCGCCGCTCTTTTAGAAATCGCCACTGCCGTCATTTCCCGCCTTGAGATAGTCTTGCCATGATTAGGATTCAATGTGCTTTAATGTTGAATTTTTGAATGTCGGTTTGACTCCCGATCCCTAATTATGATATGAACGTTCCGGCTAGACATATACATGCTCTGTGATTTATTGTGATTACCGGTTACTTACTTTGCTTACCCCCACTCGGTTTCCCTCATTTCCTTGTGAAATTGAGTTTTTTGACTAAGTGTGGGGTGGGTTATTAGTTAATTAATCTGGTTTCGCTTCTGGGTTTAGGAATGTCACTCATAAGCGCAGGACTAAGGCGCAACTTGATACCGCCACTCAGGACGTCAGATGAACTATTATGCAGCAACACATGCTCCGCTCTGACGGGAGGAGCTTGAGTAGCTACTCCGCTCTGCTCCGGGCTATCCAAGCTCATCCCCTACACCGACCATCACATTCCAGGTTCTTCATATATCTCTACTCTAGTTTAGTCATGTGAGGACACTGTCCGATTTAAGTGTGGGGTAGGATGCTAGAGAACCTTGCATGAACTTGATTGCCCTTGAATTGTGTTTTTGTGTGCCTCGTGATTCCATTCCAGTCTCTCTAGCATTAGAAGGGCTCAGTTCTTGATTTCTGATGTTAAGTTGCTGTTCAAACTTTCATAATGATGCTTAGACTGCTTAACCTAGAACTTGAGAACCAACGTGTATACTTTGATGCTAAATTGCCTGGTCAGAACAGAATTTTTAAAATCACACTTGTAGTTTGTAGCCTTGATTGCATGAAAATGACCAAATCCGACTAGCAAACCAACTGTGAGCTTTTGATCCATTGCACGTAACTTGCAATTTAAATTATTTCTGAGTGGTTTTCTGTTTACTTGAATGAGTTAGAATTTGCATGAGACCTACTCGAGACCACACGATGACACAAGTTCTAGAAGGATAGGGGCACCTAGATTCAGCTACTAAGCCAGATAGCCTACCTAACGATAAAATCCATTAGGTTTAGACCCTTTAGCTTGGCCTGTTCTTTCGGTTCGATAATACATTTTAGCCATTTCCCATTTCTTTCATTCCCCATTGATCCCCTGTGGTTGTAGTTCTAGATTGACCTACCGGAAGTCAGTTTGTGGTAACCTGCCTATAGCCATTAAACAGGTGGTCTTAGCTAATATGTCCAGACGTGTGAACCCCTCTAGCAACTGAAAGAAAAAAAATATATATATATAGAAAAAAATAGAAAAAGAAGAAAAAGAAGCAAGCTTTGAAAAATGAAAAGAAAGAAGAAAAATCAGAAAAGTTTAAAGTTTAGTTCAAATAAACGTTCTTCTCCCTACAAATGGAAGAACGAAGTCAAAAGAGAAGTTGAAAAGAAAAAATTTTGCAAAAGAAAAGAAAATAAGTGCTAGGTTGCTTGAGGGTATAATAGGACGAGCGTTCATCATTCCACCCGTGTTTGGTTAGACGGTAGGAAGCCATAGATTAGATTCGAGGGAAGTTAGTCAAAAGCTACACCGCCCAAAGCCATCATCATACATTCCCATCATCCATCTCATTATAAACCCGAGTAGTGTAGAATTCATTACGGTCCTAGCAGGGAAGTCCTTCTTGACTAGATACTCGTGTTGTCACAGTGGTGGAGATGTGGTTGAAATGCAAACTTATGACAGAATTAGGTAACAGAAAATGATCGAGAGTAGAAACACGTCCTTAAACACAGAGAGTGAGAGTTCCCATTGTACTATATATATCCTGTGTGAGGGGTCTGGTCGGTCAGGTCAAATTCGTGCATAATTGGTTGCTAATTACTTGTCGTGTGCAGTTTATTAGTGAGACGAGGTAGTTTGGCTGATCTATATGCATGTTAGGTTTCTTGTTCTAGGATCGAACTGTCTAATAATTCATTGTGTTTGATTGAGCTCCAATTTAATCGATCTTATTATTTATGAACATGATCGTTTCTATTTAGTTTGCTTGAGGACAAGTAAAAGCTTAAGTGTGGGGTATTTGATGACACTCGATTTGACGTGATTATCAGCCTCATTTAAGCGACATTTCTTTGCTTAAGACATGATTTTTAGGGTAGAATAACGAATATTGAATTGATTGCCCTATCTCGTGCCATTTGTGTTACCTTGGCCCGTTTTGGGTCTATTTGATGGTTTTCTAGTGTTTTTATGTTAGCACAGGTTTTTGCCATCGAATAAGTAACCAAGGACGTGTCTAAGGCATTGGAACATCGAGGAACTGAACCAGAATCGATCAAAGGAGCCAATCAAGTTCAAACAAATTCCTGCCCAGTTTACAAAGAAGTTTTCGCCGAAAATACCCTATCATTTTCGGCGAAAATATCATCACAAATCGACTGGTGCCAAGTAAAGGAAATTTTTGGCGAAAATGTAAAGTTCTCGGCCGAAGCGAAAATTACAGGAGAAGTCAGCCGAGGGTCCAGCCATTTGCACCATTATTTTCGGCGAAAATAATCCCTTATTTTCGGCGAAAATATCAGAGGAAATCCGGGTCAATTAGGTTAAGTATAAATACTTAACCCGGCGGCCAAAATCGATATACCTGATAATCATAATTTCAAATACTTCAGAATTCTCTGAAGTTCTGGAGCAGAGTTAGAGTTCGAAGAGCCAGGAAGAGATCGTGACGCCATCCCTGCCATCTCGGAGACTCGGAGCTAGGAGTGCAGATTACCGAAGATCGAAGTTCTGCCAGAGTCGTCTCAATTAGGTTATTCAGATCCTTTTTCTGTTCTTCCTCTGGATGATGAACTCTGTCTTCGCCATTGATTCTTTTTGTATGAACATGAGTAGCTAAACTCGTAGAGCTTAGATTAGATGAACCCTAAGTGACCCAGGGCTTTAAAGCGGTCACGGATCGGCAGTAATTAGATTCAAAGTTCAATCAGTTTCTCTTTGCATGGTTGTTTTGCTCTTGATTGTTATTCTGCGTTTCTCGTCCAGTTGACGCCTAGATTAGTTTCGTTGTTCTTGTGTTTCTTTTCGGGCTGATCGCCTAGATTAGGGTTTGTGTGAGCTAGGGTTTGTCGCCAGACAGCTTCCCTGCTTTAAAACATCAAAAACTTGTCTTTCGTGATCACATAGTTTAGATTCTTGTTAAGCTGAGGATAGAAGCGAACGCTCGCCTCACTTTAGAACATCAATTCAACCAGTTAACCTTATAATTGGAGCGTCCCTTTCGTAGGAACTGGTTAGGGTTAATCCACTGCAAGAGTAACTCATAGATCACTAGTAATTGCACCAGTTAGTTAAGTCGTTGCGAGAGGCGACCGTACCCGGGCGACTAATTAATCTTGGTAGCTAGATCGGATAGAGCGAACGTTCGCCAGTCTTAAACCTGAGGGTAAGGAGTTATGGTGGTGTATAGAAATTGATTGAATGAGAATTGAAAACCACTGATCTGTTGATTGCCAATGCTCTGGTGAACGAAGGGGGATTCGAAATCTAAGCTTGTCTGTCGTCTGTTTAAACCCTTAAATCATTCTGTCTTTTAGTTTCATTTTAATTTTCCTGCATCTTAGATTAGAAGTCGTGGAACTCACACCATGCACTAAGTGTTTAAACCTGAGTAATTTGCCAGCTTCTTTGAGTAGTCAATTAGAAGAAACCCTGTGGAATACGATCTACCCTAGCTTCACAGCTTGGTAGTATTTGATACCGCTAAAACTGCAGCATCAGGGAGAATAGAGAAAAAGAAGAGGAGGTGACTGCCCCCGCCTTCCCTGACAAAGACAGCACCTGCACCACCTCTCCCTCCATATCAGTCTCGGATTCCGTTTCCTAAGGCTGCGCAATCAAAGGAGAAAGATCATGATACCCGGTACAGAAAGTGGCATGGATACTTGAAGAACACGAATATGAATACACCAGTTACTGATGCTATCCAAGTGATACCGGAGGCTGACAAAATCGCAAAGGATCCTAGGAAAAATAAGAAGAAGGGAGAGTTGTCCTCCGTATCCCTCGAGGAAAAATGCTCTGCTATCCAGGGCCATGCGACACCCATACCACCCCCAGTTAAGTGTCGAGATCCCGGTGCTTTTACTTTGCCTTGCATTATTAATGATGTGAAGATTGATCGTAGTGTAATTGATCTAGGTGCTTCTATCAGTGTTATGCCTACATGCCTGTTTGAGAAATTAAACCTAGGAGAGTTGAAACCAATTAGCATGCACTTAGTGTTTGCCGACAGATCTGTTAAACTGCCTAGGGGATTGATAGAAGACGTGGTTGTCCGTTGTGGTCCTTTTACTATTCTGACTGACTTTGTTGTCATGGATACTCGAGAGGAAGATGTCACTCTTCTCCTAGGCTGACCGTTCATGGCAACAGCCGGCATTAACATTAATGTCCCGAATGGCTCGTTGACATTAAGGGTCGGCAAGGACACCATGACATTCCGCCTCAAGGACGGTATGCAAGTCCCAGTCAAAGAAGAGATGCATTGTTTATCTGTTGAAGCTGTGGAGCTGGCTTCGGTCAACTCTAGTTCTAATGAAAAATCTAGAGTTTCTACAAAAATCATCTTCTCAGGTGTTGGACAGGTCCCTAATCTGAAGAATGAGCTGCCGGTACAAAGGCCTAGAAAGAAGGAGGATCCGACGGTGTCCCCTCATGAATCACCAAACGTTAAAGATCCTGGCGAGATAAAGGAGGAGAATAAAGAGAAGACACCGGCTCTTAGGAATGTCATTCATGAGCGCAGGGCCAAGGCGCGACTTGACACCGGCTCTCACACCCACCGTCCAGGGCCCTCCACCAGCTTTCCATGGCCGTGTTGGGTACCAGCAGCACATGCTCCGCACTGACGAGAGGAATTCGAGTAGCCACTCCGCTCCGCTCCAGGCTATCCGTGCTCAGCCACTACACCGACCATCTCATTCCAGGTTCTTCGTATATCTCTACTCTAGTTTAGTCCTGTGAGGACACAGAACGGTTTAAGTGTGGGGTAGGATGCTAGAGAACCTTGCATGAACTTGATTTCCCTTGATTGTGTTTTATGTGTGCCTCGTGATTCCATTCCAGTCTCTCTAGCATTAGTATGGCTCAGTTCTTGATTTTTGATGTTAAGTTGTTGTTCAAACCTTCATAATGATGCTTAGACTGCTTAACCTAGAACTTGAGAACCAACTTGTGTACTTTGATGCTAAACTGCCTGGGCAGAACAGAATTTTTAAATCACACTTGTAGTTTGTAGCCTTGATTGCATGAAAAATGACCGAATCCGACTAGCAAACCAACTGTGAGCTTTTGATCCATTGCACGTAACTTGCAATTTCAATTCTTTTTGAGTGGTTTTCTGTTTGCTTGAATGAGTTAGAATTTGCATGAGACCTACTCGAGACCACACGATGACACGAGTTCTAGAAGGATAGGGGCACCTAGATTCAGCTACTAAGCCAGATAGCCTACCAAACGATAAATCCATTAGGTTTAGACCCTTGAGCTTGGCCTGTTCTTTCGGTTCGATAATACATTACAGCCATTTCCCATTTCTTTCATTCCCCGTTGATCCCCTGTGGTTGTAGTTCTAGATTGACCTACCGAAAGTCGGTTTGTGGTAACCTGCTTGTAGCCATTAAACAGGTGGTCTTAGCTATTATGTCCAGCCGTGTAAACCCCTCT
The DNA here is from genome assembly GCA_034768395.1 of Linum lewisii. Taxonomy (NCBI): domain Eukaryota; kingdom Viridiplantae; phylum Streptophyta; class Magnoliopsida; order Malpighiales; family Linaceae; genus Linum; species Linum lewisii. The sequence goes on from CM068297.1 coordinate 45,079,660, forward strand.
AGCAACTAAAAGAAAAAATTGGCACAAAAAAAAAAAATAAAGTAAGAAAAGAAAGAAAATTTCGAAAAAAGTGAAGAAAAGAAAAATCAGAAAAGTTTCGAAGTTTCTAGTTCAATAAAACATTCTCCTCCCTACAAATGGAAGAACGAAGTCAAAAGAAAAGTTCAAAAGAAAAGAAAAAAATCGTGTAAAGAAAAAAAAAGTGCTATGCTGCTTGAGGGTATCATAGGACGAGCGTTCACTATTCCACCCGTGTCTGGTTAGACGGTAGGAAGCCATAGATTAGATTCAAGGGAAGTTAGTCGAAAGCTACACCGCACAAAGCCATCATTGATATGATCCAACAATGCCGCCCCGATGCCAATCGGTACTCCTACACACCACCAGGGTCACCTGGCCGAGACAAGACCCTATGGCCTCTTAAGAAGCGAATGAATCCAAGGGAAGGCCGTCCACGAGCCCTAAAACCAAGGTATGACAAGAAATATCGACTAAATCCTTCAGTTGCAGGTAGAATGACTCCAAGGAATGGAATGCTGTCCCAAGCCATGCTGTTGGCCGAAGGTATGAGCCTTAGTACCGAAGAGAAGCTTCAGCCTGCCCCTAGCCTGACCTCTAGGAGCCCTGAGGAAGAAGCCGATTCTTTGAGTGACCACCCTCTAGAAGCATTCCTGGAGTACAGAAGGAAGAGAGCCCAAGAACCCTTGGCCCGAAGAGGAGAGTTGTCAAAGATTGACCCTGAGCCGAACCCTGAGAAGAAGTGGAGTCCGTGGCCCCGAAGCATGACACTTGGGCTAACCTCGGAGGGCTACGTCCGGAGCTACTTGGAGGCCTACCTGAAGCTTAAAGAAGAAGGCCCAAGCCGAAAGGAAGAAAGCCCAAGGAGAGAGAAGCTCCGAACCCTAAATTGGCAACCGGCCCGATCAGAGGAATTCCAAGGAGCCATCCACGAAGAACATGTCTTTTGGACAAGGCCCTTGCCACCGAACCAGCCCGAAGCACCAGGCCCGCCACAGCCACCCGACACAAGGCCGCCGCCCGGCCAGCCAAGCCCACCGGGCCGCTACACGCGCCCGACTGGCCCAAACCGCCACACACGGCCGGATTAGGGCTTTTGCCCTAATTCGGTCTTTTATTCGACATTAAAGACTTCCACTATTATTTTATGTTTTATTCCTTTTTCGTAGGATTATTTAGGGGTTGTAGGAGTCTTTTTAGGAGAAGGACTCTTTATTTTATTATTATTTTGGAGTTAGACTTTAGGGAGGAGAGTTGTTCCCTCCCTATAAATAGAGGCCGCCGGCCTCACTTTGTACTTACAACTTTGAAATCAATAAACCCTTGTTTGAACATATGTTCTCTTCCCTTCAAGCCTTTGCTCGTTGTTGCATCGCTTAATAATCGACTTATCGTCAGAAGCATCCATCTTCTGAACTGGCGTCTTCGACCGGACACTTTTGGTTCCCAGCTGATATATAGCTGACGGGTCAAAGTACTCATCCACCCCGGTTCCGAAGGTTTTACCTCGTTGCACGATCTCCAACTTGCGGTGGTTAGGGTCGTCTGCCCACGGTTGCAGCGGTTCACATCACGTCCTAGTGGAATTGTATGTTTTAAGTGTCAAGGTAGAGGACACATCTCAAGGGATTGCCCTAACCAACGGACGATGGTTGTAAGAGAAGGAGGAATCAAGACAGACGATGAAGAGGAGGAGAAGAAGGAAGAAGAAGAGGAGTCAGAAGAAGGAGAAGAAGTTCAGCCCGAAGGGCTTGAAAAGTTTGCAGGGTTCACTTTTAAAACCCTAGCACCCGGCGCCCCGGCCTCAGCCCTAGCGCCAGCCCCGGCCCCTGCCCCTGCCCCTGGCCCGGCCTTAGCCCAGGCACTAGCCCTGACCCCGGCCCTGGCACCCGCACTCGGCCCTAGTCTCGGCACTGCCCCAGGCCTTAGCGCCCCAGCGCTCGGCCCCAGCCTCGGCACTGCCCCAAGCCCCAGCGCCCCAGCGCTCGGCCCCAGCCCCGGCGCTGCCCCAGGCCCCAGCACCCCAGTGCTCAGCCCTAGCCCCGGCGCTGCCCCAGACCCAAGTACCCCAGCGCTCGGCCCCAGCCTCGGCACTGCCCCAAGCCCCAGCGCCCCAGCGCTCGGCCCCAGCCCTGGCGCTGCCCCAGGGCCCAGTACCCCAGTGCTCAGCCCCAGCCCCGGCGCTGCCCCAGGCCCCAGCACCCCAGTGCTCAGCCCCAGCCCCGGCGCTGCCCCACGTCCCAGTGCCCCAGTGCTCCGCCCCAGCTCCGGCGCTGCCCCAGGTCCTAGTGCCCCAACACTCGGCCCCAGCCCCGGCGCTGCCCCACCAGGCCCCAGCACCCCAGTGCTCAGCCCCACCCCGGCGCTGCCCCAGGCCCTAGTGCCCCAGCACTCGGCCCCAGCCCAGGCGCTGCCCTGACCAGTCCTAGCGCTCCAGCGCCCGGCCCCCCACTGCCCGTCACCGCATAACCGCCTACTGCCGCCGCATCACTTCCTGCCACCGCCGATCCTCCACTGCCCACCGCCGCCGATCCTCCAATGCCCACCGCCGCCGGCACCCCACTGCTCGCCGCCATCAGATTTCTACTACCCGCCGCCGGCCCTCTACTGCCTGTCACCGCATCACCGCCTACTACCGCCGCATCACTTTCCGCCGCCGCCGATCCTCCACTACCCGCTGCTCGCCGCCGCCTACTCTGCCCTGCCCAGCGCCACCACCTTGCCCGACGTGTCCTGGTTTATCTCCGGCACCCCCAGCACCCCCTTGATCCGGCTCGACGCTTCACCACCAGTTCCATGGGAGAATCCCTCCCGACGAGTTTCAAGAGCTACCCCGAGCGAGGAAGATCCGAATGCTGACCCGGATGAGGAATAAGGGAAGAAGCTATGGGGACTGAAGAAGAGAGCACTGAAGGACCCGAGCCTTGGTCCGTTACTGACTCAAGTGAGACTTTTCGGTCTAAGAATGATGGTGCTAAAGATTGGAAGAGGATGATGAGTGTTAGGAAAGGATCCGAGATGGATTTGGGGACAAATCCAAGGCAAGAAGAGGGGGATGATATGATCCAACAATGCCGCCCGATGCCAATCGGTACTCCTACACACCACCAGGGTCACCTGGCCGAGACAAGACCCTATGGCCTCTTAAGAAGCGAATGAATCCAAGGGAACGCCGTCCACGAGCCCTAAAACCAAGGTATGACAAGAAATATCGACTAAATCCTTCACTTGCAGGTAGAAAGACTCCAAGGAATGGAATGCTGTCCCAAGCCATGCTGTTGGCCGAAGGTATGAACCCTAGCACCGAAGAGAAGCTTCAGCCTGCCCCTAGCCTGACCTCTAGGAGCCATGAGGAAGAAGCCGATTCTTTGAGTGACCCTCTAGAAGCATTCCTGGAGTACAGAAGGAAGAGAGCCCAAGAACCCTTGGCCCGAAGAGGAGAGTTGTCAAAGATTGACCCTGAGCCGAACCCTGAGAAGAAGTGGAGTCCGTGGCCCCGAAGCATGACACTTGGGCTAACCTCGGAGGGCTACGTCCGGAGCTACTTGGAGGCCTACCTGAAGCTTAAAGAAGAAGGCCCAAGCCGAAAGGAAGAAATCCCAAGGAGAGAGAAGCTCCGAACCCTAAATTTGCAACCGGCCCGATCAGAGGAATTCCAAGGAGCCAACCACGAAGAACATGTCTTTTGGACAAGGCCCTTGCCATCGAACCAGCCCGAAGCACCAGGCCCGCCACCGCCACCCGACACAAGGCCGCCGCCCGGCTAGCCAAGCCCACCGGGCCGCTACACGCGCCGACCGGCCCAAACCGCCACACACGGCCGGATTAGGGTTTTTGACCTAATTAGGTCTTTTATTCTGCTTTAAAAACTACAACTATTATTTTATGTTTATTCCTTTTTAGTAGGATTATTTAGGGGTTGTAGGAGTCTTTTTAGGAGAAGGACTCTTTATTTTATTATTATTTAGGAGTTAGACTTTAGGGAGGAGAGCTTGTTCCCTCCCTATAAATAGAGGCCGCCGGCCTCCCTTGTAACTTACAACTTTTATGAAATAAACCCCCTTTGATAGAACTTTGTTCTGAAACCCTTGTTGTATCTGCATGTTGCGATACTGAAGGATCGACTTATCATCAAGAGCATCCATCTCTTGGCGTGGTGTCTTCGACTGGACACTTCTGGTTCCCGGCTGTTATATAGCCGACGGGTCAAAGTACTATTCCACCCCGATTCCCAAAGGTTTCTACCTCGTTGCACGGTGTCCAACTTGCGGTGGTTAGGGTCGTCTGCCCACGGTTGCGACGGTTCACATCAATCATCATACATTCCCATCATCCATCGCATCATAAACCCAAGTAGTGTAGATTTCATTACGGTCCTAGCAGGGAAGTCCTTCTTGACTAGATACTCGTGTTGTCACAGTGGTGGAGATGTGGTTAAATTGCAAACCTATGACAGAATTCAGTAACAGAAAATGATCGAGAGCAGAAACACGTCCTTAAACACAGAGAGTGAGAGTTCCCGTTGTACTATATTTATCCTGTGTGAGGAGTCTGGTCGGTCAGGTAAAATTTGTGCATTATTGGTTGCTAATTACTTGTCGTGTGCAGTTTACTAGTGAGACCAGGCTGTTTGGCTGATCTGTATGCATGTCAGGTTTCTTGTTCTAGGAATTAGCTGTCTAATAATTCATTGTGTTTGATTGAGCTCCAATTTAATTGATCTTATCATTTATGAACATGAGCGCTTCTATTCAGTTTGCTTGAGGACAAGCAAAAGCTTAAGTGTTGGGTATTTGATGACACTCGATTTGACGTGATTATCAGCCTCATTTAAGCGACATTTCTTTGCTTAAGACATGGTTTTTAGGGTAGAATAACGAATATTCAATCGATTTCCCTATCTCGTGCCATTTGTGTTACCTTGGCCCGTTTCGGGTCTATTTGATGGTTTTCTAGTGTTTTTGTGTTAGCACAGGTTTTTGCCATCAAATAAAATAGCCAAGGTCATGTCTAAGGCGTTGGAACCTGGAGGAATTGCACCGGAATCGATCAAAGGAGCCAATCAAGTTCAGAAAACTCCTACCCGGTTTACAAAGGAATTTTCACCGAAAATACCCTAGTATTTTCGGCGAAAATATCAGCACAAATCAACCGCCGCCGGCTGAAGGAAATTTTCGGCGAAACCGTTAAGTCTTCGACCCGAGATGAAAATTACAGGAGAATTCAACCGAAGGGCCATCCATTTACACTAGGATTTTCGGCGAAAATACCTTGGTATTTTCGACGAAAATACCAGGCAAATCCAGCTAATCTAGGGTTACGTATAAATACTTAACCGGCGGCCCAAATCAGAGGGACCTGATAATTTTCAATCATAATTTCCAGACCTAGAAGTCAAAAGAGAGAGTTTAGAGAGTTCAAAGAATCGTGGAGAGGTCGTGACGCCACCCCTTCGCCTCGGAGACTTGGAGCTTGGATTAAAGATTACCAGAGATTGAAGCTTCACGGATTCGTCAAATTAGGTTTTACAGTTCTTCTCTGTTCTTCCTACCTGAGATGTATTCCTTGTTTGTTTTCGATTCTCTTGTTCCTAATATGAGTAGCTAAACTCGTAGAGCTTAGATTAGATGAACCCTAAGTGACCCAGGGCTTTAAAGCGGTCACGGATCGGCGGTGATTAGATTCAAAGTTCAATCAGTTTCTCTTTGCATGGTTGTTTTGTTCTTGATTGTTTATGTTTATTCTCTGATTGATCACCTAGATTAGGTTTGTGTTGAATTAGGGTTTGTCGCCAGAAAGCTTCTCTGCTTTAATCATTAAAACTTGTCTTTCCTGATCACCTAGCTTAGATTCTTGTTAAGCTGAGGATAGAAGCGAACGCTCGTCTCACTTTAGAATATCAATTCAACCAGTTAACCTTATAATTGGAGTGTGCCTTTCGTAGGAACCGATTAGGGTTAATCCACTGCAAGAGTAACTCATAATTCATTAGTAATTGCACCAGTTAAGTTAAGTCGTTGCGAGGGCGACCGTACTCGGGTGACTAATTAATCTTGGTAGTTAGATCGGATAGAGCGAACGTTCGCCAGTCTTAAACCTAAGGGTAAGGAGTTATGGTGGTGTTTAGAAATTGATTGAATGAGAATTGAAAACCGCTGATCTGTTGATTGCCAATGCTATGGTGAACGAAGGGGGATTCAAAATCTAAGCTTGTATGTCGTCTGTTTAAACCACAAATCATTCTGTCTCTTAAGTTCATTTTAAGTTTCCTGCATCTTAGTCTAGAAGTCGTGGAACTCACACCACGCACAACGTGTTTTAACTTGAATAATTTGTCAGCTTCTTTGAGTAGTCAATTAGAAGAAACCCTGTGGAATACGATCTAGTCTACCTTGGTAGAGTAGTTATTTGATACCGCTAAAACTGCAGCATCAAATTGGCGCCATTGCCGGGGAGTCTTCTATATTGTTTGAAAGAAGAGTTGGCATTTTATTCTTCTACTTTTCGTCTTTCATTTTCCATCACACTTCGATTTTACACCGATTGTGTTTGTTTTTGTCCTTTGCAGGACAAGAAATTCAGAAGCAAATCACTTCCGATCCACCTCCCCTACCGCAATGGCTGCTCAAAAGAGTCTTGCGGATTACAATAAGCCAAGTGCTACTAGTGTTCGTTCTTCCATCTTTGTGCCGCGCAATGAAGACGGTCCTGAATATGAGATCAAGATCCCTTTCCTGGAAATGATCTCTAGGGATTTACAATTTGAAGGCAGGCCATTAGACAATCCGTGCACGCATCTGGCAGATTTCCTTGATCTCTGCAACACTTTCAAGAATGGGAATCTCGACAAAAACACTCTTTGCTTGAGAGCTTTCCCGTTCTCTCTGAAAGGGGCAGCTAAGAGGTGGCTCACTGGTAAACCACCTGGCTACTACACTAACTGGGAGACTTTGGCTCAAGAATTCATAGAGGAATACTTCCCTCCTTCCAGAACAACTGCTTATAAGAAAAACATCTCAAGGTTCAGACAGAAAGAAGGAATGAGCATATACGATGCTTGGAATGAATTCCACAAACTCCTCCACAGCTGCCCTCATCATGGCTTCACTCAGAGGCAGCTAGCCGAGATCTTTGCTTGGGGTATGAACGACGAGTCATCTGAATGGGTTAACTCATTAGCTGATGGAGATTACACCGCACTCGCACCAGAAGCTGCTCTTCTTCACTTTGCAAACTGCGCATCCAAATTGAGAAGCTGGGAGAGAAAGTTTGGAGCAGCTAAGAGCCGACCAAGCCATGAAGATCAGATCAAGATTGAAGTACAGAAAGAAATGAAGAAGATTTTTGGTAACTGGTCTTCAGAGGAAGTGAACTTTATTGATCAAGGCTTCACCAGCAATCAAAGAGGCTACCCCGATTATCGTCAGTTCAGACAACCTCCTCAGCAACAAGGAAGCTTCCAAGAGCGTCCTCCTTACAACCTCGGATTCAACCAGAGTCATAATCAGTACTTGAGCGATAGTTATCAAGATCAACCTCAGAGGTCTACATCAATGAACACAAGGGATATCGAGGTAGCCAAGACGCTCGACCTGATCATGGAAAGGCTCGATAACTATGAAGAGAAATTCAAGCTTCAAGCCGCCATAAATCAAGAACATGAAGCTCGAGGTCAACGAATGGAGAGCATGATAAATAACATGTGTAGCTTGATAACTAGTAGCCCCCTCCTGAATCAATCATCGGTTCAAGTCGACTCTACCATTAGGAAGAAGCACGTCAAGGCTATCTCCACAAGAAGCAACAAGCAATCAGCTGATCCTGCAGCTCCTGAACCGGCCATAATTCCTGATGCTATAGCCATTGACAAACCAGAGATCGAGGAGGAGGATAGAGAAGAAGAAGAGGAGGTGATTGCCCTGCCTCCCCTAACAGAGACAGCATCTGCGCCACCTCTCCCTCCATATCAGCCTCGGATTCCGTTTCCTAAGGCCGCGCAATCAAAGGAGAAAGATCATGATACCCGGTACAGAAAGTGGCATGGATACTTGAAGAACACGAAGAAGGAAGAGTTGTCCTCCGTATCCCTCGAGGAAGAATGCACCACCATCCAGAGCCAGGCGAGACCCATACCACCCCCAGCTAAGTGTCGCGATCCCGGTGCTTTTACTTTGCCTTGCACTATTAATAATGTTAAAATTGATCGTAGTTTAATTGATCTAGGTTCTTCTATCAATGTTATGCCTACATGCCTGTTTGATAAATTGAACCTAGGAGAATTGAAACCGATTAGCATGCTTTTAGTGTTTGCTGACAGGTCTGTTAAACTGCCTAGGGGATTGATAGAAGATGTAGTTGTCCGCTGTGGTCCTTTTACTATTCTTACTGACTTTGTTGTCATGGATACTCGAGAGGAAGATGTCACTCTTCTCCTAGGCCGACCGTTCATGGCAACAGCCGGCATTAACATTAATGTCCCGAATGGCTCGTTGACATTAAGGGTCGGCAAGGACACCATGACATTCCGCCTCAAGAACGATATGCAAGTCCCAGTCAAAAAAGAGATGCATTGTTTATCTGTTGAAGCTGTGGAGTTGGCTTCGGGCAACTCTAGTTCTAACGAAAAATTTGGAGTTTCTTTAGAAATTTGCTTGCCAGGTGTCGGACAGGTCCCTAATCTGAAGAATGAGCTGTCGGCACAAAAGCCGAGAAAGAGGGTGGATTCGACGGCATCCCCTCATGAATCACCAAACGTTAAAGATCCTAGCGAAATAAAGAAGGAGAATGAGGAGAAGACGAAGGTGGTTTGGAAGCCGATTGCTCAGCCCCCGTCTACCGAGCCACCAGGGAAGAATGATCCTCTGAAGGACGCTTCTTCGAAAGAACTATTCAGGCCTTATAAAAATTCTGGTCATCTTCCTGAAGAACGAACCAGGCTAATTCACGCAAATGGGAAGAAGTTCACACTTGCCGGAGGATCCCCAAAGCCATATTTCATGAACTCCGACTCGGGCCTAAGAGAAATCCTGAGTTGGGATGTCTCCTAACACCATCTAGGTATCGTCCGGCTCAAGGACGTTAATAAAAGAGCGCTTCGTGGGAGGCAACCCACGGTTGGAGTCCGTTTTTGATTTGTGTCAACCTTAATGTTTTTAGAGTTGGTTCGGGGGAGCCAAAAGTGTCAGTTTGTTTGATTTCATATTTTTCGGTGGTATTCTGTGTGTCATAGTGTCAGTTGCAAGTTGATTGAGGTCGTTCCGATTTTTGTGGATTTAACTGTGATTTTCTGAAATCTGTCGTGATTGTGAAAATATTTTCAATCGTAGAGTTCATTATTTTCGGCGAAAATAACTCATCATTTTCGGCGAAAAAAACCCTTTAAAATCCAATTGAGTTTTCCCGACCCTCCTATTTCATGTTTTCGGTTCGAAATTTATTATATTTTCGGCAAAAATCCATTTGAAAACCGGTAGTGCTTTTGAACACACATTTTCGGCGAAAACTCATCACTATTTTCGCCGAAAATCCCTTTAAAAATCAGCAAAATTTTCACTTTAAAATCCGGATTTACCCTCTCTCTCTTCCTTCTTTCATTTTCAAAAATTTCTTCAGAAAACAAACCCCCCTCTGTTTTTCAAAACCGCCGACGCACCTGACCACCAGTGACCGGGTTGTATCCTCTTTCTTGTCCCTTCTTTTTGTTTATTCTTTTCGGATTTCGGTCCAACTTTTTTCTATGTGGATCCGAGGCACTTGTCCCGGTTTCCTTTTTATGTTTCATTTGTTTTTGTTTTGTAGGCAGTAGGGAGATTCCCTTTGCTTCGTTTCGGTAGATTCCCTCCGCTCCGAGGACCCGTGCTCATCCCCTACACCAATCATCTCGGTCCAGGTTCTTCTACTTCACTCTGAACTCTAGAATTAGTCCTGTGAGGACACAGTCCGATTTAAGTGTGGGGTTGGATGCTAGAGAACCTTGCATGAACTTGATTGCCCTTGATTTGTGTTTTTGTGTGTGCCTCGTGATTCCATTCCAGTCTCTCTAGCATTAGAATGGCTCAGTTCTTGATTTTTGATGTTAAGTTGCTGTTCAAACCTACATAATGATAGTAAGACTGCTTAACCTAGAACTTGAGAACCAACTTGTATACTTTGATGCTAAATTGCCTGGTCAGAACAGAATTTTTAAAATCAAACTTGTAGTTTGTAGCCTTGATTGCATGAAAATGATCGAATCCGACTAGCAAACCAACTGTGAGCTTTTGATCCATTGCGCGTAACTTGCAATTTCAATTCTTTCTGAGTGGTTTTCTGTTTACTTGAATAAGTTAGAATTTGCATGAGACCTACTCGAGACCACACGATGACACGAGTTCTAGAAGGATAGGGGCACCTAGATTCAGCTACTAAGCCAGATAGCCTACCAAACCATAAAATCCATTAGGTTTAGACCCTTGAGCTTGGCCTGTTCTTTCGGTTCGATAATACATTACAGCCATTTCCCATTTCTTTCATTCCTCGTTGATCCCCTGTGGTTGTAGTTCTAGATTGACCTACCAGAAGTCGGTTTGTGGTAACCTGCCTATAGCCATTAAACAGGTGGTCTTAGCTAATATGTCCAGACGTGTAAACCTCTCTAGCAACTAAAAGAAAAATTGGCACAAGAAAAAAAAATTAGAAAAAGAAGAAAAAGAAGCAAGCTTCGAAAAATGAAGAAAAGAAGAAAAATCAGAAAAGTTTAAAGTTTAGTTCAAATAAACGTTCTTCTCCCTACAAATGGAAGAACGAAGTCAAAAGAGAAGTTGAAAAGAAAAAATTTTTGCAAAACAAAAGAAAATAAGTGCTAGGTTGCTTGAGGGTATCATAGGACGAGCGTTCATTATTCCACCCGTGTTTGGTTAGACGGTAGGAAGCCGCAGATTAGATTCGAGGGAAGTTAGTCGAAAGCTACACTGCCCAAAGCCATCATCATATATTCCCATCATCCATCTCATTATAAACCCGAGTAGTGTAGAATTCATTACGGTCCTAGCAGGGAAGTCCTTCTTGACTAGATACTCGTGTTGTCACAGTGGTGGAGATGTGGTCGAAATGCAAACCTATGACAGAATTCAGTGACAGAAAATGATCGAGAGCAGAAACATTTCCTTAAACACAGAGAGTGAGAGTTCCCATCGTAGTAAATATTTCCTATGTGAGGAGTCTAGTCGGTCAGGTCAAATTCGTGCATAATTGATTGCTAATTACTTGTCTTGTGCAGTTTATTAGCAAGACCAGGTAGTTTGGCTGATCTGTATGCATGTTAGGTTTCTTGAGGATCGAACTGTCTAATAATTCATTGCGTTTGGTTGAGCTCCAATTTAACTGATCTTATCATTTGTGAACATGAGCGTTTCTATTCAGTTTGCTTGAGGACAAGCAAAAGCTTAAGTGTGCGGTATTTGATGATACTCGATTTGACGTGATTATTAGCCTCATTTAAGTGACATTTCTTTGCTTAAGACATGGTTTTTAGGGTAGAATAACGAATATTCAATCGATTGCCCTATCTCGTGCCATTTGTGTTACCTTGGCCCGTTTCGGGTGTATTTGATGGTTTTCTAGTGTTTTTATGTTACAACAGGTTTTTGCCATCGAATAAGTGACCAAGGACGTGTCTAAGGCGTTGGAATCTTGAGGATTGCACCGGGATCGATCAAAGGAGTTAATCAAAGTTCAAACAAATCCCTGCCCGGTTTACAAAGGAATTTTCGCCAAAAATTCCTCAAGAATTTCGGCGAAAATATGTTCACAAATCGGCTGTTGGCAACTGAAAGAATTTTCGGCGAAAAGATGAAGTTTTCGAACCGAGAATGAAGTTCAGGAGAAGAGCGAAAATATCCCTTCATTTGCAAAGGAATTTTCGCCGAAAATTCCTCAAGAATTTCGGCGAAAATATTAGAAGAATCCGGATTAATTAGGGTTAAGTATAAATACTTAACCCGGCGGCCCAAAACAGATACATCATAAGATATACCTCATAATTCACATAATTCTGGGGATCCTCACAAGTTCGGGAGAGAGTTAGAGTTCGAAGAGCTAGGAAGAGATCGTGACGCCATCCCTTCCATCTCGGAGACTCGGAGCTAGGAGTGCAGATTACCGAAGATCGAAGTTCTGCCAGAGTCGTCTCAATTAGGTTTTTCAGATCCTTTTTCTGTTCTTCCTCTAGATGATGAACTTTCTCTTCGCCTTTGATTCTTTTTGTATGAACATGAGTAGCTAAACTCGTAGAGCTTAGATTAGATGAACCCTAAGTGACCCAGGGCTTTAAAGCGGTCACGGATCGGCGGTAATTAGATTCAAAGTTCAATCAGTTTCTCTTTGCATGGTTGTTTTGTTCTTGATTGTTGTTCTGCGTTTCTTGTCTAGTTGACGCCTAGATTAGGTTCGCTGTTCTTGTGTTTCTTTTCTGGTTGATCGCCTAGATTAGGTTTTTGAAGGTTAGGGTTTGTCGCCAGACAGCTTCCCTGCTTTAAAACATTAAAACTTGTCTTTCGTGATCACCTAGTTTAGATTCTTGTTAAGCTGAGGATAGAAGCGAACGCTCGCCTCACTTTAGAACATCAATTCAACCAGTTAACCTTATAATTGGAGCGTGCCTTTTGTAGGAACTGGTTAGGGTTAATCCACTGCAAGAGTAACTCATAAATCACTAGTAATTGCACCAGTTAGTTAAGTCGTTGCGAGAGGCGACCGTACCCGGGCAGCTAATTAATCTTGGTAGTTAGATCGGATAGAGCGAACGTTCGCCAGTCTTAAAACTAAGGGTAAGGAGTTATGGTGGTGTTTAGAAATTGATTGAATGAGAATTCAAAATCGCTGATCTGTTGATTGCCAATGCTCTGGTGAACGAAGGGGGATTCGAAATCTAAGCTTGTTTGTCATCTGTTTAAACCTACAAATCATTCTGTCTTTTAAGTTCATTTTAAGTTTCCTGCATCTTAGTCTAGAAGTCGTGGAACTCACACCACGCACAACGTGTTTTAACTTGAATAATTTGTCAGCTTCTTTGAGTAGTCAATTAGAAGAAACCCTGTGGAATACAATCTAGTCTACCTTGGTAGATTAGTTATTTGATACCGCTAAAACTGCAGCATCACGTTCCCAGTTCCTTGACTTGGAAGCACAGTTCACAAAATGAAGAAGAGCAGCTTCGGTTGTGAGTGTAGTGCAATTCCCTTCAGCTAGGGAATTGACCCATTTGGCAGATTCTTCACGAAGACCTCGAGCAAAGATTTCAGCTAACTGTCTCTGCTCGAAACCGTGGTGAGGACAGTTGTAGAGAAGTTCTTGGAATTCATTCCAAGTATCATATAAGCTCGCTCCTTCCTTCTGAGAGAATCTGGCGATGCTGTCCTTGAAGGCTATTGTTCTGGAAGGAGGGAAGTACTCTTCGAGAAAGTGTTGAGAAAGTGTTGTGTTGGTAATTCTATTCAGGATTAAACAATTTGCACGTGGTGTGAGTTCCACGACTTCTATACTAGAATGCAAGAAAACTAAAATGAAATTAAAATGTAGAATGATTGGTTGTTTGACTTAGACAGACGACAGACAGGCTTAGATTTCGAATCCCCCTTAGATCACCAGAACATTGGCAATTAACAGACCAACGGTTTTCAATTCTAATTCATTCAGTTTTTACATACCACCATAACTCCTTACCCTTAGGTTTAAGACTGGAGAACATTCGCTCTATCTGATCTAACTACCAAGATTAATTAGTCGCTGAGTACGGTCGCTTCTTGCGACGACAAAACTAACTGGTGCAGTTATTAGTGATTCATGAGTTACTCTTGAAGCGGATTAACCCTAACTGGTTCCTATGAAAGGCACACTCCAATGAATAGGTAAATTGTTGAGGCAAACATTCGATACTATCCTTAACTTAACAAGAATCTAATCTAGGTGGCCAAACCAGACAAGAGACACATAGTACAAAGAACAAATCAAACATGAAGGATAAACTAAATGAACTTCGAATCTAATCACCACCGATCCGTGACCGCTTTAAAGCCCTGGGTCACTTAGGGTTCATCTAATCTAAGCTCTATGAGTTTAGCTACTCATATTCAGAACAGGAGAATCAAAGACGAACAAGGAATACATCTCAAGTAGGAAAGACAGAGAAGAACTTTAAAACCTAATTTCGACGAATCCGTGAAGCTTCAATCTTCTGGATCTTCAACTCCTAGCACTGAGCTCTTTGAGATGGAAGGATGGCATCGCGATCCTTTGATGGTTCCTCGAACTCTGTCCACTCTTTCTCTCTATTCTAAGTCTTGGAATTTTCATCCAAAAAGTAAGTATCTTTTGGCAGCCGACGATTTTTCTCTTTTGTAGCTATCCGTGCTCGGCTGGGAAAAAGGTTAGTTTTCGGCGAAAACTCAAGGTGAAATTTCCTGAATTTCTCATGTTCTTTCTGTCCAATTTCACTCCATAGTTTTCGGCGAGAAGTAGGATGTTTTCGCCGAAAACCTTAGCAAAAATAGAGGTGGTTCTGACTTTGACTTGATTGCTTCTTTGATTGATTCCAGGTCACTTCCTCGTGGTTCCAATGCCTTTGACACGTCCTAGGTTACACTTATTGACGGCAAAAACCTGTGATGTCACAAAAACACTAGAAAACCATCAAATAGACCCAAAACGGGTCAAGGTAACCAAAATGGCACGAGATAGAGCAGTTGATTGATTGTTCGCTATTCTGCCCTAAAAACCATGTCTTAAGCCAAGAAATGTTGCTTAAATGAGGCCAATAATCACGTCAAATCGAGTGTCATCAAACACCCCACACTTAAGCTTTGCTTGTCCTCAAGCAAACTAATAGAAAACGCTCAGGTTCACAAATGATAAGATCGGTTATATTGAAGTTCAAGCATACACAACGAATTATTAGACAACTACTTCTAGAACAAGAAACCTAACATGCATACCGATCAACCAAACATTTTCTTTTAACTTCGTTCTTCCATATGTAGGGAGGAGAACGTTATTGACCTATACTATAAGCTTTGAAACTTTTGAACTTTTTCTATTTTCTCGAATTTTCTTTCTTCTTCTTTTTTTTTCTTTGTGCCGATTTTGTTTTAGTTGCTAGAGGGGTTTACACGTGTGGACATAATAGATAAGACCACCTGTTTAAAGGCTATAGGCAGGTTACCACAAACCGACTTACAGTAGGCTAATCTAGAACTACGACCACAGGGGATCAATGGGGAATGAACGAATGGGGATTGGCTGTAATGTATATCGAACCCAAAGAACAGGCCAAGCTCAAGGGTTTAAACCTAATGGATTTAACGTTGGGTAGGCAATCTGCTTTGTAGCTGAATCTAGGTGCCCCTATCATTCTAGAACTCGTGTCATCGTGTGGTCTCGAATATGACTCATGCAAATTCTAACTCATTCAAGAAAACAGAAAACCACTCAAAATAAATTAAAATTACAGGTTATATGCAATGGATCAAAAGCTCACAATTGGTTTGCTAGTCGGATTCGGTCATTGTCATGCAATCAAAGCAACAAACTACAAGTGTGATTTATAAAAATCTGTTCTGACCAGGTAATTTAGCATCAAAGTAAGCAGGTTGGTTTGCAGGTTCTAGGTTAAACAGTCTAAGCATCATTATGAAAATTTGAACAACAGCTTAACATCACGAATCAAGAACTGAGCAATTCAACTGCAAGAGAAGCTGGACAAGGCACCACGAAACACAATAAGGGGAAGTCAAGATCATGCATGGTTCTCTAACAGCCTACCCCACACTTAGACCGTTCTGTGTCCTCACATGACAAAAATGGGAGTGAGAGTTACGGGGAACCTGGAAATAGGTGGTAGGGGTAGCGGATGGAGCCGGAGAGCGTGATGTGAGCAGAGTAGAGTAGCTACCAAAAGAGACCTACAAAACAAAAACAACCAAAAGATCAAAAGGAAACCGGGATAAGTGTCCCGTATCCACACATAAAAAAGTTAGATCGAAATCCGAAAAGAAGAAATAAAAGAACGGAAAAGGATGGAATCGACCAGATCATTGTCCCTCAGGTGGTGGAGGGGGGGCAGGGAAAGTGCCGAGCCAATGCTCAATCTGCCGTCGCCATGTGAGCTCAGCTTGGTATCGGGATTTCAGCTTACCCGGGAAGAGCTTCAGGCGAGAGTTATATAAAAGGACTTCATCACCATGGTAGAATTGCTTGACCTCCTCCAACTGAGCGTCATGGATTCTCTTGGTGCGTTCTTTATAAAGTTTCGTGCTCTCGTACGCGTGGAGACGATGCTCCTCAAGCTCAGCAATCTGATCGTGGCACATATTCCCTGCTACTGCAAATTTCATGTTTAACTCTTTAGTAGCCCAGAACGCCTTGTTGATGAACCGTCGTAGAGCGGGTTATCAAATAACTATGAAGCTAGAAGCTAAGTAGATCGTATTCCACGGGTCTTCTAATAATTGTCTACTCAAATATAAAGGCCAATTACTCAGGTTTAACACTTTGTGCGTGGCGTGAGTTCCACGACTTCTAATCTAAGAAATGCAAGGAAATTAAAAATTAAACTGAAAGACAGACTGAAAGATTGGTTGACTTTAACAAAGATGACAGACAACTTAAACTTACACCTTCGTTCACCAGAGTATTGGCAATCAACAGATCAGCGGATTTCAATTCTCGTTCAATCAATTCTAAGACACCACCATAACTCCTGACCCTTAGGTTTAAGACTGGCGAACGTTCGCTCTATCCGATCTAGCTACCAAGATTAATTAGTCGCTCAGGTACGGCCGCCTCTTGCGACGACTTAACTAACTGGTGGAATTACTAACGATTTATGAGTTACTCTTGCAGTGGATTAACCCTAACTGGTTCCTACGAAAGGCACACTCTAATGAATAGGTTAATTGTTTGATTTGATGTTTTAAAGTAAGGCGAGCGTTCGCTTCTATCCTTAATTTAACAAGAATCTAATCTAGGTGATCAATCCAGACAAGAAACATAAACAACGAAGAACAAATCAAACATGAAAGAGAAACTAATTGAACTTTGAATCTAATCACCGCCGATCCGTGACCGCTTTAAAGCCCTGGGTCACTTAGGGTTCATCTAGTCTAAGCTCTACGAATTTAGCTACTCATGTTCGTAACAAAAGAATCAAAGACAAAGACAGAGTTCATCTTGAACAGAGGAAGAACAAAAAAGGATCTGAAAAACCTAATTAAGATGACTCCGGTGAAGCTTCAATCTCTGGTAATCTTCAATCCTAGCTCCGAGTCTTCGAGATGAAGGGATAGCGTCACGATCTCTTCCTGGCTATTCGAACTCTAAACTCTGCTCCAGAACTTGTTAGAATTCTGAACTATGATGTATTATCAGGTATATCTATTATTGGGCCGCCGGTTAAGTATTTATACTTAACCCTAATACCGCCAGATTTTGCCTCGCCAAAACCTGCTGAGTTTTCACCAAAAATTGAGTGTAAATGGGGTCGTCCGTCGGCTGATTCTCCTGTGTTTTTCAGACCTTGGGGTTCTCGGTGAAAACTTGGAGTTTTCGCTAAAAACTTCTTTTTATTGAACTCAACCGATTCGTTCTTGAGTTTTCGCCGAAAACCTAAGGGATTTTCACCGAAAACTACAGTGTAAATCAGGGCAGGATTTAATTTGACTTGATTGACTTCTCGGATCAATTCTGGTGTGATTCCTCGAGGTTCCAACACCTTAGACACATCCTTGGCTACTATATTTGACAGCAAAAACCTGTGCTATCATGAAAACACTAGAAAACCATCAAATAGACCCGAAACAGGCCAAAGTAACACAAATGGCACGAGATAGAGCAGTTGAGTGAATATTCGCTATTCTACCCTAAAAACCATGTCTTAAGCAAGGAAATGTCGCTTAAATGAGGCTGATAATCACGTCAAATCGAGTGTCATCACTTGTGCTCAAGCTCAACCGGTAAATGGCATGCCTTGCCATAAACTAGTTGATACGGTGAGGTACCGATGGGAGTCTTGTAGGCAGTTCGATATGCCCATAAGGCATCATTGAGCTTAGATGACTAGTCCTTGCAAGACCGGCCAACTGTCCTATCAAGAATTCGCTTGAGCTCATGATTTGTCACTTTCACTTGACCGTTAGCTTGAGGGTGATAAGTTGTGGACATTCGGTGGGTGATGCCAAAGCGTTTGCACACCCGGTCGAAGTGTCCATGGAAGTGGGTACCCCTATCGCTTATGAACAAGCGTGGTGAACCAAAACACGCGAAGAGACGTGTGAGGAACCGTCCCACCACTCTTGAATCGTTGGTGGGTAAAGCTTCAGCTTCAGCCCACTTGGAAACATAATCAACGGCCACAATAATGTACTTATTTCTTTTGGAGGGTGTGAATGGTCCCATAAAATCAATTCCCCAAACATAAAAAATTTCAACAGTTAAAGAAACAATTTGAGGCATCTCATTATGGTTAGAGTGTTACCTGATCGTTGGCATGCATCACAATGACGAGAAAAAGTGTCGCAATCACTAAAGATAGACGGCTAGTCAAATCCAGTTTCGAGTACCTTTCTTGCAGTGAGGTTTTCGCCGAAGTGTCCTCCAAACTAACCTTCATGGCACTTACGCATGATGTGAGCTACCTCGACGTAAGAGACACACCTCCGGATCATCCCGTCAATTCCAATGCGGTACAAGAACAGCTCGTCCTAGAAGTAAGACTTGGCTTCTTTAATGAGCTTTTTCTGTGCATTATAATCCAATCCGGGAGGTATTATGTCGCAACAAAGATAGTTAGCTGCTGTGGCTTACCAGGGCTCGTCCGGTGTTGTTGCATTACTCAGCTCTTGAGCGTGAGCAATCGCCCAAGGCTCGATGGCTATGCTGTTGACCTATTCATAGATTTCAAGTCACAACAACTCGTCAGGGAAAGAATCATTAATAGGAGTAGTAGTAGAGTTACCTGTTTGTGACTCCTCGAGTCGGGAGAGGTGATCGGCTACTAGGTTCTCATCTCCATTCTTATCTTTGATCTCTATGTCAAATTCTTGTAGAAGGAGAACCCATCGGATAAGTCTTGGCTTTGAGTCCTGCTTTGCTAGGAGATGGCGCAGAGCAGCGTGGCCAGTGTAGACAATGGTATGTGAGAGGACTAGGTACTGCCTGAACTTATCGAAAGAGAAGATGATAGCCAGGAGCTCCTTTTCTGTAGTAGTGTAGTTCCTCTGAGCATCGTTAAGCGTCTTGCTAGCAAAATAAATGGGATGGAATCTCTTTTTTTTTGTCCCAGAATAGCACCAACGGCAAAGTCACTAGCATCGCACATTATCTCAAATGGAAGATTCCAATCTGGTGCTGTGAGGATTGGTGCGGTGGTGAGCTTGATCTTCATATTCTCAAAGGATTCAAGGCATGCCTTGTCAAAAACGAAAGGGGTGTCTTTCTCTAGAAGCTTGGTCATTGGAAGAGTGATCTTGGAGAAATTTTTGATGAATCTCTGGTAGAATCCAACATGACCGAGGAAGCTTCGAACTGTCTTGACCGAGGTTGGCGGTGGAAGATTGGTGATGGTTTCAAGCTTGGCACGATCGACTTCTATTCTGAGCTTGGAGATCCTATGGCCAAGAACAATGCCTTCGGTAACCATAAAGTGACATTTCTCCCAACTAAGAGCTAAGTTGGTTTCCTCACAGCGGGCTAGTACCTTATCCAGGTTAGCTAGGCACTTAGAAAATGAGTCTCCATAGCCAGAGAAGTCGTCCATGAATACTTCTACCAAGTTCTCTACTAGATCTCTGAATATAGCAAGCATGCATCTTTGAAAAGTAGCAGGATCATTGCACAAACCAAAGGGAATATGACGATAAGCAAACGTACCAAACAGGCAGGTGAAGGTCGTATTTTCTTGGTCGTTGAGCTCGATGGGAATCTGAAAGTAACCAGACATTCCATCTAAGAAACATTAGTACTCATGGCCAGCTAACCTTTCTAGCATCTGATCAGTGAATGGCAGTGGAAAATGATCTTTCTTTGTAGCGTCATTAAGACGTATGTAGTCGATGCAGACTCTCCACCCGATAACCGTGCGAGTGGGAATGAGCTCACCTTTCTGATTAGGGATGAATGTAATCCCTCCTTTCTTTGGAACAACCTGAGTTGGACTAACCCAAGGACTGTCGGCAATAGGGTATATGATTCCGGCATCCAAAAGCTTAAGGACTTCCTTCTTCACAACCTCCTGCATCAGAGGATTTAATCGGCGTTGTGGTTGTCTGACTGGCTTGAATACTTCATTGACGACGATCTGATGCTTGCAGAAGGTTTCAGAGATGCCTCTGATGTCAGCTAATTGCCAGGCTATAGCTCGGATTTGCTTATTTAGTAATATGATCAGTTGCTCTTTCTGTTCGGGAGATAAAGCTGAGTTGATGATGATTGGCAACTGACATTCCTTCCCCATAAATGCATACTCTAGATGATCGGGGAGCTCCTTTAATGGGAGGTCTGGCGGGTTTTCGTATGAAGTGGTGATCCGACTTAAAGCCGGTTCAATATGGGGTGGCGCAGAAGTGGTTGTGGATGTCGTCTTTCGATCGTCTAATTTGTCTTGCCATAGGCCCTGCTCTTGATCTTCTAACGCATTTTCAATTCCTGAAATCAAACACAACTCTAGTGGATCACTAGATAAGGCGTTAGTGATGAAGTAGGCCGAGGCCAACTCCATAGCATCAACAGTATAACATTTATCATCTTGAGCTACAGAATATCTCATGCTATCCCTAATGCGAAAAGTAACGCTATCTTGTCCTACACTTAAGGTCAACAAGCCTTGTTTGCATTTGATATTCGCACCAGCGGTTGTCAAGAAGGGTCGCCCTAAGATAAGCGTTCCATCTAATTCACGGGTATCCAGGACAACGAAATCTGCAATAATAGTAAAAGGGCCACAACGAACAGCTACATCTTCAATTGTACCCCTAGGCAGTTTGACAGACCTATCAGCTAGCATGAGATGCAGAGTAAGCGGTTTCAGTTTTCCTAGGTTTAACTTCTCATAAAGATAAGCAGGCATAACATTAATAGATGCACCAGAGTCAGCTAGACTACGCTCAATTTTAATATCATTTATTATGCATGGTAATGTAAAAGGACCGGGATCAGAACACTTAACTGGCGGTGGCGGTGGCTGTCGCATAGGAGATGGGCTACCAAAGAGAGAAGCACATTCATTGGTGAGGGTGACAGAGAACGCCTCTCCGTTCTTTACTTCTTCACGAGATCTTTGAAGAATTTTCCAAGTGGTGGTATGATCTCTACAGCTTTAGCTACTGGTATCTTGATCTCCACATTCTTTAGAATGTTATACCAGTTCTTATATTGGGTGTCGTGATCCTTGGCATTGCTCATTACAGCTTTTGGAAAAGGGATCCGAGGTTGATAGGGTGCTAAGACAAGCTCAGGAGCTGTCTTGGGAGGAGGAGTCGGTCTACTTCTTCCTCTTCTGTGATATCTTCAATCTCTGGCATATCTATGGCAGTAGCATCTGGTTTCATGTCCGGTTATGGAGCCTTCAGATCAGCTGTTTGTTTACCACTCCTGGTGGTGATGGCTTGAGCTTGTTCACTCCTAACACTGGAGCCGCCTTGAAATGCTGCTTCATTGAGGAAAGGGTTGCTAGCCAATAACCTAGTCATATTGATCACTGCATCTTCCACTCTTTGGCTCTTAGCCATTTGTCCTTGATTAAGTGCAGATTGAGCTTTGAATTGATTGTCGTGTTCGTCAAGTATGCTCATGATTCGGTCGAACTTCTTCTCAAAGTCCTCGTCTCTATTGTAATACGGCTTTGATCGAGACTGTTGCTGTCCTCCAATGAATTCAGGAGGTCCTTGGTATGATTCTGAGAATCGGTTGTTTTGGTTATGACCCTGAGGTTGGTAGTTCCTGTAATTAGAGTAGCCTCTCTGGTTGCTGGTGAAGCCTTGACTAATGAAGTTCACCTCTTCTATAGACCAGACATCTGCTTTGCCAAAGTTAAGGCAGCTTCCTCCGTTATGAGCACAGGTTCCGCACCATCCACAGTCAGCCGTAAAGACAGTAGCTGACAGGGGATCGAGGGATACGCCAATCATCTTTAGATGTTTTTGAACTTCTGCTTTGACTTGATCTACGATGCTCATCTGACTCTTTGTACTTTCTCTTTGTCTTTCCCAATTTCTTGACTTTGAAGCACAACTAGCAAAATGAAAAAAAGCGTCTTGAGGTGTAAGAGCGATGCAATCTCCCCCAGCTAGGGAGTTGACCCACTTTGCAGATTCCTCACGCAAACCTCAAGCAAAGAATTCAGCTAGCTGCCTTGTTCATAACCGTGGTGAGGACAGTTGAAGAGAAGTTCTTGGAATTCATTCCAAGTGTCGTATAAGCTTGCATCTTCTTTCTGAGCAAACCTAGAGATGTTATCCTTGTAGGCAGTTGTCCTTGATGGAGGGAAATACTCCTCAACGAAATCTTGAGCTAGAGTCTTCCAATCTGTATAATGACCGGGTGGCTTGCCGCTAAGCCATCTCTTAGCTGCACCTCTGAGACAGAATGGAAAAGCTCGAAGGCATAGAGCGTTCTTGTTGAGGTTCCCACTCTTGAAAGTTTCACAGATAGCCAAAAAGTCAGATAAATGCGTGCAAGGATTATCATCTGGCTTTCCTTCAAATTGCATGTCCCTAGAGATTAGTCCCAGGAAGGGGATCTTGATCTAATAGTCAGGATCGTCGTCATTACAAGGCACAGTGATGGAAGGCCGAACATTAGTTGCGCTCAGCTTACTGTAGTCCGCAAGACTCTTAGGAGCAGCCATTGCGGTAGGGAAGGATGAAACGGAAGTGACTTGATTCTATACCTGCTATAGCCTACAAAGGACAAAAACAAGCACAACCGGTGTAAAATCAAAGTGTGATGGGAAATGAAAGATGGAAAGGTAGAAGAATAAAAATGCCAACTCTTCTTTCAACGAAACAGAAAAGTCCCCGGCAATCACGCCAATTTGATGAACGTTGTAACGAGTGCAGTCAAATAAACTACTGAGCTGAAAGCTAAGCAGATCGTATTCCACGGGCCTCTTCTACTTGTTTACTCAAATGTGTTGGCAATTCTAGTCATGATTAAACAATTTGCGCGTGGTGTGAGTTCCACGACTTCTATACTAGAATGCAAGAAAACTGAAATGAAATTAAAATGCAGAATGATTGGTTGTTTGACTTAGACAGACGACAGACAGGCTTAGATTTTGAATCCCCCTTAGATCACTAGAACATTTGCAATCAATAGACCATCGGTTTACAATTCTAATTCATTCAGTTTTCAGACACCACCATAACTCCTTACCATTAGGTTTAAGACTAGCGAACGTTAGCTCTATCCGATCTAACGACCAAGATTAATTAGTCGCCCGAGTACGATCGCTTCTTGCGACGACAAAACTAACTGGTGCAGTTACTAGTGATTCATGAGTTACTCTTGAAGCGGATTAACCCTAACTGGTTCCTATGAAAGGCACACTCCAATGAAAAGGTTAATTGTTGATTTGGTGTTTTAAAGTGAGGTGAACATTCGCTACTATCCTCAACTTAACAAGAATCTAATCTAGGTTGCCAAACCAGACAAGAAACACAGAGAACAAAGAACAAATCAAACATGAAGGAGAAACTAAATGAACTTCGAATCTAATCACCGTCGATCCGTGACCTCTTCAAAGCCCTGGGTCACTTAGGGTTCATCTAATCTAAGCTCTACGAGTTTAGCTACTCATATTCAGAATAGGAGAATCAAAGACGAACAAGGAATACATCTCAGGTAGGAAAGACAGAGAAGAACTGTAAAACCTAATTTCGACGAATCGGTGAAGCTTCAATCTTCTGGATCTTCAACTCCTAGCACTGAGCTCTTTGAGATGGAAGGATGGTGTCACTATCCTTTCCTGGCTCCTCGAAGTCTCTCCACTCTTTCTCTCTATTCTAAGTCTTGGAATTTTCGTCCAAAAAGTAAGTATCTTTTGGCAGCCAACGATTTTTCTGTTTTATATCTATCCGTGCTCGGCTGGGAAAAAGGTTAGTTTTCGCCAAAAACTTAGAGAGTTTTGGTGAAAACTCAAGGTGAAATTTCCTGGATTTCTCCTGTTCTTTCTGTCCAATTTCGCTCCATTGTTTTCGGCGAGAAGTAGGATCTTTTCGCCGAAAACCTTTGCATAAATAGAGGTGGTTCTGACTTCGACTTAATTGCTTCTTTGTTTGATTCCGGGTCACTTCCTCGGGGTTCCAATGCCTTAGACACGTCCTAGGTTACACTTATTGATGGCAAAAAACCTATGATGTCAAAAAAACACTAGAAAACCATTAAATAGAACCGAAACGGGCCAAGGTAACCAAAATGGCACGAGATAGAGCAGTTGATTGATTATTCGCTATTTTACCCTAAAAACCAAGTCTTAAGCCAAACAATGTTGCTTAAATGAGGCCGATAATCACGTCAAATCGAGTGTCATCACAAAGGCTTGAAGGGAAAGGAACATATGTTCTGAAAGGAAGTTTATTAATCAAAGGGTGCCTTTATAAGGGTTGTGGACGGCCTCTATTTATAGGAGGAGTTAGAGAGCAATCACTCCTAATCCTCCTTAATAGCTACTTCCTATTCGACTAATTAAATAATCTAAAGCCTAAAATAAGCTAAATTAATCCTACGTAGTTTAACTAAAAAGGAAAACACAAAACAAGTCAAAAAGAGCCTTAGGGCCGAAGGAATTAGCCTATTTAGGCTAATCCGTAAAAATCCGAGAAACCCTAATCCAGTGCCCGGGAATGTTTCCCACTCCGGCCCGGATTAGGTGATCATCTTCCCAAATAGGTGGCAACTTTGCGGTAGCTTCCTCAACCCTCCTAGGGAAGGGTGCCCATGCTTCTTGGGCTTCTAGGTCCTCCAAGACTGGTGGGATTTTGGCAAAGGCCTGAGCAAATTGATGGACTGGTCCTGACTGGTCTGGTGTAGCGCTCTAGACTAGGCCTCGTGCCCGGTCGGGGCCAAGTTTCGGACCTCTAGGTTTTCTACCCAGGCCTTCTGTCTTCTACCTCGGGCCTTCCTTAGAATATGTCCTGGGGATGTTTTCAGGCCAAAGCCAAAGCATGGTGCCCATCAGAATTCGTTGGGGGCTTGGAGCAAGTGTTTTGCTCGGCCCGAGGCCGGTGGCGGCACCCGGTCTTAGCATCAATGCCCTGTTGGGCTTCATTTCTTGGTCCAGCTCCGGCTCCTACTTTGGGAAGGTGTCCTTGACTTCCAGAAGGTTGTAGCCTCCCTTGGAAAGCTTGTCTACATCCTCCTCATGTCCTCCCTTGTTCCATGCTTTCATGTAGGTGTTGAGACGTTCCTTGAAGGCATTGGTTTCGCTTCGGCTTATTGGTGGCTCAGGTCTGGGCCAGGGCATAGGAGGCTCATCAGCCCCCTGTTCTTGAGAAGGATTCGTCATTGAATCCAGATCTGCATAGACACCATCATACTAGGGTGTCAAGTCAGGCACATTAAAGGTAGCACTTACCCCGTAGGAATTTGGTAATCAAGGATGTAGGCATTGTTGTTGACTCCCCGAAGGACTGTGTACGGTCCATCCGCTCTAGGTAACATCTTGGACTTCCTCTGCTCAGGGAACCTATCCTTTCTGAAGTGAATCCATACTTGGTCCCCAACTTCAAAGATTTTCTCTTTCCTCCCACGGTTGGCGTTGCGGGTGTATTGGGTAGTCCTTCTCTCAATGTTGGCCTTGGCCTTCTCGTGTAGGTTCTTGACATATGCTGCCTTCTCTTGACCACCTTGATGACACTCGATTTGACGTGATTATCAGCCTCATTTAAGCGACATTTCTTTGCTTAAGACATGGTTTTTAGGGTAGAATAACGAATATTCAATCAATTGCCCTATCTCGTGCCATTTATGTTACCTTGGCCCTTTTCGGGTCTATTTGATGGTTTTCTAGTGTTTTTGCGTAAGCACAGGTTTTTGCCATCAAATAAAGTAGGCATGGACGTGTCTAAGGCATAGGAACATCGAGGAACTGAACCGGAATCGATCAAAGGAGCCAATCAAAGTCAAACCAAAAATCTGCCCATTCACACTTACACATTGGCGAAACCAAGCCCACATCTTCGATGAAACAACAGTGTAAATCAGCTGATGCCAAGAGAAGGATGGTTTTGGCGAAAAGAGCCCAGGGTTTTCGGTGAAAATGCAAGGGAAAATCACTGGCGCCAACAGAAGGTATTTTCGGCGAAACCATTCAACTGCTCGGACCGAAAATGATGAACAGCCGGCGGAGCCCTGAACTCAAAACCATTTTCGCCGAAACTACCCCTATGGTTTCGGCAAAAATATCTTCCGTGGCAGAATCAGAAAACCCTAATCAACCCTATTTAAAGCAGGAGTCGGCAGCGAGGAGAATCATAATTTACGAAGACATCAATCATTATTCATATCTTTCTCAAATCAGACTTTTGAGAGTCAGCCGACTCTAGGGTCGATAGATAGAGTTTAGAGAGTTTGAAGATCCGTGGAGAGATCGTGACGCCATCCTTTCACCTCGGAGAGCTCGGAGCTTAAAGTTGAAGATCCAGGAGATTGAAGCTTCGCGAGAGTCGTCAGAATTAGGTTTTTCAGTTCTTATCTGTTCTTCCTCTGTATGATGATCTTCATTGTTGCCTTTGATTCTCTTGTATCTGATATGAGTAACTGAACTTGTAGAGCTTAGATTAGATGAACCCTAAGTGACCCAGGGCTTTAAAGCGGTCACGGATTGGCGGTAATTAGACTCGAAGTTCAATCAGTTTCTCTTTGCATGTTTGATTCGTTCTTCATTGTTCATGTTTCTTGTCTGGATTGATCACCTAGATTAGATTCTTGTTAAGCTAAGGATAGAAGCGAACGCTCGCCTTACTTTAGAACATCGAATTGAACAATTAACCTTATAATTGGAGTGTGCCTTTCGTAGGAACCGGTTAGGGTTAATCCACTGCATGAGTAACTCATTAATCACTAGTAATTACACCAATTAATTAAGTCGTTGCAAGAGGTGACCGTACCCGGGCGGCTAGTTAATCTTGGTAGTTAGAACGGATAGAGCGAACGTTCGCCGGTCTTAAACCTAAGGGTAAGGAGTTATGGTGGTGTATAGAAACCGATTGAATTAGAATTGAAAACCGCTGATCTGTTGATTGCCAATGCTCTGGTGATCTAAGGGGGATTCGAAATCTAAGTTCGTCTATCTTCCTGTTAGTCAATCTTTTAATCTTTCTGCCTTTTATTTTCCTTTGCTTAAAAGATTAGAAGTCGTGGAACTCACACCACGCACAACGTGTTTTAACCTGAGTAATTTGCCAGCTTCTTCAAAGTAGTCGATTAGAAGAAACCTCGAGTCGAATACGATCTGCTATACGCTTTTTCTTAGCATTAGTAGTTATTTGGTTGAGCGCATCACAACGATACGTTCACCAAATTGGCGCCGTTGCTGGGGACTCTTCTAATTGTTTGAAAGAAGAGTTGGCAAATTATTCTTCTACCTTTCCGCTCTACCATTTATTTTTCCTCCATATTTCCATGATTTACCTGGGTAGTGCTTCTTAGTTTTGATTATGCAGGATTACAGTTGGGATGACCGGGTACCGAGAGTGGTACATCAATGAAGCACCATATCCTGAAGATTATCGAGAATTGCTACATCAACAACAACTACAGACGGCGAGATTTGACTCCCTCTTTGATAAGATCTCTTCAATGCTACAAGGTTACCAAGAGATACACCAACAAGAACATCAAAGTGGCGCTAGAGATAACGAAGAGATCATTCTACAAGCTCATGAACATCAACAATGCTCGTCGAGAACCCTATCCACCTTGGATGATATCTCTACAATATTACAAGCTCATCTCACGACGGACATCAAGCTCGAGCAACCAAAACAGTTAATGATAGAAGACGCTCAAGAGCTGTTCGAAGAAGAAGATGATGATCCTATCCATGACTATTATGAGCTAGAAGAATCCTTGGCGGTGGTGGTTGATGAAGACATAAAGCCAATCCATCCTGAAGTTGAAGCCGAAGAGGAGCACATAGAGATTGAGGAGATACCCTCACCTACACTTCCGCCGAGTCAACCTGTAGAGAAGATGGAGCTCATTGAACATGCCACGCCATACTACCTCTTTCCTCCTCCAGAAGGAGAATTCAAGAAGAACTGGTCATCCAACCAGAACCACGATCTACTGGAGCACTACCGGTTACATCACCCTGCTGGAGTGCTACATGGCACTCAACCGCACACCTTGAAGAAGATGATTGACTTCAAGGAACTTCTGAGTTGGGGTCCCTAACAGGTATCATCCGGCTCAAGGAGGTTAACAGAGAGCGCTTCGTGGGAGGCAACCCACGGCTGGAGTCTATTTTTGAATTTTTGAGTCAGTTTTTTTTCGTCGTTCGAGTCAGGTTCGGGGGAGCCAAAGTGTCAGTTTAATTTCCTTTCATTTTGATTCGTTTCGGTTAGGTTTTGAAAAAAAAGAAGGTATTTTCGGTGAGAAAAAAATAGATTTCTATCCGAAAACTGCAAACAGTGAACTTCTCATTATTTTTGCCAGTTTTTGAAGATATTTTCGGCAAAAATATTATGAAATTTTCGCCGAAAATTTGTTCTGTTTTGAAAATCAGATTCCTTTTTTCGGCCCGATTCTAACGCATACTTGATCGTCCAAATCGGAGCTCTGTAGCTCCAGTTATGCCCGAAACAAGTTTTTCACGTTTTTGGCCAACTTCGTCACTTTCCGTCCATTTTCTTGAGTCGTGTCTAAAAGGTTAGTTGTTGGGTTTTCAATTTCGAATCTTTTGACATATTGATTGTTGAATTTCGACGAGTTTAATACCGGTCTACCTCGTTTTGCGTGTCTGCTGTTTTGGTGTGATTTTTTCTGAACTAATTGAGCTTGGATGATCTAGATTTCTCTAGGAGTGTCGTGCCATGAATTTGAAAAAAAAAAGAGTCAAAATATTTTCAAAATTCCCCTTAACCTTCTTTGTTCGACTTTTATTCTGTGTGGATCCGGGACACTTGTCCCGATATCCTTTTGATCTTTTTGTTGTTTTTGTTTTGTAGGATCTTGAGTAGCTACTCTGCTCTGCTTCGGACGCTCCGTGTTCATCCCCTACACCGACCATCACCATCCAGGTTCTTCGTATCTCTCTACTCTAGATTAATTCTGTGAGGACACAGAACCGTTTAAGTGTGGGGTAGGATTCTAGGATTATGCATGATCTTGCTTGCTATCTATGATTGTGTGCTATCTATGATTCTGTGGTTCAAATTTGAAAATTTCTCTTACATAGAATTGCTCAATTCTTGACTTTTGATGTTAAATTGACTTCAATTTTGAACAATGACGTCTAGACTGTTCCACTTAGAACCTGTAACCAACGTGTTGGAACTGATATTAAATGAGTCTAGGTCAGAACAGATCATAAATCACTTCAGTAGTTGAAACTTGAATTAATTGAAGTGATTGGTCTGTTAATAACAAAGCTCGATAACACCATTCTAAGATGATAAATGCTAGCTTCTTCCATGTTTTTCACTCCATACTTGTTCACCTGTGATTGTGGCTTGAGATTAGACGGAAATCCAATTTGAAATCTTGTGTAAAAAGTTATAACTAGCTAGGATCAAGTGGCTAAATTGGTTAAATCAAGTAATTAAGTGTTGCAAATCAATGCTAAGTTCTTAAAAGTGCTAAAAATAAAGCTAGGCAAGCCCGACACCTAAGTGAAGTGTTCGGGTTGAGCACTAGCATAAGCACAAATACTGTGAGCTAGGCAGGTCCAACACCTAAGTGAAGTGTTTGGTATCGAGCACTAGTATGCAGTAAATAAATTGAACGAAGAAGTTGAAACTTGAAATAAATTGTTGTTTAAATCGGTCCTAGCTAGAACATGTAACGCACAGATCTAGAAACGGATGAAGTCGA
This sequence comes from Linum lewisii, assembly GCA_034768395.1. Lineage (NCBI taxonomy): Eukaryota > Viridiplantae > Streptophyta > Magnoliopsida > Malpighiales > Linaceae > Linum > Linum lewisii. The sequence continues at coordinate 45,109,738 of CM068297.1, forward strand.
GTCGATAGCCACGTCACTTTTCCTACCTCCGCATCCACATCATGGCTAGAGCTTAAAGTCTTTTCTCATTAGAATTGGTGTTATCGTAGTCGATTAATTATGATTAATTGTTTTCCCAAGAAACGTGCTTTGTTAAAACTACTACTTGAAGTGTGCAGAGATTAGTGAGATCGAAAATTTATTTGGTTCATGTTCTTGCATGTGTAGGTCACTCTTTCTACGTGGAACAGTCTAAACCAAATTGTTAGAATTGAATCTCGGTTTAATCTCGTGTCATTTGTGATTTTGAGTGTGTTCTAGTTCAGTTTGCTTGAGGACAAGCAAAAGCTTAAGTGTGGGGTATTTGATGACACTCGATTTGACGTGATTATCAGCCTCATTTAAGCGACATTTCTTTGCTTAAGACATGGTTTTTAGGGTAGAATAACGAATATTCAATCAATTGCCCTATCTCGTGCCATTTATGTTACCTTGGCCCTTTTCGGGTCTATTTGATGGTTTTCTAGTGTTTTTGCGTAAGCACAGGTTTTTGCTGTCAAATAAAGTAGCCATGGACGTGTCTAAGGCATAGGAACATCGAGGAACTGAACCGGAATCGATCAAAGGAGCCAATCAAAGTCAAACCGAAAATCTGCCCATTCACACTTACACATTCGGCGAAACCAAGCCCACATCTTCGGCGAAACCAACAGTGTAAATCAACTGATGCCAAGAGAAGGATGGTTTCGGCGAAAAGAGCCCAGAGTTTTCAGCGAAAATGCAAGGGAAAATCATTGGCGCCAACAGAAGGTATTTTCGGCGAAACCATTCAACTGCTCGGACCGAAAATGATGAACAGCCGGCGGAGCCCTGAACTCAAAACCATTTTCGCCGAAACTACCCCTATGGTTTCGGCGAAAATATCTTCCGCAGCAGAATCAGAAAACCCTAATCAACCCTATTTAAAGCAGGAGTCGGCAACGAGGAGAATCATAATTTACGAAGACATCAATCATTATTCATATCTTTCTCAAATCAGACTTTTGAGAGTCAGCCGACTCTAGGGTCGATAGATAGAGTTTAGAGAGTTCGAAGATCCGTGGAGAGATCGTGACGCCATCCTTTCACCTCGGAGAGCTCGGAGCTTAAAGTTGAAGATCCAGGAGATTGAAGCTTCGCGGGAGTCGTCAGAATTAGGTTTTTCAGTTCTTATATGTTCTTCCTCTGTATGATGATCTTCATTGTTGCCTTTGATTCTCTTGTATCTGATATGAGTAACTGAACTTGTAGAGCTTAGATTAGATGAACCCTAAGTGACCCAGGGCTTTAAAGCGGTCACGGATTGGTGGTAATTAGACTCAAAGTTCAATCAGTTTCTCTTTGCATGTTTGATTCGTTCTTCATTGTTCATGTTTCTTGTCTGGATTGATCACCTAGATTAGATTCTTGTTAAGCTAAGGATAGAAGCGAACGCTCGCCTTACTTTAGAACATCGAATTGAACAATTAACCTTATAATTGGAGTGTGCCTTTCGTAGGAACCGGTTAGGGTTAATCCACTGCAAGAGTAACTCATTAATCACTAGTAATTACACCAATTAATTAAGTCGTTGCGAGAGGCGACCGTACCCGGGCGGCTAGTTAATCTTGGTAGTTAGAACGGATAGAGCGAACGTTCGCCGGTCTTAAACCTAAGGGTAAGGAGTTATGGTGGTGTATAGAAACCGATTGAATTAGAATTGAAAACCGCTGATCTGTTGATTGCCAATGCTCTGGTGATCTAAGGGGGATTCGAAATCTAAGTTCGTCTATCTTCCTGTTAGTCAATCTTTTAATCTTTCTGCCTTTTATTTTCCTTTGCTTAATAGATTAGAAGTCGTGGAACTCACACCACGCACAACGTGTTTTTAACCTGAGTAATTTGCCAGCTTCTTCAAAGTAGTCGATTAGAAGAAACCTCGAGTCGAATACGATCTGCTATACGCTTTTTCTTAGCATTAGTAGTTATTTGGTTGAGCACATCACAACGACACGTTCACCACACCTGCATCTAAGAACTCATGGATAGGTAGAGGTGATAAATCCAAGGGGGTTAGGGGGTTAAATCCATATCCAAGGGGGTTAGGGGGTTAAATCCATTCTACGTGTGGCAGGCAGTCTTCCCAAGTTCTAATGTTGCTTTTGATGATGGCCCTCAGCATTTGGGACAAGGATCTATTCCCAACTTCGGTTTGGCCATCCGTTTGAGGGTGGCAAGTGGTGGAGAACATCAATCTGGTTCCAAGCTTAGCCCACAAGGTCTTCCAAAAGTAGCTTAGGAACTTTGAGTCCCTATCCAAGACTATTGTCTTGGGGACTCCATGCATCCTGACTATCTCTTTAAAGAATAAATCAGCAATATGGGAGGCATCGTCAGTTTTATGACAAGCGATAAAATGGGCCATCTCGGAGAACCTATCGACTACCACAAAAATGGAATCCTTCCCTTTTGTAGTTCTAGGCAGCCCTCATACAAAATCCATGGACAAGTCTACCCATGGGTGTTCAGCGACGGGTAAAGGAGTGTATAAGCCATAGGGTCTGAGTTTTGACTTATCTCGTTGGCACTTGGAGCATTGAGCTATGAGCTTTCCCGCATCATGGCGCACCTTGGGCCAATAGAAGTGCTCCTGGAGAGTGGCTAAGGTTTTGGCTACGCCAAAATTTCCCATAAGGCCTCTAGGGTTAGGACAATACTGCAAGAATGGTTAGCTAAACACAGCTTGGGTCCTTTGAATAAATATCCATCCTGCTTGTAGAAGTTCCCAAATCCTTCCTGGTGACAAGCCTCAAAGATATATTTGAAGTCAATGTCAGTAGCATAAAGGTCCTTGATGTGTTCAAAGCCAATAAATTTAGTATCAAGGATTGAGGTTAGGCTGTACCTTCGAGAGAGGGCATCATCCACTACATTTTCCTTACCTTGCTTGTATTGGATGATGTAGGGAAAGGACTTAATGAATTCTACCCACCTGGCATGTCTTTTGTTGAGCTTGTGTTGAGCCTCGAGGTACTTGAGGGACTCATGATCCATCTAAATGATGAATTCCTTGGGACACAAGTAATGCTGTTAAGTATTTAAAGCCCTTACCAAGGCATAGAGTTCTTTGTCGTAGGTGGGGTACTTGAGTGTTGCACCACTCAGCTTCTCACTGAAGTAGGCAATGGGCCTTTTCTCTTGCATTAGACAGCTCCAATCTCCACTCAAGAGGCATCACACTCGATCTCAAAAGGCTTAGTGAAATCGAGCCGCATGAGTAATGGGGCTTCGGTGAGCTTCTTCTTTAGGGCTTCAAAGGCTTCTTGCATTGGTCTACCCCAATGGAAGGGTACATCCTTCTTGAGCACGGATGTGAGTGGGGAAGCAATGGTGCTGAAATCCCTCACAAACCTTCGATAGAAGCTAGTAAATCCATGAAAGCTTCTAACATCGGTGATGTTCTGAGGTGTGGCCCATGATTTGATAGCTTCTATCTTGTCTTCATCCACCCTAATACCTGTTGAACTAACAACAAAGCCAAGGAGAACAAGATGATCTGTGCAAAAGGTGCACTTGGCCATGTTAGCATAGAGGTGTTCTTTCCTTAGGGTTTCTAAGACAGTTTTAGGTGTCCTAGGTGGTCATCTAGGTTTTTGGAGCAGATAAGTATGTAATCAAAGTAGAACACGACAAATTTACCAATGTAAGATCTAAGAACTTGATTCATTAATCTCATGAAGGTACTAGGTGCGTTGGTTAAGCCAAATGGCATGACCATCCATTCATATAACCCTAATTTAGTCTTGAAAGCAGTTTTCCATTCATCACCTTCCTTCATTCGGATTTGGTGATAGCCTGATTTAAGATCAATTTTAGAGAAGATAGTAGATCCATGTAACTCATCAAGCATGTCATCTAATCTAGGGATAGGGTGTCGATACTTAACTGTGATGTTGTTGATGGCTCGACAATCAACACACATCCTCCATGTTCCTTCCTTCTTGGCGACTAGGATAACTGGCACGGCACAAGGGCTCATGCTTTCCTTGACGTATCCTTTGTTCATCAGCTCCTCTACTTGATCTTGTATCTCTTTGGTTTCTTCTGGATTGGTACTGTAGGCTAGCTTATTTTGCAAGGCAGCTCCGGGCACCGAGTCTATTTGGTGCTCAACTCCTCTGAGTGGAGCAACCCACTAGTGATTTCTTTGGGGAAGAGATCCTCAAATTCTCGTAAGAGTGAGACAACAACACTAGGCAAGGAAGAGTTAGGGTTAGAAATCAAGCATTCTTTGTAGAGGATGATCACGAGGGTTTTCCTAGTAACTAGGGTTTGTTTGATCTCACTAGGGGTTGCTAGGAGGTTTTCTCTCATTTCAGTCTCACCTTTTTGAGCTCTTGGACCCTAATGAACATTGTATGACAGGTCTATCAAATAACTACCAAGCTGGAAGCTAAGTAGATCGTATTCCACGGGTCTTCTAATAATCGTCTACTCAAATGTAAAGGCTGATTACTCAGGTTTAACACGTGCGTGGTGTGAGTTCCACGACTTCTATTCTAGAAAAAGCAGGCAAATTAAAAACTAAATTGAAAGACAGATTGGAAGATTGGTTGACTTAACAAAGACGACAGACAAGCTTAGACTTCGAATCCCCCTTAGTTCTCCAGAGCATTAGCAATCAACAGATCAGCGGATTTCAATTCTCGTTCAACCAATTCTAAGACACCACCATAACTCATGACCCTTAAGTTTAAGACTGGCCAACGTTCGCTCTATCTGATCTAGCTACCAAGATTAATTAGCCGCCTGAGTACGGTCGCTTCTTGCGACGACTAAACTAACTGGTGGAATTACTAACGATTTATGAGTTACTCTTGCAGTGGATTAACCCTAACTGGTTCCTACGAAAGGCACACTCCAATGAATAGGTTACTTGTTCATTTGGTGTTTTAAAGTAAGGCGAGCGTTCGCTTCTATCCTTAGCTTAACAAGAATCTAATCTAGGTGATCAATCCAGACAAGAAACATAAGCAACGAAGAACAAATAAAACATGAAAGAGAAAATGATTGAACTTTCAATCTAATCACCGCCGATCCGTGACCGCTTTAAAGCCCTGGGTCACTTAGGGTTCATCTAGTCTAAGCTCTTCGAGTTTAGCTACTCATGTTCATAACGACAGAATCAAAGACAGAAACAAAGTTCATCGTGAAAAAGAGGAACAGATAGAAACTGTAAAACCTAATTAAGAGGACTCTAGCAAAGCTTCATTCTCCGGTAATCTTCAATCCTAGCTCCGAGTCTCCGAGGTGAAGGGATGGCATCACGATCTCTTCCTGGCTCTTCGAGCTCAAAAACATTGCTCTCTCGAACTCTTTAGGTCTGGAACTCGTTAAAGTTCTGAATTATGAGACATGTTTTTAGGTATGGGCCGCCGGTTAAGTATTTATACTTAACCCTATCAGCGCCGGATTTGTTAAGGATTTTTCGGTGAAAACTTAAGGAGTTTTCACCGAAAACTTCAGTGTAAATCGCTGGCTCCGTCGACTGATTCTCCTGTGAGTTTTAAGTCTGGAGTTTTTGGCGAGAACTTGACTTCTCGCCGAAAACATCTTCTTGTATATCTCTGCCGATTTCTTCTGGAGTTTTCGTCAAAAACCTGAGGACTTTTCCCCGAAAACTCTAGTGTAAAACGGGGCAGGATTTCTGTTGACTTGATTGACTCCTTGGACTGGTTCCGGTGTGGTTCCTCGAGGTTCCAATGCTTTAGACACGTCCTTGGCTACTTTATTTGACGGTAAAAACCTATGCTATCATGAAAACACTATAAAACCATCAAATAGACCCGAAACGGGCCAAAGTAATACAAATGACACGAGATAGAGCCGTTGAGTGAATATTCGCTATTCTACCCTAAAAACCATGTCTTAAGCCAAGAAATGTCGCTTAAATGAGGCTGATAATCACGTCAAATCGAGTGTCATCAAAATAACCCACACTTAAGCTTTTGCTTGTCCTCAAGCAAACTGAATAGAACACGCTCACGATCACAAATGATAAGATCGATTAAATTGAAGTTCAAGCATTCACAATGAATTATTAGATAGGTAATCCCTATAACAAGAAACCTAACATGGATACTGATCAGCTAAACAACCCGGTCTCACTAAAAATTGCACACGACAAGTAATAGTAACCAATCATGCAAGAATTTGACCTGACTGACCAGACTCCTCACACAGGAAATATTTAGTATAAGGAAAAATCTCACTCTCTGGGTTTAAGGACGTGTTTATGCTCTCAATCATTTTCTGTTACTGAATCTTGTCATAAGTTTGCAATTCGACCACATCTCCACCACTGTGACAAAACGAGGAACTAGTCAAGAAGGACTTCCCTGCTTGGGACTGTAATAAATTCTACACTACAAGGGTTAAGATGAGATGGATGAAGGGAATGTATGATGATGGCTTTGGTGCGGTGCAACTTTTGACTAACTTCCCTCGAATCTAGCCTATGGCTTCCTACCATCTAACCAGACACGGGTGGAATAGTGTATGCTCGTCCTATGATACCCTCAAGCGACCTAGCACTTTATTTTCTTTATACACGTTTTTTTTAATTTTCTTTTGACTTCGTTCTTCCATATGTAGAGAGAAGAACGTTTATTGAACTGAACTATACACTTGAAAACTTTTCTGAACTCTTTTTTCTATATATTTTTTTTCGAATTTCTCTTCTTTTCTTCTTTTTCTATTTTTTTTCTTTTGTGCCGATTATTTCTTTTAGTTGCTAGAGGGGTTTACACGTCTGGACATAATAGCTAAGACCACCTGTTTAATGGCTATAGGCAAGTTACCACAAACCGACTTCCGGTAGGCTTATCTAGAACTACAACCACAGTGGATCAATGGGGAATGAAAGAATGGGGATTGGCTGTAATATAAATCGAACCGAAAGAACAGGCCAAGCTCAAGGGTTAAAACCTAATGGATTTATCGTTAGGCAGGCTATCTGGCTTAGTAGCTGAATCTAGGTGCCCCTATCATTCTAGAACTGGTGTCATCGTGTGGTCTCGAATAGGTTTCATGCAAATTATAACTCATTCAAGCAATTAGAAAACCACTCAAAAAGAATTGAAATTGCAAGTTACGTGCAATGGATCAAAAGCTCCCAGTTGGTTTGCTAGTCGGATTCGGTCATTTTCATGCAATCAAGGTGACAAAGTACAACTGTGATTTTAAAAATCTGTTCTGACCAGGCAATTTAGCATCAAAATATACACGTTGGTTCTCAGGTTCTAGGTTAAGCAGTCTAAGCATCATTATGATAGATTGAACAACAACTTAACATCAAAAATCAAGAACCGAGCAGTTCTAATGCTAGAGATACTGGAAAGGAACCACGGAACACACAAAAACACAATCAAGGGCAATCAAGTTCATGCAAGGTTCTCTAGCATCCTACCCCACACTTAAATCGTTCTGTGTCCTCACATGACTAAAGCTAGAGTGGAGAGTAAAATAGAAGAACCTGGACCAAGATGACTGATGTAGGGGATGAACACGGGTCCTCAGAGCGGATGAAATGTACCAAAGCGAAGGGAAGTGTAGTAGACCCTAAGCAAAGGGAATCTCCCAAACTATCTGCAAAACAAAAACAAATGAAAGATAAAAAGGAAACCGGGACAAGTGTCCCGGATCCACACAGAAAAAAGTTGGATCGAAATCCGAAAAGAATAAATAAAAAGAAGGGACAAGGAAAAGGATACAACCCGACCATTGCTGGTCAGGTGCATCGGGAGGTGGAATGTGGAGGATGTCGTTGACCTGTCGCTGCCATGCCAGCTGCGCCTCATACCTCTCATCATCGCGGCGCATGTGCTGCTGCATAATAACCCATCTGTCATCCTGGGTTGCGGTGTCCGCGACTCGCCACTCCTAGAGTCGCTCGTACAGCTCTCCAAAATCAGCTGGATGCGGTCGGTGCTGTGGATGGGGCGCATGGAATGGATCCTGGAGGGGCGACTGCCACTGATATGCATACCCTGCCTGCTATTGTGGCGAGGGTATATGGTTGTCAAACACCGGCTGCAGCTGAGGAAGCTGCTCCTTAGAATCGTCTTCTTCCTCTGACTCGTCCTCGTGTTGGAGAGGATGAGCTACCGCCACTTGTGGACCAAGGTCCAACTGGAGGGCGTACTCGACCTCTAAATCACCACCTACGGTGTGTACCATGTGACGTTGCACGTCCGGTCCATATGACTGGCTGAGACCGAGGGAGATGATGAGGAGGCCTACAAAGTTACCGCCAACGAGTGAGCGAGGCGGCCTTGGCTTCTGGGTCTTTTGGTGGAAGTTGCGTGCAAGCACCCATCCTGGATGAAGCGGGTAAGCCTCCCAGATGGCACGTAGAAGAAGGAGCTCCTCTTTGCTGATGTGGTGGCGGTCCTTCTCTGGAGCAAAGAGCAGTGACCTACGCCAAACCATATGAATAAAGCGATAGAGTGGGTAAGAGAGTGACCTGCGGAGTTATGAGACGTGGTCTGAGCGTCCAGTACTTCAGTGATGTGGCTCCAGAGCGCGTCATATTCCTCTCTTTTGCCTGTGTTGTTCTCCCAACCGAGGTGGTGACCCTCGTAGTGCTCCCGGGGATGCCGAGATGAGATGCGAACTCATCGTATGTGAATTCTTTGTGCACCCCACTGAGGTAGAAGGAGATGACCTTCTTGTGCTGCCTCTTCTTGTGCTCATCCAACTCGAATGTAGCCTAGAACTCCTGGAGCGCGATGTCTGGAAAGCTATTGGCCAAGGTGGTCAGCTCCAGAAGTCCTGAAGGTGCCAACGAGTCAAGCACATTCTGGTGCCAATCCTCATCGTGCTCAAGGAGGAAATCCATGGACAATAGTTGCACGTCGGCTCTGGGAACGTGCTCGAACCTCTAGTAGCACTCGAAATAATGCACGGGCAAGTGGGCAACCGTGGGGTGGTACCCAGCGCGGCCTGGAAATGCCAGATGAGGGCCGGAAATGGCGGGTGTGACGGGGGCCGGTGCTCGGGAGCTAGAGCCGATGTCAAGTCTGGCCTTAGTCCTGCGTTCATGGGTGACATTCCTATAGCAAGAAACGTGACCGGATTAGTCAAACTAAGAACCTACCCCACACATAGTAGAAAAACTCAATTTCACAAAGAAATGAGGAAAACCAAGTGGGGGTAAACAAAATGAGTAACCAGTAATCACAATTAATCATAAAACACGCAAAAGACTAGCCAGAAATGTTAACATCACAACTAGAGTTCAGAAGTCAAACCGACATTCAAAAAGTCAACATTAGAACGCATTGAACCCTAATCATGGCAATCACTAGCACAAATCGAGAAATGACGGCATAACATCAACTCTGACAACCAACATAGTGATATGAACGTGAATGCACAAATATGGCAGCCAACAGAGCAAAAACAGTGCATGGTCAAACCGACATTTCACAAAAGTCAATGCCACAAAGAATCATCCTTTAAGCATATCAATATACGATCAAATGGCATTAAAATTCAACACAATTCTCCCTAAGCATGCTAGAACAGTCCAAAGCAATCAGTTCACCAAAATTATCACGAAACAGTCGGAACACATATCGATGTAGACCGAAAAAGTCAACCCCAACAAAATTCAGCATTCTACATGTCAAAAGACTCGAAATGAAAAGCTCTACAACTTACCTTTAAGCCATGACTGATGAAAACGAACGGAAAATGAGAAATCAGTGAAAACTCAAGAATTTAGGTTTCGATGGAACTAGAGCTCTAGAGCTCCGATTCGGACGTTCTACGGCTTGGAATGATCAGGAGAGAGAGAGAGGAGGGGTGCGGCGGTGGTCGGTGATGGCGGCGGCGGTGAAGGTAGTGACAGGAGCGATTTTCTTTTTGAATGGGGGGGTCTGGGATCTTTTTTTTCGAAAATGAAAATGTGAGGGGGGGAGAGAGAAGGGACCGGGAAAAGGGGATAAGATTTTTTGGATTTTCTCAGATTTTTCGGTGAAAAGAAGTGCAAGTTTTCGCCAAAAAATCCAGTTCAAAACGTCTGCCTGATTTTAAAATCAATTTTCACCGAAAAGTGTGAAACTTTTCGCCAAAAAGTTTATCAAAAGTCAGACAGAAAACACAGTGGGTTTTAAAGAGGAGTTTTCGCCAAAAATGGTGCACTTTCGGTGAAAACTTTGCACTGCAGCTTTTCAAAACATTTTCGTAATTCCGGCAAACTTCAGAAAATTAGAATTAATTTGACAAAAATCGGAACAACCTCAAACAATTTGAGATTGAAATGATGACACACACAATACACACGAAAAATAAAAATTCATGCAAACTGACACTTTTGGCTCCCCCGAACCGACTCTAAAATAAGGAGTTCGACACAAATTAAAAACTGACTCTAGTCGTGGGTTGCCTCCCACGAAGCGCTCTTGATTAACGTCCTTGAGCTGGATGATACCTGGACAGTGTTAGGAGACATCCAAACTCAGGATCTCCTTAACGCTAGCGTCAGAATTCATGAAGTAGAGCTTCGGGGTATCTCCGTCGAGCGTGAATTTCCTCCCGTTAGCATGAGTGAGCTTAGTGCATCCATCGGGAAGATGATCAGTGATCTTGAACGGTCCGAACAGTTCTCTTGAGACATCATCCTTCATTAGTGTTACAATGGAAGGAATGAATACAGTCGGCTTTATCTTCTCTTTGACCTATGGCTTCATTTCACCAGGATCTGTGATCTTTGGCGCTTCCTTGGGAGATGCTTTTGGATTCTCCTTCTTCACTCGCTCCTGCGCCGGTGGCTTGGACTGGTGGTGCAGCTAGCTCAGAAGAGGATGGTAGAGCACCTGGCCTCCAGACCATTTGAATCTTCTTCTGATTCTTCCTCCGTAGCTTGCCAGGTTCCTTGCTCGGCGGTGATTGAGAAGAGGAGGCTTTCAGTTCCTTCTTCTTTGGCGGCTTTTGTGCCGAAGATCCTGGTTTTTGCTTCATGATCTGTTTGACACCTGCAACCACAGTTGATCTAGAAACACTGGAAGAGACATCTGTAACGGAGTTGACCGGATTCAACTCCATAGTTTCAACAGCAAGACAGTGAGATTCTTCTTCCATATGAGTATATTTCATACCGTCCTTAAGGCAAAATGTTATCGTTTCCTTACCAACCCTCAAGGTCAAAGAACCACTCAGAACATTGATTTGCATTCTGGTTGTTTCCATGAAGGGTCGACCTATAAGAATAGTAGAATCCTCCTCGCTAGTATCTATAATCACAAAATCAGCTAAGAAAGTGAAAGGACAACATTTAGTAAGAACATCCTTGATCACTCCTCTAGGCGTTTTCAATGATCTATCAGCAAAGACATGTTGCATGCTAGTCGGTTTAATTTCTCCTAGATTCAATTTCTCGAACAAACTCATAGGCATGACATTGACAGACGCACCTAGATCAACCAAACTACATTCTATCTCAATATCATTAATGACTAGAAGTAGCGTGAAAGAACCAGGATCGGAACACTTAGCTGGATATGGCAAGGAAGGCTTCTTGCTACGGGTGGTAGGATATCCTTCTTTGTTTCCCCACATGCCAGTCTCGATCCTTGCGTTCGGTAGCAATGCATTAGGGAAGGGAGGCTTCTCGTAGTACGGAGCAAGAGGAGGATCATACTCCTTAGGCGCCTCTTCCTTTGCTTCCTTCTTCTCCGGAACTTCAATGGCCCTGTATAAATTAGAAGAAGCATTAGTAGGTGAGTTTGTTAGATTTTGAATAGATACCATCTTAGCTTGCTCCTTTCTTGGATTCGGCTCGGTTTGCCTGGGGAGGTGGCCATATGGTCGACCAGATGCTAGCATGCTAGAGATCTGGTTCACTGCATGCTCTATTATTTGACCGGAAGCAATCTGTTCTTGGTTGAGGAGAGCTTGAGCTTTGACCTTACTATCATGATCGTCAAGTCTGGTGATGATCTGATTGAGCTTCTTGTCGAGTTCACTGACGTTGTTCTCCTTCTGATGCTGCTGTCCTTTATAGGTATTGTTCAAATATTGATTCTGGCGATTGCCAGGAGCAGTTCCATAGTTACCCGGATTCGGGTGTGGCGGCTGGTAGACAACTCCCGTCGGATTGTTTGGCTTCTGATCTTGAGCTGAACTAGTTGGTCGGCTATTCTGATTCTGGCCTTGGTTCTGGTTGGCACCGACATTGTAGGGAGGTCGATCTTGGAAATTTCCCTGTTGTTTGAAGTTGCGATAGCCAACATAACCTCGTTGATTGTTGTTGAAGCCTTGAGAAACGAAATTGACTTCTTTGGAAGACCAGACTCCTGCTTTACCAAAGTTCTGGCATCGGCCTCCGTTGTGAGCACAAGCTCCACACCACTCGCAATCAGCAACGTACACAGAGGCTGCTGGCCGCTTGATAGGTGTAGAAGACTTCTTCATATGCTTCTCAACTTTTGCTTTAATGGTTGCCTCAAGGTCGAGCTTGCTTCTTGATCCTTCTGATTGTCGTTCCCAGTTCCTTGACTTGGAAGCACAGTTTGCGAAATGCAGAAGTGCAGCTTCAAGTGTGAGGGTAGTGCAATCCCTTTTAGCTAGGGAATTGACCCATTTAGCAGATTCTTCACGAAGACATCAAGCAAAGATTTCAGCTAACTGCCTCTACTCAAAACTGTGGTGAGGACAGTTGTAGAGAAGTTCTTGGATTTCATTCCAAGTGTGATATAAGCTTGCTCCTTCCTTTTGAGAAAATCTGGCGATGCTGTCCTTGAAGGATGTTGTTCTGGAAGGAGGGAAGTACTTGATGAACCATCGTTGTGCGGGTTCAATCAAATACTTCTAAGCTAGGAAGCTAGGGTAGATCGTATTCCACGGGCCTTCTAATATTGACTACTCAAAGAAGCTGGCAAATCACTCAGGTTTAAACACTTCGTGCGTGGTGGGAGTTCCACGACTTCTAATCTATGAAAAAGCAAGGAAATTAAAAATTTAAACTAAGAAACAGATTGGAAATTAGGGTTGAAAACAGAGATGACAGACGAACTTAGACTTCGAATCCCCCTTCGTTCACCAGAGCATAGGCAATGAACAGATCAACGGATTTCAATTCTCATTCAATCAATTTCTAAGACACCACCATAACTCCTTACCCTTAGGTTTAAGACTGGCGAACATTCGCTCTATCCGATCTAGCTACCAAGATTAATTAGCCGCTCGGGTACGGTGGCCTCTCGCAACGACTTAACTTAACTAGTGCAATTACTAATGATTTATGAGTTACTCTTGTAGTGGATTAACCCTAATTGGTTCCTACGAAAGGCACACTCCAATGATTAGGTTAATTGTTCAATTAAATGTTTTAAAGTAAGGCGAGCGTTCGCTTCTATCCTTAGCTTAACAAGAATCTAATCTAGGTGATCAATCCAGACAAGAAACATGAACAATGAAGAACAAATCAAACATGAAAGAGAAACTGATTGAACTTTGAATCTAATCACCGCCGATCCGTGACCGCTTTAAAGCCCTGGGTCACTTAGGGTTCATCTAGTCTAAGCTCTAAGAGTTTAGCTACTCATTTTTTTCACAAAAGAATCAAAGACAGAAATAGAGTTCATCATACAGATGAAGAACAAAAAAGGATCTGAAAAACCTAATTAAGACGACTCCGGCAGAACTTCGATCTTCCGGTAAACTGCAATCCTATCTCCGAGTCTTTGAGATGGAAGGGATGACGTCACGATCTCTTCTTGGCTCTTTGAACTCTAAACTCTCCTTCATAACTCTTGAGAATTCTCAGAATTTCGGTATTAGTTGGTAATTATCATGTGTGAAAAAGTATATCTCTTATTTGGGCCGCCGGTTAAGTATTTATACTTAACCCTAATACCGCCGGATTTTAACTAAGATTTTCGCCGAAAATCCTAGTGTAAATGGGATGAACGCCGGCTGGATTCTTCTATGGTTTTCGGACCATTGGTTCTCGGTGAAAACTTCACATTTTCGCCGAAAACTTCCTTGAATGAGCTCAGTCAATTTGTGCATGGATTTTCGCCGAAAACCTTGGGTGTTTTCGACGAAATCTTCAGTGTAAAACGGGGCAGAAGTTTGGTTTGACTTGATTGGCTCCTTGGATCGATTTCGGTGCGATTCCTCGAGGTTCCATCATCTTAGACACGTATTTGGCTACTTATTTGACGGCAAAACCCTGTGCCAACATAGAAACACTAAAAACCATCAAATAGACCTGAAACGGGCCAAAGTAACACAAATGGCACGAGATAGAGCAATTGATTGAATATTCGTTATTCTACCCTAAAAACCATGTCTTAAGCAAGGAAATGTCGCTTAAATGAGGCTGATAATCACGTCAAATCGAGTGTCATCAAAATACCCCACACTTAAGCTTTTGCTTGTCCTCAAGCAAACTGAATAGAAACGTTCATGTTCATAATTGATAAGATCGATTAAATTGGAGCTCAATCAAACACAATGAATTATTAGACAGATAGTTCCTAGAACAAGAAACCTAACATGCATACAGATCAGCCAAACAACCTGGTCTCACTAATAAACTGCACACGACAAGTAATCGTAACCAATTATGAACGAATTTGACCTGACCGATCAGACTCCTCACACAGGGAAAATATAGTACAATGGGAACTCTCGCTCTCTGTGTTTAAGGACGTGTTTATGCTCTCAATCATTTTCTGTTACTGAATTCTGTCATAAGTTTGGATTTCGACCACATCTCCACCACTATAACAACACGAGGAACTAGTCAAGAAGGACTTGCCTGCTAGGACTGTAACGAATTCTACACTACAAGGGTGTATAATGAGATGGATGATGGGAATGTATGATGATGGCTTTGGTGCGGTGTAGCTTTCGACTAACTTCCCTCGAATCTAGCCTATGGCTTCCTACCGTCTAACCAGACACGGGTGGAATAGTGAACGCTCATCCTATGATACCCTCAAGCAACCTAGCACTTATTTTCTTTACACATTTCTTTTCTTTTCTGACTTTTTTCTTTTGGCTTCGTTCTGCCATATGTAGGGAGAAGAACGTTTATTGAACTAAAACTTGAAACTTTTTGGCTTTTCTGATTTTTCTTCTCTCTTTTTTTTCGAATTTGCTTCTTTTCTTTTTTTTTCTTTTGTGCCGATTCTTTCTTTTAGTTGCTAGAGGGGTTTACACGTCTGGACATAATAGCTAAGAGCACCTGTTTAATGGCTATAGGCAGGTTACCACAAACCAACTTCCGGTAGGTCAATCTAGAACTACAACCACAGGGGATCAACGGGGACTGAAAGAATGGGAGATGGCTGTAATGTATTATCGAACCGAAAGAACAGGCCAAGCTCAAGGGTTTAAACCTAATGGATTTATTGTTTGGTAGGCTATCTGGCTTAGTAGCTGAATCTAGGTGCCCCTATCATTCTAGAACTCGTGTCATCGTGTGGTCTCGAGTAGGTCTCATGCAAATTCTAACTCATTCAAGCAAACAGAAAATCACTCAAAAAGAATTGAAATTGCAAGTTACGTGCAATGTATCAAAAGCTCACAATTGGTTTGCTAGTCGGATTCGGTCATTTTCATGCAATCAAGGCTACAAACTACAAGTGTGATTCTAAAAATTCTGTTCTGACCAGGAAATTTAGCATCAAAGTAAACACGTTGGTTCTCAAGTTCTAGGTTAAGCAGTCTAAGCATCATTATGAAGGATTGAACAACAACTTAACATAAAAAATCAAGAACTGAGCCATTCTAATGCTAGAGAGACTGGACAGGAATCACGAGGCACACAAAAATACAATCAAGGGCAATCAAGTTCATGCAAGGTTCTCTAGCATCCTACCCCACACTTAAATCGGACTGTGTCCTCACAGGCCTAAATCTAGAGTTCAGAGTGAAGTAGAAGAACCTGGACCGAGATGGTTGGCGTAGGGGATGAGCACGGGTCCTCGGAGCAGAGGGAATCTACCGAAATGAAGCAAACGGAATCTCCCAACTGCCTACAAAACAAAAGTAAATGAAAGATAAAAAGGAAACTGGGACAAGTGTCCCGGATCCACACAGAAAAAAGTTGGATTGAAATCCGAAAAGAAGAAATAAAAAGAAAGGACAAGGAAAAGGACACCACCCGATCATGGCTGGTCAGGGGCGTCGGGGGGTGGAAAGTGAAGGAAATCGCCGAGCTGACGTTGCCACGCCAGCCGTGCCTCATACCGCTCGTCAGCGTGGTGCATGTGTTGCTGCATAATAGTCCATCTCGCCTCTTGAGCGGCGTTGTCGGTGATGCGCCACTCCTGGAGACGCTCATACAGCTCTCCAACATCGCGGGGTGCGGTCGGTGCTGTACGTGAGGCGCCTGATATGGATCTGGAATGGGTGGCAGCGACTGGTGTGCATACCCTGCCTGATGGTGTGGTGAGGGTGTAGGATCATGAAATTCTAGCTCAAACTGAGGCTGAGGCTCCTCAGAATCATCTTCTTCCTCTGAACTCATCCTCGTCTTGGAGAGGAGGATCTGCTGCTACCTGGGGACTGAGGTCCAGCTCGAGGTCGTACTCGACCGCCAAATCACCTCTGACGGTGCGTACTCTGTGGCGTGGGATGTTCGGGCCATATTCTTGGCTGAGCCTGAAGGAGATGATGAGTCGGCCGACAAAGTTGCCTCCCAGGACTGAGCGAGGTGGCCTCGACCTCTGAGTCTTCTGGTGGAGTAGTCGGGCAAGCACCCATCCAGGATGAAGAGGATAACTCTCCCGGATGGCGCGATGAAGAAGAAGCTCCTCTCGGCTGATATGGTGGCGGTCCTTCTCTGGAGCATACAAAAGAGAATGACGCCAAACCATATGAATGAATTTATAGAGAGGGTGAGATAGAGACTTAACTGAATTATGCTTCGTGAGACGATCGCCGGGCACTCCAGTCATGTGGCTCCAGAGTGCATGGTACTCCTCTCCGTCGCCATCATCGTTCTCCCAACCGAGGTGATGTTCCTTGTAGTGCTCGCGGGGTATACCTAGATGAGCAGCAAACTCATCATAGGTGAGTGTTTTGTACACCCCGCCCAGATAGAAGGTGACGACCTTCTTGTGCTGCCTCCTCTTGTGCTCGTCCAGATCGAACGTCACCCAAAACTCCTAAAGGGCGACGTCTGGGAAGTCGGCGGCAAGCGTGGTCAGCTCCAGGAGTCCAACATGTATCGCTGCATCGAGCACGTTCCGGTGCCAGTCCTAATCGTGATCGAAGAGGGACTCCTTGGAAAGGGGGCGAACACCAGCTCCAGGGATATGCTCAAGCTGCTGGTAGCGCTCGAAGTAGTACTGGGGTAGGCAAACAATAGTGCGATGGTACCCCACACGGCCAGGGAAAGCTGGTGGAGGGCCCTGGACGGCGGGTGTGACGGGAGCGGGAACTCGGGAGCTGGAGGCGGTGTCAAGTCTCTGTTTGGTCCTGCGCTCATGAGTTACATTCCTAAGCCAGAAAACAAACCAGATTAGTCAAACTAAAACCCTACCCCACACTTAGTAGAAAAAACTAAATTTCACAAAGAAACGAGGAAAACCGAGTGGGGGTAAGCAAAGTAGATTAACACAAACAATTAAAACACATGCTTAGGGACAGCCAGGATGGAATCATCATAATCAGAGTTCGGAAGTCAATCCAACATTCAAAAAGTCAACATAATAGTACATTGAACCCTAATCATGGCAATATTAGCACAAAGCGGGAAATGACGGTATAACGTGATCTCAGATGGCAAACACAATAATATGAACGTGAATGAACACATATGGCAGCCAAATGAACATAGACAAGTCAAGGTCAAACCGACATTTCTCATAAAGTCAACACCGCAAAGAATAGGTCTTAAGCATAGAAACACACAAACAATTGGTATTATAATTCAGCACAATACTCCTTTAAGCATGCTAGATCAGTCCAAACCATTCAACTAACCTAGTTCACACGAAATCAGTCGGCACGCAAATCGAGGCGAACCAAAAAGTCAAAAATCTAGGGTTTGGCTGAACGGGAGTTCTAGAGCTCCAATTCGAATGATCTACGTCTCAAAATGATCGGAAAAGGAAGGGGAGTAGGGCGGCGGCGGCAGCGGCTGGTTTGGTCAGCGGTGACGAAAGAGAGGGCGGCGGCGATGAGTGTTTAAAACAAAAGGGGGAGGGGTTTTAAGTTTTCGAAAATGGAAGTGAGGTGAGAGAGGAGACACGACCAGGAATTAAAAGGGATAGGTCTGAAAATTTGCCTTGAGTTTTCGGAGAGAACTAGGGCAAATTTTCGTCGAAAACATCAGTTAAAAAGCACTACCAGTTTTTCAAATACATTTTCGCCGAAAACTCAAGGATTTTTCGGCAAAAAGTTTAACTAAAATCGTCTAGAAACACAGTGGGATTTCAAAGGGAGTTTTTGCCGAAAAAAGGGTACATTTTCACCGAAAATTTTGACCTGTACGATTGAAAATATTTTTGCAATCCCGGCAAACTTCAAAAAATCACAGTTAAATCCAAAAAAATTGGAACAACCTCAAAAAACTTGTGATTGACACTATGACACACAGACTACACACGAAAAATAAGAAATCAAACAAACTGACACTTTTGGCTCCCCCGAACGACTCTAAAACACTGAGATTGACACAAATGAAAACTGACTCCAGCAGTGGGTTGCCTCCCACGAAGCGCTCTTTTATTAACGTCTTTGAGCTGGACGATACCTGGACGGTATTAGGAGACATCCCAACTCAGGTTCTCCTTAATGCTAGCATCGGAGTTCATGAAGTAGAGCTTCGGGGTATCTCCGTTAAGCATAAATTTCTTCCCATTAGCGTGTATGAGCTTGGTACGTCCGTCGGGAAGGTGATCGGTAACCTTGAATGGTCTGAACAGTTCTCTTGAGAGTTCATCCTTCTTGAGTGTTATGATGGAAGGAATGAGGACTGTCGGCTTCATCTTCTCCTTAACCTCCGGCTTCGCTTCACCGGGTTCCATAGTCTTTGGAGTTTCTTTAGGAGATGCTTTCGGCTTCTCCTTCTTCTTCTGCTCATGCGCCGGTGGCTTGTCAGGAACTGGTGGCATGGCTGGCTCAGAAGAAGACGGTGGAAAACTGGTCTCCAGACCATTTGAGTCTTCTTCTTTTGATTCTTTCCTCGCGGCCTACCGGACTCCTTGCTTGGCGGTTTAGAAGAGGCTTGCAGTTCCTTCTTCTTTGGCGGCTTCTGAACCGAAATGTCAGGCTTCTTCTTCACAACCTGTTGAACATCTGCAGCAACAACTGATCTAGAAACACTGGAAGAGACATCAGTAATGGAGTTGACCGGAGTCAACTCCACAGTTTCAACAGCTCGACAGTGAGATTCTTCATTCTTAGGAGCATATTTCATACCGTCCTTAAGACAGAATGTTATCGTTTCCCTACCAACCCTCAAAGTCAAAGAACCATTTGGAATATTAATTTGCATTCCGGATGTTTCCAAGAAAGGTCGACCTATAAGAATTGTAGAATCCTCTTCACTAGTATCTATGATCACGAAGTCAGCTAGGAAAATGAAAGGACCACATTTAGTAACAACGTTTTTGATTTCTCCCCTATGGGTTTTCAATGATCTATCAGCAAAGACAAGTTGTATGCTAGTCGGTTCAAGTTTCCTTAGATTCAATTTCTCATACAGACTCAAAGGCATAACGTTAACAGACGCACCTAGATCAACCAAACAACGCTATATCTCAACATTATCAATGACTAGAGGTAGAGTGAAAGAACCAGGGTCAGAGCACTTAGCTGGATATGGCAAGGCAGGCTTCTTGCTACAGAAAGAAGGATATCCTTCTTTGTTTCCCATCATGCCAGTCTTGATCCTTGCATTCGGTAGCATTGCTCTTGGAAAAGGAGGCTTCACGTGGTACGGAGCAAGAGGAGGATCATACTCCTTAGGCGCCACTTTCTGTGCTTCCTTCTTCTCCGGAGTTTCAGTGATCCTGCGTAAAACAGAAGAAGCATCAGTAGATAAGCTTGTAAACTTTTGAACAGATACCATCTTAGCTTGCTCCTTTCTCGGATTTGGCTCTGTCTGGCTTGGAAGTTGGCCAAATGGTCGACCAGATGCTAGCATGCTCGAGATGTGGTTCATAGCTTGCTCAATTCTTTCACTACAAAAAAACAGCTATTTTGCGTCGGTTGAAACGTAGCAATTTAGCATCAGTCGGTCAACAACCGACGCTAAATAGTTGACTTCGCGTTTTAGCGTCGGTTGTTAGTCGACCGATGCTAAAATTAGCACGGCAACCGATGCTATTAGCCATTCAGGGTTGATTTTTTGGTCTGACCGGATGGTTGGCTCAGCGTCGGTCAGAAGAAGAAATTTAGCGTCGGTCTATGATCGATGCTAAAATGCGTGTAATTAACATCGGCTGACACATGTTTTAGCGTCGGTCATCGACCGACGCTAAACCGCGAACATATAAAAAACCCCCCAGACGACAGAAATTAGTATGCAACTCCTCCCCAAAACTTGAAATTCTCTCAACTCCCAAATCCTCTGAAATCCTCTGAAATTGCCAGCATTCGAGCTAGGAGCTACTGTGACGTTGTTCTCATCACCGTGCTTCCTTGACATTTCCTCCTGTGTTTCAGGGTAAGTTATTTAATTTTTAGATTGTAATTTAAATTTTGTTTATTTTGTAGAGAATTATAATTGTATATGTTCTGATTATTAGGATTGTAGAAAATTAGAATTGTATACTTTGTGATTATTAGAATTGTAGTGAATTGAAATTGTGGTAACTCCTAGAATAGTATTGAATTGTAGATTGTAATTTAAATTTCGTTTAGTTTCTAGATTGTATGTGTCATTAGCATTGTTGTGGATTGAAATAGTTATTATGATTAGTTCTAATTGTACATGTTGTGTGGTTATTTTCTCAGTGCCCGTATCGAGTAGTGCTTTTCTCGTGGTTCTGTCTTCTGCCTTTTTGTCACTCACCCCGGTGTAAGGTATGCATTTGTTGTCTTTTTTTTACACGTAAATTAATTGATTGTAATATGCATGTCTCATAAAAATGATTAAACTTGTATAGTAATATGTATGTCGTCAAGATTAATCTAATTCCTAGTAATATGTATGTTTTCACTATGATCAGTTATAATTTATTTTTATGGTTTAATGCGAGTAAAAGTATATGATTATTGTGTTATGTGTTTTCTGTATGAATTATGCGGTAGTTATAATTTATATTGAAAATGAGATTAATTAGTAGAATTATTTGTTATTTTTAATTATTTGTTAGAATATGATTAATATTAGAATTCATTGGTTGAGTTATGGTTTGTTTTTAAGTTAAGTAAACTCAGTAACTATGCGAAAACATCTCTTTTATCTGAGCAGTTCTTGATCTGAGTTCGTTTCTCGTCGTTGCTTTTCTTTTTCCAGTTTCTTGCATCTGCGAGGTTTGAGGAGTGATCGTTGAACTGTTCTGCTGTGGGTGAGCTCCAGCAGAGAGTTCCGATCCCTCTTCTCATCGGCGGCCGCCTAGCGTGCTCCATGACTGAGGAGTTTTAGGGGAGTTTTCCCACTGCTATGCCTGAATGGTTTATATTCAAGAAGGTTCCTCCGGCGTTGGTTGATTTGGAAGGAGTAAGCTGGATCTCTAGCTGGATTGGTAAGCCGATGAAGAACTTTGTTCGTGAAGGTTTGGATGTAAAGGTCTGTTTGCTTCGCAATAGAACTATTCCCTGTCCAAGTGTAGTTAAGGTGGAATTGGATGATGGTGAAGTGTGTTCTATTGAGGTAGTTCAGATGCAAGCCAGAGAGTATGGAAAAGTGCCAAAAACTAAAACAGTATATGTGGAAAAGGCTGTTAAGGTTGTAGTGCAGGATGAAGAGGTAAGGGTTGTTCCCAACCATAATGATGATAAAGCAGAGTTACCACATTCTGATGAAGGTACTACAAGTGGGACTAAGAAGAAGAAGAAAAAGAAAAAGAAAAATGGTAAACAGCAAGACCCTGAAACTGGTAAATTTGGGGATGAGAGTAGTAAGAAGGAACAGGAAGATAAATGTGAGATTGTAAGTGAAGGTGTGGAGGTTTCAAATGATGAACAACTTCAGTCCTTCTCTTTGCCTAGGAACAATACTTCAGCTGGAATGTCATCTGCACCTTCTCTAGAGGGGATGGGGACACCAGTTAGTGATGGAGTACCTAAGGAGATTGTGAGGGCTGTTGAAAATGTGTATGAAGAGGAGGACACACCTAAACATCAGTC
This sequence comes from Linum lewisii, assembly GCA_034768395.1. NCBI lineage: Eukaryota > Viridiplantae > Streptophyta > Magnoliopsida > Malpighiales > Linaceae > Linum > Linum lewisii. The sequence goes on from CM068297.1 coordinate 45,132,058, forward strand.
AGGTAAATTGTCTGAACCGAGTATATCTCGTGCTAGCAAAGAAGTGGCTGTTTTTGAGGATAGTTCAGAGTGGACTCATGATGGACATAAGGCTACCTTTGGGGCTTTTTCCAACATAGTAAACCTGCTAAACCAAAGCAGTTGAAGTTTGTATCAGGGGTAAAAACAATGCACAAAAATAGACAAATATGAGATTCTGGATTTGGAATACTAGAGGCTTTAATAAGAAGTGTAAATATACAGCAGTAATGGAGTATGTTAGATATTATAACATAGATGTTATAGCTATATTGGAACCAAGAGTCAGATTGAAGAATACAATGGAGTTGTTTAAGGAAAGATTCCCTGGATGGTCTGTTGATTTTGCCTATGAAGGAGATCTTGGAAAAATTTGGTTAGTCTGGAAACAGAATGTTCCATTGACAATCTTGGAAGTTGGTAGTCAAATGATACATGTGAGGATTGATATGGTGGTTCCTTTCTATGGTACTTTTGTATATGCTGCTAATGAGCTGATGGATTGGTGAACCTAAGATCGTTGTTCGGGTTCAAACAAATAACTACTAATGCTAAGAAAAAGCTATAGCAGATCGTATTCCAGGGGTTTCCTCTACTTCCTTACTCAAGGGTGTTGACAGTTTTAAATCAAGTTCAAACACAAGTTGTGCGTGGTGTGAGTTCCACGACTTCTATACTAAGAATGCAAAAATAAGAAGAAATGAAAAGTAAAACGAAGAAAGATTGAAGATTGATTAATTGACTAGAAAGATGACAGACAAGCTTAGACTTCGAATTCCCCTTAGATCACCAAGGCAACAACAGTCACATACCAGCGATTTTCGATTCTAGTTCATTCATTTCATAGACACCATCATAACTCCTGACCCTTAGGTTTAAGACTGGCGAACGTTCGCTCTATCCGATCTAGCTACCACGATTAATTAGCCGCCCGGGTACGGTCGCCTCTCGCAACGACTTAACTTAACTGGTGCAAATTCTAGTGATTAATGAGTTACTCTAGCAATGGATCAACCCTAATCGGTTCCTACGAAAGGCACACTCCAATTATAAGGTTGACTGTTCGATTTGGTGTTTTAAAGTAAGGCGAGCGTTCGCTTCTATCCTTAGCTTAACAAGAATCTAATCCAGGTGGCCAAACCAGACAAGAAACACAGAAAACGAAGAACAAACCAAACATGAATGATGAAACTGAATGAATTTCGAATCTAATCACCGCTGATCCATGACCGCTTTAAGCCCTGGGTCACATAGGGTTCATCTAATCTAAGCTACACGAGTTTATCTACTCATATTCAATACAGAAGAATCGAAGACAGACAAGAAATACATCTCAGATAGGAACACAGAGAAGAACTGCAAAACCTAATTTCGATGCTTCCTGGCAGCTCAAATCTGCTGGATTTTCAACTCCTAGCACTGGCTCTCCGAGATGGATGGACGGCGTCACGATCCGTTCCTGCTCCTCGAACCCTATCTACTCGCCCTGACTCTCTCTGTTGTCGTTTGTGTGTGTGTTCAGTTGTTAAAAAAAAGTCATGCCTGATATTAGCCGCCGAGTTCTCTATTTATATTAACCCGAGATTTTTCTGATTTCAACTAGGATTTTCGCCGAAAATAGTAAAGGAATTTCGGCAAAAACTTCTTCATACTCGGGACAGTGGATTCTTCCTTTTGTTTTCGGCAAACTCTCAAGGGTATTTTCGCCGAAGACTTCCTCTCAATCGGCCAGTGATTTCTTCTTCCATTTTCGGCGAAAACCAAAGGGTAGTTTCGCTGAAAATATATGTATAAACCGGGCAGGAATTTGGTTTGAACTTAATTGGCTCCTTTCATCGATTCCGGTTCAGTTCCTCGATGTTCCAATGCCTTGGACACGTCCTTGGTTACTTTATTCGATGGCAAAAACCTGTGCTAACGTAAAAACACTAGAAAACCATCAAATAGACCCGAAACGGGCCAAGGTAACACAAATGGCACGAGATAGGGAAATCGATTGAATATCCGTTATTCTACCCTAAAAAACCATGTCTTACGCAAAGAAATGTCGATTAAATGAGGCTGATAATCACGTCAAATCGAGTGTCATCAAATACCCCACACTTAAGCTTTTGCTTGTCCTCAAGCAAACTGAATAGAAACACGCTCAAATTCATAAATGACACGAGATTAAACTGAGATTCAATTCTAACAATTTGGTTTAGACTGCTCCACGTAGAAAGAGTGACCTACACATGCAAGAATATCAACCAAACAAGTTTCCGATCATACTGATTTCTGCACACTTCCAGTAGTGGTTTTAACAAAGATTGTTTCTCAGCAAAACAATTAATCATGATTAACCGACTACGATAACACCAATTCTAATCAAAACGACTTTAAGCTCTAGCCATGATGTGGACGCGGAGGCAGGAAAAGTGACGTGGCTAACGACTCGACTTCATCCGCTTCTAGATCTGTACGTTACACGTTCAAGCTAGGACCGATTTAAATAATAATTTCTTTCAAGATTCAAACTTTCTTTAATTTATTTACTGCATACTAGTGCTCGATACCAAACACTTCACTTAGGTGTTGGACCTGCCTAGCTCACAGTATTCGTGCCTTTTGCTAGTGCTCAACCCGGACACTTCACTTAGGTGTCGGGCTTGCCTAGCTTTATTTTCAGCACTTTAAAGAACTTAGCATTGATTTGTTTCACTCAATCACTTGATTTCACCATTTAGCCACTTAATCCTAGCTAGTTATAACTTTTTTTTACACAAGATTTCGAATTGGAATTCCGTCAAATCTCAAGCCACAATCACAGGTGATCAAATATGGAGTGAAAACATGGAAGAAGCTAGCATTTATCATCTTAGAACGGTGTTATCGAGCTTTGTTGTTAACAAGTTGATTGATTCAATTAATTCCAGTTCCAACTACAGAAGTGATTTATGATATGTTCTGACCTAGATTCATTTAATATCAGTTCTGACACGTTGGTTACAGGTTCTAAGTGGAACAGTCTAGACGTCATTGTTCAAAATTGAAGTCAATTTAACATCCAAAGTCAAGAATTGAGCAATTCTATGCTAGAGAACTGGACAGGAATCACGAGGCACATACAAAGATATAGGCAATCAAACTCATGCATGGTTATCTAACACCCTACCCCACACTTGAACTGTTCTGTGTCCTCACAGGACTAACTAGAGTAGAGATATACGAAGAACCTGGAAGGTGATGGTCGGTGTAGTGGATGAACACGGAGAGGAGCAGAGCTACTCAAAATCCTACAAAACACAAACAACAAAAAGATCAAAAAGGACACCGGGACAAGTGTCCCAGATCCACACAGAATAAAATTGGGTCGAGACCCGAAAAGAAGAAAGAAAAGAAAGGAAAAAGATAGAGGCAACCTGATCACTGTTCCGCAGGAGGGGGTGGAGGTGGTGTGGTAATGGAGGTTGTGGTGAAACACTGCTCCATCTGCTGTCGCCATGCGAGCTCGTCCTTGTGTCTGGCTGACTGGTCGGCCATGAATTGTTGTAGAGTGGACCAACGCTTGTTCTGAGTCTCCTCATGTGCTACTTGGTCCTTCTGCCATTGCAACAAACCAGCCGAGTAGTCTAGCTGCCATTTCTCAATATGTGCCAGCCTTTCATTCATCTCCGCGGTGATTTGCGCTCGCGACGGTGGGCGGTCAACTGGCTGGTTCGTGCGATGAGGGAGCGATGTCCAATGCTCAATAGTCTTTGAAAGGTCGATGCGCCGTGCTAATGCAAGTTCAGCGCCTATATGCTCAGTCGGGATGCGAGGAATATCGGGGCCCCATTTATCATCGAGCTGGAGGTTGTCGATCAGAATTGAAATGAAGGGGCCTCCTGGAAGCTCAGTAGGAAGCTTCTTGGCGGTAGTGCGCTTGTGAAAGAATCGTGCAAGCCACCAGCCGGGGTGCAGGTTGGCATCCTCCTCTAAAGCACGGAATAATACGAGCTCCTCTAGAGAAACGTGGTGGCGGCTCGTCTTGCTGCAAAAACATAGAGATTGCACCCAAACATAATGCAAGAATTTAAGAACAGGGTGAAAGATGTCACCGACCGTGGGGTGGACGATAGGTGAGCTCTCATCCTCGCAGTAGGCCCATTTCCACACATCCGGGTAAGGAGCACTGGTGATGGAGTATGTGTCCTCAAAGCCAGCTAATGCAGTATCGAAATTGACGTGCGGATCCAGCAAGCGGCCGAACTCGCGAAGGGACTTCTCATGAAGAACACCACCAAGGCGAAAGGAAATGAATTTCTGCTCACGAAAGGGCTTCGGGGTGAGGCGCCGAAATGAACTCCAGAACTCCTGGAGGGCGACAAGCGGGTACGGGGATCCATGAGTGGTCAGCACTCGCAATCCGGCTTTATGAAGAGTGGTGTCAATTGTCGAGTGCCAAGCCGGATTATGCGCTTTGAGACTGTCAAGAGACAGAACTGCTACCGTAGCTGGAGGGATGTCTTTGATCTTCTGAAAGACCTCGAGCTGGTACTGCTCCAGGGCGGCGATGAAAGGATGCACGGCCCCATTGGCAGGTGTAGGAATAGAGGAAATGGGAGTCGCAGGGGTAGGCGCATCCTCGGCAATGATGGCCACAGCCGTCGATTTCTCTGCAGCCGGTGCGGGCCGTCGAGAAGGTGATGTCTCGCTCTGGCGAGCTGAGGGTCGCTGTGCTCTATCTGCACTAGTAGTCTTAAAACGCTTGGGTGCCCTGAAAAACACAACTCAGAGATGACCAGCATTAGATGACAAGACTCTTACCCCACACTTAAGGTGACAAGTTGGGGACTAAGTAACCGAGTGATCATAGAATCAAGATATATCATTGAATAACTGTCAAGTCATTAGGAATGCATGAATAATGGAACGAGTCATTAACACGATCACACAGACAACAGATCACAATCCTGAAAAGGCCACAAAACAACACCAAAACCTAGCCGATTGATACCGACAAAGCAGTCATGAAAAGTAAGGGCGAACCACAAAGTCAACCAAAGTCAACCATGCCAAAAACCGAAAGTCAAAAAGCCGAAAGATGCACAATCAAAGGCTGAACAACTAACCGTGAAGACATGATTCGAGAAAACGATTGGAAATCCACGAAAATAAGGAAAAACTTGAAAACTAGGTCGGCCGGAATCGGAGCTGAAAAACGCTGGTTCTAGGGTTTGGAACAGGGGCTAGGGACGGAAGTTGGTGACGGAATGGTCGGCTTTTGGCTGCTAAAGAGACGGTGGCGGCTATCGATCGGTGGGTTAGGGGTGGAGTCGAACGGTCAGGCGGCGGCGGCTGAGGAGATAGGAGTAGTGTATTATGTTTTCGTTTTCGGTGGGGCAAAAATATGAGGGTGGTGCAGCATTTAAATAGGGGGGTGGTAGCACGAAATTTTCGGTGAAAAAGATGGCTTGGTTTCGGCGAAAATGTTAGACATGATAGGTAGGATAATTTGAACCAGGATTTTTGGCGAAGATGAATGGGAATTTTCGGCGAAAATTGTAGTGAAAATGGAGGAAATTGTTTCGGCGAAAAATGTGGGGTTTTCGGTTCGAAAAGTATGGACAGGAGGATCAGGTGAAATTGAACACATGGTTTCGGCAAAAATTTGGACATGTTTTCGCCGAAAATTCATATAAAAACCGGCGTCGGGGTTTTTTTTTTTAAGAACAAAATGACTCAAAAATGAAAATAAACTGACTCCAGCCGTGGGT